>WHPX01001424.1:0-388817 GCA_011057435.1 Actinia equina | reverse complement strand
CGTTGCACCAAGGCGACGACGGCATAAGTCTAAGCTGTGTGAGGTAAACCAACGCCTGTGCAGCAGAACCTAAGCCTAACTTCCCAAAGAATCTATTACCGGCAACAGAGGATTACCCATTTTAACGATAACAAAGGCGGAGCGGATGACTTGCTAAGATGGTTACCTCCTTAGAAATCCCCGTGGGTCCTACGACTTTTAAGACAAAAGTAAGAGACATCTTCAGAGAGACTCGGATGAAGCACACGTCGGGGAAAGAATCCAGAGAATGGTTATCAGGCCCCAGCATGCGATATTGCCGCAGCAGTTGAACTTTGCTGTCTGGGCTGCTACTAAAGGATGTGTATAGCCGCGGACATGCTTCATATTCCTTTCCTGAGGTTTCATGTTGCTTTTACTATTCGAAGAATATTGTATGAGCTAGGCGCGCCTTTACCGGGTGACACTGTCTTTAACCAAAGGATAACAAATATGACAAGTCGCATGGGAGCGATTAAGAAATGAATTTAAGCTTACCACCCTGACTTTCGTAACCATGAAGGTGCTGCCCACGGTCTGGGAGAGACTTACACTTATGCTTCGTATGTCGGAGCCAGCATAGAAAGTCCAGGCATGGGATATCCCAGCTCCTTCGAATTCTCAGACATGGGAGGCAGTGGTACAAAAGGAAACTTAATTTATTTCATAGAAAGCAAAGAGAAGTATCCTTGGGCGCCATTCTTTGCCTCGAAGGGCATTGGGTTAAAGAATCTAGCAAGGATTAATCGAAGCATCGAAGCCTTTGTCTACTGCGTCCTAGGAGCCCAGGTTAGCACTCGCAGCCCCATCGTAGATGCCAGTGGTGCGTCGCAGGAAACACAACAAGTATTCCTTGTTCTCTTTGAAAGCGCTGTTATCGAGAATGAGATCTCTAAGTCAGTTCAAAGGTATCAACTTGCGGTGCAGCAATCAAAAGTTAGACTGGATTATGCCTTGTCACCCGGTTGTTGGTTAATGCCAAGTAATTTAGTCATCAACGCCAGTTCTGTTGTGGGTTACAACAACAAACTACAGCGAGCAACCAAAGACATGAAGTTTGGGGTGAATGACGTGAACTCTGACACTCTTAGGAACATCCCCCATTTCGTGGAGAAGCCAAAAAAGGAGCACCAAGAAAAGCCGCCCGTACCATCAAAAACTGTAAAAAAGAAGATACTGCCCACGATACCTGAGGAATATGACCATAACTTATTAAAAGCCGGACTAGCAGCCGCGAGTGTTGGTTTGAGTCTTTATATATGGCGATGAACAACCCCTACGTATCCGGAATGGATTGTGTTTACACGACTTACACAGGTGAGAAAAATACACCCAAGCATCTTGGGTTGATGTCACGGGAATGTCTGTGGATTTGAACTACTCAGGGAAAAAGTTAATCCTTTGTAGTATTTGCCTTGGTACTAGCAGCCACGCCAACGTCGGCTTCAGGTTCCTGGATGAGAATGGCATACTACAGCCCATGCGTGCGAAAACGAATAACAGGGAGCCTGCGCATTTCTCCGTAGAGCCAAACCCCAACAGCGTCGAGAATCTCTCCGTTTGGACTTTCCACATGGTCGCTGATTGCCATGGAAAAGTAAAGCTGCAAATACGCGTAGATGATACAGGAAGCGTTTGCATAAATAGCATACACGATCAAAGAGATAATGATTATAATCATGCGACCATTAGCACTCTTACGGTAATAAGTATATGAACCCACACGTAAAGGAAGATTTATTCCTCCATTACTTAGAGGAGAAGGAGTATAAGAACGACGGTAATTGGCACGACACTGGATTGTGGGTGGAGGTTGGAGGTCTAGGATTGGTCATGTGCACCATTTGCATTTCGACGGGGTATTCATGTAATGTTGGGTTTAGGATCGTCGATGAGAATGACCATCCATTACTGCCTTACAGAACGACTACTAATACTAGGAACCCAACTCATTTCTCGTCGGAGCCCCCTCCAACAAGCGTATGGGAAGATCTGACGCCGGTGACTTTTCATATGATAGTTAATTGTCAATATGCGAAGTTACAGATTCTTCCCAGCGATATCGAAGGCGGTCACCCCGGCCGCGTTAGGATAAATGCTTCTCCGACTGAGAAACCTTCGACGGATGCTGCTTGGAATCATAAGACCATTTCTACTATGACTGCCATACCCCTAGCACCAAATTATCAAGGCGGTGTGAATACTATCTTTACTTATCCCCAGTCGAGGATGCCTCGAGCACCAGACGACGATAAGCCTCCAGTAAAGTACCCAGATAAGATCAGCCCTTCATCTTCTTCAAAAGGACCACGCCGATAGCTACGACTAAGATCCAAATGTTATTCCCCACGAACTTTAACAGTTCTCCGCCGGTTCTAAGTACCAGACCGATCACAGAACCAAGCAGCCCAGGTAAAGAGGCTGCCATCTTTTTACCCAAGTCCGCCAGCCCTTTGCCTACTGCCTTTACACCTGCGCCCGTAGCTTTAAGGGAGCTAAGGATCACACCTACTACGGAGGAAATGGCGACTGCAAATGCAAGTGGAATGCCATATTTCACCAAAGCTCTTTTTATTTTTCTTTAGTGGTAAGCCCCAATTCTTTTTCCAGCTTTTCCTTTTGTGTCCGTAATTCCGCAACTCTTTCCTGTATGGTCTCTAATTCCTTTTGAGCTGCTTCTTTTTCCTCTTCTGAGCGAGTCTGGTCGTTGATTATTTCCTGCTGCCGCTCTATTTGCCCTTCCAGGTCCTCTATGGCCTGCTCTCTTTGTCTTAGTTGCTCCTCCTTTACGATGATTTCCGTGTTTAACCGCCGCTCTTGCATTACCGAGGCTTCCAGCTGCGCACCCACGCGCCTAAGTTCGGCGTCTCTGTCTCCGATGTCTCTAACTGCGCGGTCGAAGTTTCTCCTAGCAGTATCCCTGTCGTGCAACAACTTTCTAATGCGGTCCTTGTTGTCTTCATCTTCACGTTCATGGGAATCAGTCATTAGTCGCATTTGCTTCATATATTCCTCCTCCCTTTCATCCATTGCCTGCTTTAGGTATTCAAGGTGCTCGGCCGTTGCTTCCTGTTCGGACGTTTTTTCATCTAATTGCCCTTTGAGTTCGTCGAGTTTTTCCATGTGCTCGCTTACGAGTTCTTGCTGCCTGCTTTCTTCTGCGTCGAGGGAATCTAAAGACATCTGTAGAGAAGGTGACGGCGTACTCGTTAGCTTTTCCTCTATGTCTTCCTTAGCAGCCTGTATTTTCGCAAGATTTTCTTTACCCTTATTCTTTTCCTCATTGACGCGTTCGATTGCTTTAATCAAGGCGGGTGACCTAATTCCTTTAATTCCTTTAAAGAATTTCTCCTGTAACCTTTTCGTTTCCTTGTTAGTCAAAGAATGAATGGCGCTTAAATCAGGCGTACCCAATGCCGTAATTATTTCCTTAGGTAAGCCATTGTTAAGTGCGTTAGACTTTTTGCTTTGGTAAAAGTCGTACCACTTTTCCCTGTCTATGTGGCGAATTTGTATTTGACCCTTATTACCATATTGCAATTCTAAAAGTTTCGCATTGACGAATGGATACCTCCTACGTACGTCAGTAAGTAGCTTCATTGGGACTGTTTCGCCGATAGCCGCGATTAAAGTCGGAGGAATTTTGGGGTCGGCATAGAAGTTTCCTTTCGCGTCGCGGATGACGTAGACTTTGGAGTCCTTCCTAGCCAGTCTGCCCATGATTACCTCCCCGCCACGACCGTCTTCTTCGAATAACAACTGTGCTTTCTCAGGCGACCAATCGGGTAGTAATTTTAAAAGTCTATCGTAGTCATCCGGAGGCTCTCCGATGGATTCATCCATTTCTCGTTGTACCTTTTCCAACCATGCAGTGCTGGGGGCTCCAGGGGCGGGTCCTAAGTCGTCCATTCGTAAATATTCTGGAATGGGTTTGTATGGATTCTTAGATTTGAATTTGTCTCTCAAAGAACGCATAGCATCGCGGAGCCTGCTGCTGCCATATCTGCGTCTTAGCTTGTCAAATAGCCCTTCTTGGTCTACGTTGTCATTAGGAAGTAAAGACTCGTATTCTTCGTCATTAATATCTACTTGACCTTCTTCGGTAAGGGGATCAAAATCCGTTCCTTCTGCTTCCATTATATATGATAAGCTCAAAGTTAAATCCTAACCTCCTTCCTAAGCAGGTTGGCGGTCTGAAAGCAGAACGTACCTTTCACCGGGTCACCTTTACTCCTTCTAGCGCCAAACCAGGAGAAACCTTGTATGTAGGCGTACCCCGTTTAACGGATAACCTGGTATTGGTTCCTGGCACCCTGGCTTTAAGGTTCGACCTGGCGGTTCAGCCAGATACCGCAGACATTCGTTATGTTGTTAATAACGTAGGCAGGAACCTTGTTTCTAAGATGAGAATCAAGTTTGCTGGTGAATCCCTGTTAGACTTAAACAGGTACGATCTTTACACCACGTACAAAGATTTGTGGTTAACGGCCTTCGACCGCGCACAAAAGATAGAACAAGGAATAGCAAGTGAAGCCATACGTAAGGTAAGAAGCGCAACCGCCAGCGCCTCAGGAGAAGATGAAATAAAGACAGCCTACGGCACCAAATATCTCATTCCATTGGACTTCGAAGTTATTACGAACCACGGTGCGTATTACCCAAGACAGCTTTCTGAACTGCAGTTTGAAGTAACCTTAGCAGATACGACCAACATCCTACAAGGAAAAGACGTAAGTTCGGGGGGTGTGCATCCATATTCCATTACCAATTTAGAATTACAGTACGAGACCGTGTACTCTGAAGAGCTGGCCCGTAGCGCAGGCATGGAATACAGTGCTGGTAAAGCATTCCTTTACGACCACGTAGTGATGTACAAGACATTTAGCTTCACAAACAACGTCGAAGAGGTCATCAACCAAAGTATTAATATACCACGACGCAGTTTAACGGGGCTAATGTTGCTGTTTGCAAAAACATACACCGCAGGATTGCGTAACTCCGAGGCGTTCTTTAACCCCAACATTACCAATGTCGGTGTAAACATAAACGGAGTACCAAACAAGGTTTACTCCCAAGGGATAAAACCTGAAGATATGTACCGGGAGGCAATGCAGAAGTTTGGCGATCAAATTGCCCCAAAGGAGTTCTTTAAGGATAAATATGCGTTATGGATTGACATGCGCACGACGAACGATGAAAGTATGCATGGTCAGGGTCTGCGGTTGGTAAATACCCAGGATGGTATTACTTTGGAGATCAAGCGCACCAAGGATGCCAGCGATAGTACTAAGATAAACTGCTACATCTTTGTGGTGTCTGACGCGCAACTGAGCGTAGAAATGAACCAACTTAAAAGTGTTGCATATTAGGGTCAAAATATTCCTTAGATATACGATGCTCCGCGTATTTGAAAACAACGACAACGAACTGCAATGCATAGTGCAAGGCGAAACTTTGTACTTTAAAGCGAAGGAAGTGGCAGCCGCGTTGGACTATGAGAACACCAAAAAGGCCATTAGAGACCACGTTTCCGGAAAGCACCAGAAAAGATGGTCTGAATTAAGGGGAGCGATTCGTTCCTCTTCTACCATTCACCCACATTCCGTGTTTATTTCTGAGCCTGGGTTGTATCAATTGATATTTAGCTCCAAGATGCCAAAAGCAGAGAAGTTCAGTGATTGGGTCTTTGAGGAAGTCCTTCCCGCGCTAAGGAAGACTGGTAAGTATGAAATTGAAAGGCGCTTTGATGGCCCCAACAAATTGATATTCAAAATAGAAAACGAGTTCGACTTACATAAAAAAGTGGTTGACTACATCCGAAAGTTTTACCCCCAAATGCTCATAGCCCCTGGCCTGGGTGAACTACAAGACACGTCAAACAAGCGCATAAAGTGCTGGCAGAAAGGATATCAACGCGGTCAACCTGATTTACTGATACTGAATGCACACGTGCGATACCGTGGTTTCTGCGTTGAGCTGAAGACTCCAAAAGGCAATGGGGTATTATCCGACAGTCAACGCCTGCTATTGGAAAGGTATGCGCAGAATGGTTACAAGGTGTTAATCAGCAACGACTACGACGACATCTGCCGCGCAATAGCGGAGTATGCACGAGGAATTCGTCTACCATTTTTTTTTTTCAGGTCAGGTTTTCGAACTTGCTACTGGTACCATGTAACCCAGTACTACCTGCCACATGGACGGGTCGTCGGCGTCTAAACCGGCTCCCCCACTGGCTATCCAGTGAGGAGGGTGGCTTGACACCCAGCAGGATCAAAAATAAGACCTGTCAAAGGGTGGAGGAGCTCGTAGGAGCCAACAGCCATCAAGCAAGCGTCTTCTCGGATAATGACGTAAAACCGGAGGTCCCGTCTGCTTGCACTTGACCCCTGATAAAGTGGACGTAAAAGATCCTGTAGTATTTTTTGTAAGAGTAGGGGATTGTTACCCGATACAACAGTCTGACCTTTGTTCGTGGTTTCGTCGTGCGTGTGTTTATTTATTTTATTTTATTTTCGTATCATTTATTTATCTATTTATTATTTTATTTCCTGTGGTATGGGTTGTGTAGCGGCAGCCACAGGCGCCAAGCAAAGCTCACAGCCTACCACAGTTTGTGGTTTTTCTTTTTGTTTAAAGCGCCTAGAGCAGATTTGGATAGGCGCTATATAAATATTTATTATTATTATTATTATTATTACCATGTGCATATTGTTGTAAGAAGTTTAGGAATGCGCAGACTCTGGGAACGCATTTAAAGATATTTCATAGAATATATGGACAAGGATAAATTCAATGAGTTAAAGTTCATCCAGACACACTGGAGGGATTTGCAGATAGGGGAAATCTACGAGGTAAAGAATTACGTGGTCTTCGAAGACATTGACCGTCTGCGTTTGGTCTTAAAGAATAAAAAAAGAACATATACCCTTTGGGCGCCCGATAGAATAAGGTACGCCATTGAAGGGCAGCAGGTCACACATGTTATGAGTCATGGTAAGAAGGATGGTAGATGGGAATTTGACGTGGTTACTTGGGAGCCTGAGTCTCCTCTGCACTCTTAAGTATGTTTGTCTTGGGGCACCGATGGCCTTCAAAGAATGCACTGCCGCAATAAAGGCAGATGTATTTTTTAGGCGTAGGAATCATGTCTGGTGAGGGTTCGCACGTAATACAGTCCATATATACCTAAGACGATCAGGAATAATGCCATTAGGTATGCTATCACATATTGCAAGCACCCTTAAAAGGGGGTCTGATATTTATTGTTGATTTGTTAAATCCTGCAGACTGGTTTCAAACAGGTCCTTAATATTATTGTTGTTTTGTTAAATGATGATGATACTTAACAAACAACAATAAAAATAAGATCAGGATTTGGGACTCTTTGCGCAGACCTTACTTTACTACTCCATTGCAAGGTCATTTCAAAGGGGTCCTTAATATTATTGTTGTTTTGTTAAATGATGTTATTAATGCTCTTAACAAAACAACAATAAAAATAAGGACAAGGTTTGAGACTCTTTGCGCAAACCCCATCCTAACTCTCTTTCTTTTTTATCCCTTGCGTACTTTCTTAACCACCTCGTTACTGGCATGCCAAGCATCAAAGCGATCTAAGTACTCTTTGAAACCGCCTTGGCCGTCGTAAAGGCACTGCCAAATATGTTGGTCACTTCTTTGACAGCCGCAGCGCTCACAAGTTGCCTCCCAATGGCCTCTGTTTTCCCACCTTACGCCTTCCACTTGATCAAACTCCGCAAAGCGCTGGTCTATTTCCTTCTTCCGGCGCGTTAACTCCTTTATGGTGTCGACTGGGCAACATCGTGCGGCGACGTCGCCATGTTTCAAACATGCTACGCCCAGCAGATCGTAATTACCACGGCATCTATGTTGGTGCCAAGCGTCGGTAACATCCTCGTCGCAGCGCACGCATATGTTCTTTAAACAAACTCTTTTACTACGGTGGTACTCCAGCGCCTGCGCACTGCTAAACTGCTTATCACAGTCTTCGCAAACGGTGACGTTGTTTACTTCCTTACTGCACACACGTTTTTCAACGTGGTATTGTAATCTTTGTTTGCTGCTGAACTCCCTACCACAATTCTTACACCTCATTATAACATAGTGTTATTTAAGCCTCATATAAGATCCTGCGCAAAGAGTTTCAAATCCTGATCTTATTTTTCTTGTTGTTTTGTTAACATCATTTAACAAAACAACAAGAAATATCAGACCTCCCTTTAAGATCTGTCTGCAGGATTTAACAAATCAACAATAAATATCAGACCCCTTTTACAATGGATATCGCATGAAATCCACAACAGACTCTTTTGCCCACGTTGCCATCGTTATCAGCGCACCAAACCTTTCCGCGCGCTTCAGACCACACATTTCATCATACAATTCCTGCACGCGCTCTTTCAAACGGTCTATCTCTTCTCTTTGCATTTCGATGGTGTCTCTCTTATCTTTCATGTCGCCGACAATCCTTTTTACTGCGTCCACTGGGTCCATCGTATATATATTGGGTCATTGAAAATGACTCCAGAACATATTCCCTGCAATGCTCTGATAGTAGGACCAACCGGCTGCGGAAAGACCCAGTTCGTAGTGGAGCAGCTATTGGGACCCTTTAGATACCGCTTCGACTACATAGTGCTATTATGCCCTACCTATGTGAACAACCGCACCTGGACAGGCGTAGGAGTGAAAGATGACGACTTCTTTGTGGATATTTTGGACCCTAATGAGTTATCCAGCCATTTGAAGTTTTGGCATAAACAATTCCCCAAGGATACACAAACACTCCTCATACTGGATGACATTGCCTGCGGGGACGACGTAAAAAGACGCACATCGGAGTTGGTGAAGCTCGCCTTCAGCGGTAGGCATGACAATATCAGCGTTTGGTTGCTTTCGCAGCAGCTTACCAGTGTCTCTAAACCCTTCAGGGAAAACATAGGCTCTCTGGTCGTCTTCTACACTCCCAGTCGGAGTGATTTGGAAACCATTCTCTCCGACTACGGAGGCGAGATAAGCAAGGAACAGTTACACGAATACATGCGGCATTTAAAAACGCACCAACATTCCAAAATGATCTTCTCTTTGAGGTTTCCGTACGCGGTTGGAATCTTTGATTCCTAATGTATATGGAGATTGAGCAGCTGATAGATGAAGTCCCCGTAGATGAAAGTAACCTTAAAGAACAACTTAACATCCTTGTGTCTTCTGGGAAGTGTAAGGAAATGATAGGCAAGGAGTTGACGCATGAGCAAGTTAATAAGTTGTCAGAAGAGGAGGTTAAGAAGTTCCATAAAAGGTATGAGGCTGCCCTTGCAAGTAAAACCACGAATGCCGTAGCAGACTCCGCTATTAAGCTGGCCACTAAACTGCTTGGACTTGCGCTGCCCATAGACGACGTGGAGCAACTGCGGAAGGACATAAGTGAGGACTATGTCATATCCCAAGAACTTAAGATAACCTGCGGGTGGTTGTCTTTGAAGTGCGGTAAGTTAATGGCAGTCGCATCTTTGGGACTTCACGTAGCTCAGCATGTCGACTTGAAGGAGGTATTGGTGTCTTGGAAGGACTACAAAAAAGATAAGCAAGTCGAGGAGATCTTCAAGGCAGCACTTGCTGAGGTACCTGATCAAGTCACCCCAAGTGATGCTCAAGTCATTCGCGGGACTTAGTCAAGTCATTCACGGGACTTAGTCAAGTCATCGTCAAGTCATCGTCAAGTCGTCGTCAAGTCATTATCAAGTCGTCGTCAAGTTACTTATCAAGTCCTTCAAGTCCTTAGATATAAGATGAGTGACACCGAAACAAAGGCGGAGGAAACCCCTCGAGAGCAAAAGATCACCAAGCCTAAATCTCCGGGCAGAGTCGCCGCGGGAAAGAAGCTCGCGGAGATGAACAGGAAGAACAAAGCCAAAAAAGAAGAGAGGGAAGAGGAAAAAGAAGAGGAATCTTTTTGGAATCCAGGCTACGTCATCGGCGCGATAGGACTCGCTATAGCAGCAGGCAGCCTCTACTTACAATGGCGGGCTGCTAAACCAAAAGTGGAATTCAAGGCCGTGCACGTAACGCAGGAGCCTAAGAGAAGTAAAATACCCGAGATGGAATAAAACCTCCTCTCCTTGTAATATAATGTCGTTTATGAAAACCGTCGAAGATGCAGCTATTATTACTTCTATTGTCGCAGGTATTGGTTGGGTAGGTAAGAAAGTGCTCAAAGAAGACTTTACTGAAGACCCAAGCAAGAGCATTACGGGCTTTGCTAAGATGACTGCTGCAGTAGCAGGTAGCATTGCCCTTAAGGACTACCTACAGAAGGAAAAGTACCTGCCTAGGCCGTGAGGCCCTTATATATGGCAAGCGTACTAGTAGGTGGTGTCATTGCAGCGTTAGCATTCACGGGAGCTAGTTATGGTGGTCAATATTTGGATAGATTAGTCAGAGGCAATAAAGGCGATGCCGAGAGGAAGAGACACGATTTGGCCCTGGAGAAATATCAAAGGGACGTGGCGGCTTGGAATGAAAAAAGACAAGCTTACAGGGATTGGTTGGACAAGAACTACCAAGACAAAATGCAGGCGGATAAGAACTTCGAAAATACGGACTACGCCTTTAAACTTTATGCGCAGGCGCACCCCGACTTTAGAATGAGAAAGCCTCAGTTTAAGAATTACTACCAGCCTTCTAAGAAACAAAAAGACAATGAGTTGGTCTTTGTAGGAGTCGCAGGGCTGGCGGGAGGCGCCGCCTTGGCGTATTTCATCTAGTGACGCGAAGCATGAGCGTCTAATATATAATGATCGTCTTTTTGGAAAGCGATGAGAATGACTTTACCACTTATTTGAATCCCCCCATCAAAGCCTATACGGTTCGGTTGGTCAGTTGCTCTTTGTACAATTCTTGGTATAACTTGGTCAATGGCATGGTCACCGTGCATAAGGGGTCTAACAAATACGAAGGCGTAATGCTACCAGATGGGCATTACACGCCAATCACCCTTGCTAAGGAGCTCGCCAAGCGCGGTTATACTCTCACCACAGGGTTGCCGCACGAAATGACCTTTAAACATAATCTTCCTAACAATTTCTCGGTAACCCTCGGAAAACGTGACGCATTGGGATCTTTACTAGGTGTCTCAGGCAAGGAAATTACCAACACGGCAGTTCCCGTAAGTTGGAAAGTCGCATCCTCTTACGAAGTTTATTGCGATTTGGTCTGCAGTTACAACAACGGAAATCCCTCCCATCTTATGTCTAAGTTTTCACCTAAAGGTAATCCATTCGACCTGGTAGAATACACGCCCATTTCTTTAAACTATGACTTGCCTTGTGATTTGGTAGAAAGCATAAACATCACCATTAAAGTGGATGGAAAGACGGTGGATTTCAACGGACGCAAGATTAATCTCATCTTGGAATTCATATAATGGGTCGCCTGGAGGACAAACTCAAAAGGATTTACTACGGTCCCGAAGGCTATTGGAGAGGAGTGGCGGCTATCAAGAAACTCGCGACCGCAGCCAGGGTATCCGACGAAACAGCTAAGAACTGGTTAAAGAAACAGACCATTTGGCAGGTTTATCTTCCTGTGCCCAAGTACATTCCCAGGCCCAGCTTTACCGTAAATACCCCTAATGAAGTTCATCAGGCGGATTTGCTTTTCTTACCACATGACACGGTGAGAAAAAAGACCTATAGATACGCTTTGACCGTAGTTGATATCGCAAGTAGATACAAGGACGCCGAACCCATAACCAGCAAGGATTCTGGGGAAGTCGCAGAAGCCCTAGGTAGGATTTATAAGCGCGTTCTGAAATGGCCAAAGCTGCTGCAAGTGGATGCAGGGACGGAGTTCATGGGCGTGGTTACCAAGACCCTGAAAGACCACGGCACCAAGATAAGAAGAGCAGAAGCAGAGTACCACAGAGGTCAGAGCATTGTTGAAAGATTCAATAAAACCCTGGCTGAGCGTCTTTTTGGATACCAGTATTGGAAAGAGCTGGAAGATCCCTCCAAACGTAATAAGGAATGGACACAGAGGCTCCCACAGGTCATTGTGGCTTTGAATAACGAGGCGGCCAGGGCTACGGGAATGAAACCCAAGGACGCCATAAAAAAGAAAGACGTGGAACACAAATCCTACGTCAGAAGTTCAAGAGCCGTTGGACTGAAGGAAAAAAAGCTCCCCCGCGACATAGTGGTCAGATACCTCTATCAGCCGGGGGAACTAGAAGGTGGCAGTAAGAGAGCCACGGATCCTAACTGGTCTCTGAAAACGTATGAGATTTCAAAGTCCGTCACCAAGGAAGGGCAACCTGTGTTGTATTACCTAAATGGCCCAAGTCGTGGATTTGTTAAGGAAGAGTTACTCATAGTTCCTAAAGATTCAAAGTAGTGCAGCACCGCGCGCCCGATTGCACTCTAGGCATGTCAGTCTTACGTTGCCTCTGCAATGGCCGCGTTTGTTATTTATGCGATCCACGGAGAACTGCTGATCGTCATTCGCTAAGAACTTCCATAGTAGCGGTATGTTACATTTGGCGCAGCGTGCGCCTTTCTTATAGACGTCGTCCACGCATAGGTCGAACGTCATATTTTTTTCTTTGTCGTGGCGCTTGTAGCGAAGGAGTTTCTTAGCGATGTTCTCCTTTGCTACTTCTTCCGGGGTCTCATCGTACCGTAATTGCGGACCCCAGGCTCTTTTTAACTGTTTGGCATACTCCACACGACTTACGGCGGTGTATATCAAATTGCTCCAACACAGCCGCTGGTCTATGATCCATAAGGTTTCTGTTATGGTAATCCCCTGCGCGCTGTGGACTGTCATGCAATAACCCAAGCGCCAGTCTGGATGGGAGGTAATTCTTTCCACCATTTTCATGGGCACCCAAACCTTATCGTGCGTTACTGCGTTTTCTAACCGGGTCTTAGTTCCCGGCACCCAGACGTCTCTTTTCTGCATTCGGGTGTCGTGGGGTTTGTAACAAATGGGCACCAGATGCCCAGGGAAGCGCTCCTGGTGTATTTTGAGTAAGTCTTTCTGTATGCGGGACTGCGCTGCGCGTTTGCTACTCAGCACCAAATCCTCAGGATGCCAAGAATACAAGAAATCTTCATAAGACTTTGCTCGTACTCTCTTGCGCAGTGTTTTGCATTGCTGGGCATCACTAAGGCCCCTTAATTCCGCTTTCAGGTTTCTTATTTGATCCTTACTGCGGTAGTCGGTGTCAATTTCCTCCGCATGGTCTACCATTTCTTTTAACCATTCGTGGGGCATCTCTCCGGCTATTGGAGGCGGTTGACACGGATCCCCGGCAAATATCACTTGGGATTTCCCACGGAGGACGTCTACGAACTCCTGTAGTATTTCTAATGGCACGGTGCAAATCTCATCCCAAAGTATCACCGGAGGTATGCCGTGAATGGCTTCCGGTACCCACTTTTGACCATTCCAGCGAAAGAAGCTGTGGTAGGTTTGTGCGTCGTAACCCATTTCGCAGAGTTCTCTTTCCAAACGGTGCGTTGGCGTTAACACCTTTATCTTTGGAAAGAGTTCCAAAACCCTGGTGGTCTTACCACTACCACCCGTTCCGTAAAGATAAGAGAAGCGTTGGTAGGAAATGGGGTCTGCAACTGACGGTAATGGCTCTTTTGTAGGCGTGGTGGAACCTTTAGTGTGTTCGCCGTGATATTCTACACGTTCTCTCCAAGCTTTTATCTCTTCGTCTTTGACGCGCCATTGACCGCTTTCTGCGAGCTCGTCTTCGGTGTAGAATTCTTTCATCTTCTCCAACACCTCTGGCTTTACATACAGGGAATCCGTAGCTACGCGCGGGATGTCCTCTTTGTCAAACCGCAGTAACATTGCTAATAGGTTTATGTGCGCATATGCTAACATGCTGGCACGCAGATGATAATACTGTGGTCTGTGGTCTTGGTAGTAACACAGCGCATTCCATTTCTGTTCTTTTTGGCCTTCTATGAAATAGTCCCACTTTTCCACAGACACCATCGTTCCTTTTTCGTGGGCGCGTTCGATAAGGAAACTCAATTCGCCTTCGTCTGTTATCAGGCGTCGCTGCATATGTTTTTCACCTTCTTTTGCGCCTTGTGTGAACTTACCTATCACAACCCGCGCTGTGGGGTTATGCTCCGGTAACCATTTCGTAAAGGAGGAGTGACAAAGTATGGCTTCATGCGCAGTGTATTTCAGCAATTGGCGCTCTTCGAGGAATTTCAAAAGGGGTATGGGAATCCATTCCTTTTCCTGTAAGTGCTTCCCGTACCACGCGTAAATTATTGGATGTAAGTCTTTTGTAAATTTCCAGCTGGTTAATCTTACGAATCCAGTTGCTGGGGCGTCGTAGATGCCGTCTAAGGACACACGAAAGAACTGTGAGTCTGGATGTCCGTAACGGTCGTAATATTCCTTACAATCCCCTAGACCTTTAAAACTTGCAGGGTAACAGTGTTTCATATCCAGCGACACATACTCATCTTTGTCGTACTCCATGTTCCACAGACCACCGTGACCGTGTTCTACACAGGCTTTGGCTATATCTCCGAACTCCTCCGGTGTGGATTTCCATCCATTTCTTTTCTTTGCGGCCAAGAAGTCCAAGCTGCGACTGCTAAGGACCTCGTCAGAGAAGTCTTCCCCTAAGGTCTCACAAGCGCTTTGAATTCGCTGTTGTTCTACTTCGGGTCGGTATAAAGTACCATCTTGCGTCATAAACTGACTTCCTTCTGAATCCATCAACCAAATGGAGTTCTCGTGGATTAATTCTGCCAACGGAGAAGACTTATAGACTTTTGTTTCTTTCTTTCTTGGGAACCTAAGTTCTCGCCAGGCGTGTCCATTATGCTGGTAAATGATTATAGGTGCACCTTTGCCGGCATATTTATCCGTGCCGTCATAGATAACGCCGTCTGTAATGTCCTTTACCTTGATGCGCCTTCCTAAGGCTGTTTCTAACTTCTTGATGTTTTTAATGGTCCCTCCGGTCCTATTAGTATCTTTTTCCCATTTTCTGATGGCTTCTCTTCTCTTTACTGTGAGATTACCTCTGCGGGAGGAATCTTCGAAGAACTCTCTTACCAACTTACCGACGCAGTTACCAGGATGTCGCATTGGTTTCAACTTCTTGACGTCAGGCTTCTTAATCTCATACGCACCGTAAATGACCACAGTGACCGGGTAAGCGACTTCGTAGAACAGCATGTCTATTCCTTCAAGTGCTCCAGGTCTGGTATTCTTATTTAGAACGAACAGAGATTGCTTACCAGATGCCCGTATGGGATTGCGGCCCCTTTCTATTATCCACTCGCCATCTAAATACTTTATAAACGTCAACTCCAGACGGTAATCGCCTTCTGGCATCAAGTCGATTATCCTTTCTGCTCTTTCTTCTGTCATCGTCTCATCTGTATCTCCCTCCATAAATGTTGTGAAGGCAAAGTCCGCATCCAGGCGATCCAACACCTGAGTTCTGAGCTTGCGCACAGTTTTGTTCCTAATGCTTGTGATGGCGTCCATCTATATCTAAGGAATATCTTAACCTCCGTTTGCGGTACCCAAACACAGCAGCAGTAAGGACACTTATTGCCTATGCCGGCGGATCGCAGTTGGACCCCTGTAGGGCCTTTAACCTACCTCCAAAACCCCAGGGGGGGCTGGTGTTTTTTAATATGTGATTTTTAGCAATGCCGGCGTTTGTCAACTCCGCCTTACTGCTGCTATATGACTTATCAAATTTCTAGGTTAGTTCCTATGTGTTTTGCTAAAATTTTCAAAATTAAAGTGAATTTGGCCAAGAAAATCCAACTTAAAGTTTATGCAAATGAACACAGTTTTGTATCAGATTTACAACACTCTTCACGGTCGTTATTTCTATTGTGTTTTCCTCATAATTACTTATTAATGAGGTTGATAATTATATATATATATATATATATATGAAAATCTTGAATTCATACAACAAAGTCTTTGCATTATTTTAAAAATCTTTTGTTGATTGATTCTTTCACTACTGATTTAATTAATGATTTTAATTTCTGACTCGTGTTTTTGTTTAGAAATATTTAGATAAAAGTGAAAGGCGAAAAAAATTGACTTTTATACTTTTTGGGGGGGTCAAGATAGTGTCCTCCTAAAACAATTGAAAATATCCATCTTAATATCATAACATTAATTTTTGTACATGCCTTTAATTATTTTCATAGAATCAATAAGATTTAAAATTTTTTTAATATTCACTGGCCTTTCACTGTTAACTAAGTTGGGTTCCCTTTGGTATACCTTACATTTGCCATTTATTGTCAAAAAGATGAGATATATTTGATGAGTAATTTAGGGATCGGAAGATCCTTCATACTTTTGTTTTTAGTTGCAATTTTGATCTCATTGCAACAGAGATTTAGTAGTGTTGGAACTGAAAGAGAAAAATGTAAAAATAGTGAGAAGTGAGAAATTTGTTGGTTCGAAAAAACAATGATTCTTAATTTAATTTACCAAAAAAGAAATGTTTCATTTAAAGCTAAGAAGTATGAATGACTAACAAAAACATCAAAAATATCTGCTTTTATTATATGACCGTGAATCTTAGAGCCTGGACACTAGCAAATCGAGCAATCTGATTGGATAGAACGCATCGCGGACTGGTCTAGATTCTCCGGTATTAACCGGTCCGATCGCATATTAATCTTACGGCGAAAACATTTTGTCCTTTTCAATGAAAAGTGGTCATATAATAAAACTCTTATCAACCGAGCTTGGTCGGTCTGTACGGGATAATCTTGACCTCGGTCGGGTACAGACCTCGCTGCGCTCGGTCTGTACATTCCGACCTCGGTCAAGATTATCCCGTACAGACCTCCCGCTCGGTTAATAAGATCTAATTATTATATGACCGTGAATCTTAGAGCCTGGACACTAGCAAATCGAGCAATCTGATTGGATAGATCGCATCGCGAACTGGTCTAGATTCTCCGGTATTAACCGGTCTGATCGCATATTAATCTTACGGCGAAAACATTTTTTTTCCAACTCGATACATTGAGATTGAAACTAAAAAAGTAGATCCGTTTTATTGGTCGTACTTTAGCATGGATGACAACTCTGAGTTTTATTACCCTGAAGATCTGGAGGACGACTTGGATTTAGCCAATGCGACAGCAGTGTTTGAGTCGCAAAACAGCAACAACAACAATTACAACAACGACAACAAAGATGAAGACGAAGAGATGATAAACAAATTTTTGAACGACCAAAAATCCAAAAACACAGGGTATAAAACGAAGAGTGACATGAAAGCTTGGCAAAGATTTTCTCAATCTATTGGAGAAAGCAGAAAAATGGAAGACATACCTGAACCTGAGCTGAATACATTGTTTTGTAAATTTTTCATCTCCATCCGCAAACAAGATGGCGGCGAATATGAACCGGGAAGCATTACTGGATTTCAAAGAAGTTTCCAACGTTATCTCCAGGAAAAAGGTTCTTCGTATAATATTCTCAAGGATAGCGAGTTTTCCAGGTCCAGAAGCGTCATTGCTGCCAAACGAAAGGATCTCACAGGCAAAGGAAAAGGCAATCTTCCTAACGCAACGAGAGAGCTGACGGCAACCGAGGTAAACACACTGTTTGAGAGCGGGCAGTTCAGTGTTGAAGAACCAAAGGCACTGCAAAAGGCTCTGTGGTGGTTCCTTTCCCTACATTTTGGTTGGAGGGCTAGAGATGAGAGCCGAAAGTTGAGCTGGGGAGATGTGAGCCTTGAAAATGACCCAGAAACTGGAGCTGAATATCTGGTGTGGAAAACAGAAAAAGGTAGCAAGACACGAACAGGCCAAGAAGGAGGGCACCGAAGAGCTTTCAATCCAAAAGCATATGCCAATGTCAACAAATCGAGATGTCCTGTTGAGTTTTACAAGGCATTTAGGAGCCATCGATCAGAGTCTATGTTAATGTTTGATGCTCCTTTTTATCTGGCCATCAACCACAAACGAAAACCAGAGGATAAAGTTTGGTATTTGAATAGACCTCTCGGTAAGAATGAAATTGGAAAGTTCTTGAAAGAATCAACAGAAGAGGTTCTTGGTAAGGAGAATCAGCAAGGCCTCAAGAGAAAACTGACCAACCACGCTGTACGTAAAACTAGCATCGGCAGGCTCCTTGATGCAAATGTGGAAGCTAACTACGTGGCACAACTAAGCGGTCATAAGAATCTGAAAAGCCTCGATAGTTATAAATCAGCGTCCCTCCAGAACCAAAGAGCAATGTCAGCCATCCTGAGCAATGGTTCAGCTCCTTCGACCTCTTCATCTACAGTAACCGCCGTTCAGACTCTGAATACTTCAACTTCCCTACTGGTGCAGAATGAAAATTTCAAGCCACAAGCCATCTTTGCTGGAGCAAATATCGAGAAGTTTGAAGGTTGCACGTTCAATGTGAATGTCTTTTGCCAAAAGTCTGCACAGCCTCAAAACCATGTTGAGCTTGGTTCTTAGTGTTTTAAGATAACATTGAACATTTATGCTTGCTTTGATTGCCTCCTCTTTAGGATTGAGTTTAAAGAATATCACTTTTTGAGTAGTTTTTTCCTTCTAATATCTGTAAGTTCTATTGAATAACTTGCCTTCGTACTTCTTATCAAACTGGTTTATAACTGGTATTTTAGTAAAATCACTGGGAAGCCATTTGAGTGTAATATACACGCGCGCTTCCAAAAATGGTTTGTTTATAAATAAAAAGGGTCAAAAATGAAATTTGTCCTTTTCAATGAAAAGTGGTCATATAATAAAAGTCTTATTAACCGAGCTTGGTCGGTCTGTACGGGATAATCTTGACCTCGGTCGGGTACAAACCTCGCTGCGCTCGGTCTGTACATTCCGACCTCGGTCAAGATTATCCCGTACAGACCTCCCGCTCGGTTAATAAGATCTAATTATTTTTTCGAAGTTTCCCGAAGTCGCCAATGTACACAAAAGCAATTGATATTTAAATCGAAAATCACAAAATTAAAAATAATGATTTTTTTTTTTGAATGAACTTTAGTTTCTAAGATTTCTAAATAATGAAGAGGACAAAACCATGACATGAAATTAAATTTATATTCAAGACGAAAAAGAAATCAAAATTGATAATGAAATCATGGCTTACCTCCACACTGCACAATTCGGACACTTTTTGTCGACCCATAGACATCAACAGCAGCATATGCATTGATAGTAGGAACATTTGTAGCACAAGGCCCAAATTTTTTTCCATTGACAAAGAAATAAAGATCTCCACTAGAATTGATCCGTAACCCAATACGACTGCCTTTGTCAGTGGGTTTTACATTTTGCATGGCGGCTTTTTCGCCACAAAACAACTGATTTGTGTCCTCGTCTCCTTCTTCAACTCGCTGGAAATTATAGCTTCCATCGTCTCGCAAATGCTCGTCTCCTAAAGGCTTCGAATTGTTTGGTTTTATGGCGAAAACCCAGGTCTTTCCCATCTGAGCCAGATCAGGTAGCAAATAAGGAGGGACTCTAAGTTGAAAGTCTTTGGGATTGTGCGACGTTATTCCACATCTTACGTGTCCAGACCAACCTTGTTCGTGCTCTATGATCTCAAACATAAACGTCTCAAGCGTTGATAATGGTCTATGGCTGAAGACGACAGCGTTTGCGAAGCTTTTCTTTCTCGTAGCGATCGTACTACATTTGGAAAGTTCGACATGGGCGCCATGTTTCTGGTGAAAACGCAACATGTTTTTAAAAATCTCTTGTGCGATCGAGACTTTCACGCAGAATTTTAAGAGCTCCTCAAAGGTCCATACTATTTAAAATTCTTCATGATCAATAGATTATTTTTTGTTTTGTTTTCCACTGACGTACATACGTACTTTCCTAGTCATTCCGTGATTTTCCTTGTTTTCAGACAATATCTCACGGCACCCGCCACAGGAGGCCCACGCGTAGGGGTCAAGGTTCAACTGTTTTTGCTCTCATGGAGAATTTTTTCAATGAAGAAAGTTGAAAAAATAGAAAAAGAACATAAAATAAAATATAAATTTTTATTTTAATCACAGCTTTCTGGCATTAATTTTCTCTTTCTGTCAAAAATAATACTCAGGAAGCCCAAGCATAAAAGGAAGCAAAAAAACTTCTTTGAATAACAGAAATTGAAAAAATAGTAAGAAAACAGCCGTAAACCATATAGTATATGAATAAAATTAATCTCTTTTTCCAGTTTTTTCACAGTCATTCCAGTTTTTAAAGTTATTATTTGTGAGTCCTCAGCACACACGTCAGCGGGTGCTCTCATGACTGTAGGAATTAAAAATGGCCGCTCGCTTCGTCAGTCATTTTTCTTCAAGAAATCTTTTCCGTTTTACGAGAATTCCTGCACTTCGAGGCATACATTCTGCTGGTGGACCCTTATGGACAGGTCAAGAATTCAACTCAGCAAAAGACCGTGTAAACACTCTTAAAGAGGACCCGGGAAACGAAGCGAAACTCAAACTGTATGCGCTTTTCAAACAGGTGAGAAATGAACTTTAAAAAACAATTTTTTTTCATTTAATTTAAAATTTAAAATTTTTGTTTATGTCATCACACACAAAGCATTACATATCACAGTTATTGTAGTAATGGGTTAGGTTGTTTATGAGAAATTTTTGTGGGGTTTATTATAGTAATTATTAACGTCTTTTGACCACCCCTCCCTTTAACTGTTTCTGTACAAAGTCCAATCAAAACAAAAGTGGCCGAAGTCAACTGCACTTTATTAATTAACTTATAATTTTTCTTATCCCGCCCTATATTAGATAGTTTGTTTTTGTTTTTCATCTTTATTATTGTGAAGTATACAGATACAGTATTTCAAAAAAGGTTGAATACTGCATATAGTGCATAAACTGAATAGTGCATTCCAAGACCGAGGTGCACCGAAGTGACATTGTCTAAAGTAGGATAAGTAAAAAAATCATTTATTTTAGTGTATTCCATCTGTAACAATATACCAACTACATGAAGAGAGTTAATTGCTGTATATTTACTTTTTATTTCAAATTATCGAGACCCACAATGCCATTTGGTCTTGGAATGCACTATTCAGTATGCAGTATTCAGTATTCAACCTTTTTTGAAATAGCTCTATATTGTATATGTATATGAGAATATATATAGACTATATACATGTATTTGTACTGTGGTTATAATGTATGTCATTGAGCTGATATGCACAGTATATCAAGCTAATCATAAGCAAAACCGGATTTGAACCTGTGCCCTGGTGCTTCCGGTGCTATGCTCTAACCACTGAACTACCAAGTCTCATATGAAACTTACATTGAGATATTATTAATTTTCTTCTAATAATTAGCACCAGCTGCATAAGTTGTTTCAAATACTGCGCAGATAAGCTCAATTAAATATATATTATATATTGTTATTTCTTTTTAACAGGCAACAGTGGGTGCATGTGATGCCCCTAAACCTGGTGCTTTTGACTTTGTTGGCAAAGCAAAGTGGACGGCATGGAATAGTCTAGGGAACATCTCAAAAGTAAGTCTTTATTAGTTACTAAGTTTGATGTACACCTACTTGCAAGAATATCGTCATACGAAAATAGAGCATTAGTGATTTAGTGGGATAGGAATTATATTAAAAAACAAAAGAAGATCACTGAAGCTGAAGCTCTTGTATGTCAACCTTCTGGCAAGTAGGTGTACACCTAATTGAAAAAAAGTAGTCGGGTTCAATAAGGTCATATCATCGAAGCTAAGACCGTTAAGGATTTTGGGTACTCCGAAATGTGCATTATATTTGCATATAGACATGTAAAAATGCACAGAAGAGCAAAGTCGGTCGACCTAGATTAACAACATGCAAAAGCCATGATGCATAAAATGTGCAATATGCAGGAAATTAGCATAATTGTTTGTATTCCCATGCTCCCCTTCAGTCTTAGCTTTGATTATATATAACCTTTTTTTATAACTCAAATGCAACTGCCATCCAGATAGCTCAGTTGGTAAGAGCATCTGTCTGGTGTGTGGGGGGTCATGGTTCAAGTCTCGGCCGGCCCAATACTCTCTTAAAATAACTGAAGCCTTGACTGACTTTGTGCTGCCTTTGTAAATATATCTGCAAATATATCTGGTTTTGTCTTAAATATAACTCTGTATATTAAAGGTGATTTTTAAAGACCCACTGAAGATGCTGATGACAACAATCTTTAATGTCTGTGCCAACACTACATGGCCCACAACATAAAATAAAAAATGAATACTAATAAAGAGTCCTTGAGCTATAAGAAAACTGATCATAATTTTTTCTGTAGGAAGAGGCAGAAAAACAATATATCACATATGTTAATGAACTTGCAGGTAGGAAAGTACCTATGTTACTAAATAGGTTAAATAAGTTATTACATGCCACACAGAGATACAGACTTTACCTTAGAGTGGTGCAGTGAAGTAATTTTTTTGTATATTATATAATTTATATTGATTATAAAATGCTAGAATTACAGCTGTAGAGGCTCTAGGCCTAATATTATTGTATTTCAAATGAATCTTGTAGAATATGAAAAAATGAAATATAAAAATTACTAGAAAAAATGGCAGGTTACGCTCTCATGTAAATAAATGGTGTGGGTGAGTTGGTCCGTGGGCAAGTTGACTGGTTACCAATAAACCCATACATGTAGCAAGCAATGCACTCCACCCATGCTTAAGAGTTAAGATGATTGAAATTTTATTTGCAGCTAATATAGGCACAACAGAAAAATCTGATGGATCAGGAAGCCAAGCTAAAGATTCTGGCCCTGGGAGAAAGTATGAAGCATTGGAAGTCACTGTAAAAGATGGTGTACAAACAATCAAACTGAACAGACCTAAGAAATATAATGCTATTACATGGGAGGTGAGTTTGCAAGTTGAACATCATCATCATCATTTTCCCCCTTTTCAGAGTACTGGCATCCTTGGGGAGCTTTTGTCTGCAGCACTTGCTGCAGAAGTCGTGTAAGTGCTGATTAGTTCTCCTAATTTGTGTGGAGTCCATTTGTAGAAATCTTTCAAACTTATTTCATAAATTCTTGGTGAAACATTAGATGGATAGATAGATGTTTTATTGAAAATCTACTTGTGCAGCTGAAGGCTGACTTGTGTAAATACTGATACAGAAAAATTACAAATAACTACTATACTAGGAATTCCTTAACTGTAAAATAATTATATCTTAGTAAAAATACACAGGTGATTATTGAAAATCTTGTGTGCTGATTGGTTGAGAAACTCACACTATCACACAATAATCACCTCCAGCGATAATCCAAATGTCAGTTCGTTGCTGTTACTGGGAAAAAATGTCTTTTATCTTCTTTTATTTCCTTTTTTTTTTGAAAGAATCATCTGTGTATTAATACTAAAACAATTATTTGACTCAGTGAATAGAATCGAAGACTCATATCTCGGTAAATATTCCCTGATATTTCACTTGTATGAATAATTGTTAATTAGGGCCCTTTTCATTAAGTTTTGAAATAATTGGTGAATATCATGCTGGTAGTTTAGGCTGCGAAATTTTGCCCAGTCTGAAACATTATCCAATTTGAACCTTTAATAAAAACCCTGTCTAAGACAACAGTTGACCCAGCTAGAGTACTGAGTTTTAAGCCCTCTGGGTTTTCCTACCTCTTTGCAAATTATCCCTTACTAATATTTAAACTGGTTAGAGCTGTGCTCCAGAGTTATACATGGATTATATAGTGGCTACCAGTTCCGGGGGGGGTTACTCTTTCCCAGTTTAGGTTAGGGATGTGCCGCTGAGCCCACTGAACCCTGTCCCTGTTCCAGATTAAAATTGCTGAAATTCATACCCTGTTCCAGAGCAAGATCGCTGGAAATCATAACCTGTTCTGGTATTGTGAAAATGGATACCATGTTCCAGAGAGGAGAGAGCATGATTTCATATACCCTGTTTCAGAGAGAGCACAATTTCATAATTACACCCTGTTCCAGAGTATATGTAGAATCACTGAAAATCATACCCTGTTTGGCGACACATACCTGTATAGTGAATATAGGGGAGTACCCCCCCCCCCTCCCCAGCCAGGCTACCAGTGGTGCCTTCACAAGCTTTCAGTTCGACCCCATTGAGCTGCACCAATGCTGTACTTCTTGGTGGTGTTTAGGGATGACAAGTGTTTTTTTTTAAACAGATGTACCAGGAATGGATAGATGCCCTTGAAGAAGCCACAAATGATAAGTCATGTGTATTGACGGTAGTAACGGGAGCAGGGGATTACTACTGCAGTGGCAATGATTTGGGTAACTTTGCTAACATACCACCAGAAGGTCCAGAAAAAATGGCAAGGGATGGACGCAATGTGCTGAGGTATGTGGTTCACTTATCATTCAGAACTCCATAGATCTATTGTTTTTGACATTTCCAAGAAGTTTGTATTATTTTATTAAGTTTTTCCCTTTGTGAAATACAATTTCCTAACTCACCACTCCTTCCTTCCTTCCTTCCCTCTTTCCTTCCCTTCTTCCTTCCTTGCTTGCTTGCTTGCTTCCATCCTTGCTTGCTTGCTTGCTTGCTTGCTTGCTTGCTTGCTTGCTTGCTTGCTTGCTTGCTTGCTTGCTTGCTTGCTTCCTTCCTTCCTTCCTTCCTTCCTTCCTTGCTTGCTTCCTCCCTTCCTTCCTTCCTTCCTTGCTTGCTTGCTTGCTTGCTTCCTCCCTTCATTGCTTGCTTGCTTCCTTGCTTCCTTACTTCCTCCCTTCCTTGCTTGCTTGCTTCCTCCCTTCATTGCTTGCTTGCTTCCTTGCTTGCTTGCTTCCTCCCTTCCTTGCTTGCTTGCTTGCTTCGTTCCTTCCTTCCTTCCTTGTTTGCTTGCTTCGTTCCTTCCTCCCTCCCTCCCTCCCTCCTTCCTTCCCTCCCTCCTTCCCTCCCTCATTCCCTCCCTTTATAATTAATGATTAAAAATAGGCTTTTTTTAATGCTGAAATGCTATAAAAAATGCCAATTTGCAAACTATAGACTAGTCCTAATAAATCTATTGTTTCCTTCCAGTAAATTTGTGGCATCATTCATAGACTTCCCCAAGCCCCTGATTGCCGCTGTCAATGGGCCTGCTGTGGGTATCTCTGTCACAGTTCTGGGTCTGTTTGACATGGTGTTTGCATCAGACAGGGCTACTTTCCATACACCATTCATGGAGCTTGGGCAAAGCCCTGAAGGATGTTCTTCATACACATTCCCTGCTATCATGGGAACAGCTTTGGTAATGTATCCATTTTTAACCTTCAAATTTTATTGATTCTCTGAATCAATCTCCAAGCTGATCGCAAAGTCAGGCTATGGCTAACTCACAGTTTGGTCACTGAACAGAACTGTAAAATGGAGTATTACAAATTTTTTTATTATAACCTTCTCATCCCAGGTAAATCTGAGGAAAAAACCTTAGCCAATTATTGTTAATTACATTTATCATATGACCCGTATGGCCTTGCTCGCATGCTCTAATAAAACCATTGGAAAAAGTCACGTGATGGGGGCCGGACGGGTTGACATAAGCAAAATCTGCGCGCTTTCTTTTTTAAATTGTTTTTATTTTCTTGAGGGTCATATGATAAAAATGCTTATTGACTGAATTAGATCAGACCATACGGGAAAATATTTGGCTCTCGGTCATTTATACGGACCTCGCTGCGCTTGTTCCGTACGGCATCACCTCGAGCAAAATATTTTCCCGTACAGCCCTCCCACTCAGTCAATAAGTACATAGTATGGCTTTCTAGGCCACCAAATAAAAAAAACTAATTTTGCTAATATGTGCTTGATAAGATTGACACCATAATTTAGTTCTATTTTTTTATTATTGCATGGTGGACATTTCCAAAAAATCTTTTCTGGTCAATTTTCGCAGGTTTTATGACACCTCAGTTTTACAGTGATGTCATTTATACGTCACTATTTTTGTAATCAATGACTTAGATTTGAGTCATTCATTTCTTTTACATCTACAGGCCAACCAAGTTCTTCTTGCGAGTCGCAAGATGAATGCAGCTGATGCTCTCAAGTGCGGCCTTGTATCTGAAGTGTTCCCTCATGATGACTTCCGCAGAGAAGTAGAGAGCAGAGTTGTGGCTATGGCACAACTACCCCCAAAGGTAATTTTCTTCCTTATTTCTTTATTCAAAAGAAAGAATGGCTATAACTCTGTCTAGATCTCTTGCAAAACAAGCACAGAGGAAATGTTGTACAACTTTGAAAAGCCCATTGCACTTGCAAGATGGTTAGCATGATTCTTCTACTTTATTAATATTGATAAACCGTATTTAACGCATCACATCAATACAAATAAATAGCATATACACTCAATTGAAGAATCGTTGTCGGGTTCAGAAACATAGAACATAGAAGCTGAGACTGATGTGGCACATGGGAAGTAAGTTAATTAGATACATGCTGTGACCGACGACCCGTGGCATCATTCACTGGTTTTAATACGCGTTTGGCATTCTAAACCGACTGTATGGATGGCGCAAATGAATAAATAATAATATAATGTCATTTCCCATGTGCCATTTCGGTCTCAGCTTCTATGTTCTATGTTTCTGAACCCAACAACGATTCTTCAATTGAGTGTATATAGATATATATATGTTATTTACCGGCCAGGAGGTCCGGATAGGGAAAAACTGTGCCCGAGGTCTTGAATATACGGACCGAGGCCATTAGGCCGAGGTCCGTGTTCAAGACCGAGGGCACAGTTTTTTCCTATCCGGACCGACTATAGGACGGTAAATAACTTCTTTATTTTTTTCCCGTATTTTTTTTACTTGCTTTAGTAATCGTTTTGTGTTGTCGTTTAGCGGCAAAGGATACCGGACCGCGCGCGCGGGCAGATACTTACAAAATACCGCCCGCTCAAACAGCCAATCAGAACGCACGATTTTTTAGGATACCGGACCGGAAAAAGATATAAAATAGTATTTAACGTATAAAAAAAAAAAATTAATAAAATGAATAATTAAAATTTAAGTCTATAAATAATATCTATGAAATTGAAATCATGTAAATAATGTTGTTGGCATATGCTTTTCCAGTATCTCATATCTTTAGTTCAGCTTTTTATAGTGTAGTCCTTGTTGTATTGTGTTTTAGTTTTCAGGTATTTGGGCCACTTATTAGTCAGTTGACATACTGTTCAGTGTATACCCTCGTTAAATAAAGTTGATTATTATATTATTATTATTATTAAGGTGCCATTTCTGAAGTCATTCCCTTGACAATAAGACTCTTTGTTTGCAGAGATGAACCGATATTCGTGTGTGTGTGTTCTCATCCATGCACGACTGTTAAATAAGGGTCCTCGAGGGGGCTCTAATCCCATTTTGACCAAATCCCATAGTCAAATCCCCAGCCTATGTTTTGCTCACATCTCAATCCCATTCCAAATTTTTGATTGTTTTTGAAGCCCATTCCCAGTGCATAAAAATACCAGGTAAATTACCCCTTCAGGACCCTCTTAACCCAAAGAAATCATACTCAAGGGAATGACACATGGTCAGATATGGGAAAACATGAATTGAAATGCTTAATGAACTACATTTTTTTGCAAGTCTATCGTAAGCCAAGCATGTTTTTTTAAAAAATTCTTTCTTATCAGAGCTTGCAGCTGTCAAAGCAACTAATAAGAGAGTCGAATAAGTCAGTCCTACATGAGGTGAATGAAAGAGAGTGCATTTTGTTGGAGCAGAGATGGCTTTCTGAAGAATGCATGCAGGCGATCATGAAATTCATGCAAAGAAAAGCTAAGTAAAGGTTGTCACATGGTTATTGTAAAAAGGGTTAAAAGTTTGAATAAAAGTTCTTTTATAGTTAATACTGTTGTATTAATGTGAGACCATGGGGATCTGGTGCCAATCTATATGCATAGTCCTCCATGGGGTAAAATGTTGCCCTGTTAGTTCAGTTGGTAAGAGTGTCGGTGTGTTGTGTGGGGATTGTGGTTAGAGTCCTGGCTGCCCCAACACTCGGGTTCTTAAAATATCTGAGAATACAATTCAATAGTTTATTTAAAAATAAGGTATCATAGAGAAGCTGTTGCTCTTAAAACATGTACGTGTATTTAAAACATGAAGGTGCTGCCTTTGTAAATTACATCTGCAATAATGGTTAGACCTCAACATAGCTCGAATGACCATATTAATGGTAGCCCTCTCTCCCTAATCTATTAGAGACATAATTAAAAGGGGAGTTCAAGTTTATCAGTTGAATTGCTGTGAAGTGATATCCTCTATGAGCAAAGTTTATTTATTTATTGCAGCGCTGTTATGTTATTCTCATACTCATGAATATTTAATGAGAAAACAAAGCAAATCACTACTGTGATGGTGGTTTGGAAATAAGTTCTTAATTTGCATTAAATTTTGTAAACGTTTTCTTTGATTTTCTCCAATAAACATTCATGAGTCTGAGAAGTAATTTCAAACACTTGAGAGAGTTCTTCCTCTGATTTCCAAACACCTCAAAGTCAGTTAAAAAAACTTGCCTGCGCCTCGTTTTTTCAACTCACTTTTCGGTGTTTGGAAATTGGAGGAAGAACTCTCTCGCGTGTTTGAAACATTACTTCTTTAAAACTTGTTGCGAATGCCCACTGAATGGCTGTACTTCACCACAGGTCACAGTATCAACTTGCGTTTATTATTTTCACTGCTGAAAAATTTAGGAATCAACTTGTAACTCTTGCTTCGCATTCCTCAACCTTAATTTGCATATTATGTAAAAATCGTTATGTCACTTCTAAAAAAAATGAATTGACTTTACTTAACGAGGGTGACATACATTACTGGTGACCCAGTAGTTTCCATTATGGCCCTCCTACAATTAATAAACTGAAATGAATGGCAAGGAACTGAACTAATCAGTGATCAGGACAAATACAGTCTCAGCTAGTGGCCACAGCGGGACTCGAACCCAGCACCACTGGATTGCAAGACTGACTTCTAACCAATTAAGGAATGACAACCAACACATTGATCTATGAAGGATTTTATTACTCATACCATACATTAAAAATATTCCCCAATAACATACACTTATCTTTTAAAATGTATAAAATCATAACCTACATGCGAAACAAGGGCACATTAAGTAAAGACTATTCTATTGTCTTTTATCCCTTCTGCTTGAATTTTCGAGCTAAATTTAGTACTAAAATTGAGAATGTGAAAAACTGAGCGAAATTAGAGTGCGTGTAAAATGAATGAGAAAAATGTGACATTTGGTGCAACTAACTCTGTGTTTAAGACATTGGTTTTCAATCCTTTCCAAGTGGACTACCAAGTGAAATAAAAAGACATGGCAGCCATGTTGGTTGGTATACCCAAAGAATCCATTGGCAAGTCTTTTGCAAAATCCAACCAAGTTGGCAGCTATGATGTCATGTGCAAACAAAGAATGATGGCCCTTTCTTATTTGATGGCCTCTAAAGTAGCAAATCTAGACTCTAATTGGTTAACATTTTCTCTTAGATCAGCTTGACGTACACATTGTGAAACGTAAATTGCAAAAAAAAATTCCTTCATTTGTCACACAATGGTCCAAATACACAAATTTCTTCAGTAGAGCATGTGCATGTTACCTCATAACCGCCATCTTGGTTGACGATGCTAACAAAGCATTCCTCATTAAATTCTTTTGTTTGATCAACCTGTTTCATTGTTATTCATATCTCAAGAGATTTTGAGTCACTTAGTTGCACACATTCTATTGGTTAAGGTTACTTACATAAAATGAACCTTTAAAAAATTGCCCATCAAATTATAAAAACCTTAAAAGTTCAATGAATTGTTTTAAGAAGGATGTCTTGATTGTTAATGAAAAAATGGGACAATAAATTTGAATTCACTTACTATTATATACATGAGTGAAACATGGTTAAAATCACTGTAAATAAATAGACAGTAATTATTATTTGAAAAAGTGCCAAAATATCGGCAAAATGTGCCAAGTCATTTCTACGATGCAATGGGAATGTTAACGGGTTGTCAGCAGGGTGTTAGTGTGTTGTAAATAGTCTGAGTGTTGGTAGGTCGTCAGTAGGGTGTTGGTACATCGTCAGTAGGGTGTTGGTAGGTTGTCAGCAGGGTGTTAGTGTGTTGTAAATAGAGTGTTGGTGGGTTGTCAGCAGGGTGTTGGCAGGTCGTCAGTAGGGTGTTGGTAGGTCGTCAGTAGGGCATTGGTAGGTCGTCAGTAGGGTGTTGGGAGGTTGTCACTGGTTAATAAAATAATTCAACAAAAAAATCTCCTGGCTTTATCAAAAGGATAAAATAATGTCTAACCAACCAGAATGACTGTCTAATCTTTAGCATTCTATTCTATCATAAGAACACCTCAAAGGAATATTCCCCTTCACAGTTGCCTGTATCATTTTGAAAGGTAAAACTGCCAGTGCATTGAAGTGAGAAAAACAGTGACCTAGAGACATGAATAATTCTTCAAGTTTCAAAAAGGTCACTATCATTACAAGGTCACTGCTGGCAGTCGATGCACAGGTACGTTACCTTTTAAGATAGTACAAGTAACTGTGAAGGGTCTATTCAAATGTGATGTGATAAAGATTTTGTGCTGACAGACCCACACAACCTTAGCCCACTGCATTTTACGAATGTTTAGGTAACACAGCATTGATTGGATTAATTGTAGGAAAACAATTGAAAGCCACTTCAATGTCACTGCATACTGTACTATGCTGCTGTAAGTCAGTCTACCACTTATATACAAAAGCTTCCCTGGGATTGCAGACACTTGACACAATTGCATTCACCATTGGAAAAATATCTGTATGCATGCATTTGTGTGACTGCTTACAAAGTAGCAAGTAGCTCATTTTTACTTTCTTTGATCTGTGGCAATATTGAATATATTTCCCCATGCATTGCAAATGTGCAATTCTCTTTGTTGCAAGCAATGGCGCATCATCTGTCTGCACCTTATAGCCATTTTCATATTTATGTGACCCAAACAACTACCTATGAAAAGTTCTGGCATCTGTCAATCAAATTTTTAGATTTTGATTGATGGAAGACAAAAAAAAAACGTCTTTGGATGGGTAGGGTACATAATAGTATCCTTCAGTTTCCTGTTCCATCTTGAAATGTAACTGTACCTTACAATAATAGAGATGTGAAGAATTGTCCAACATGTCAATAAGGTCTGTATCATTGTAAGGTCACTGCCATGCCTTCTTCAATGGACCTTTATCACACGGTGGCCATGTTTGTTCTCATCATGAGCATGAAAACCTTTGTTTTCTCTACATAAATTAATTCTCAAGCACTTGAATTTAAGGCTACGCCTGGTGGAGTCTATTGTTCAATCCAAGATGGCCGCCGCGTGAAAAATTCCCATGCACAGGAATGGTTAACTTTCAAGATGTTACAGGGAACTGCAAAGGAGACTGTTGTGAAAATGAGTATAAGAAATTAATGTATGTTACTATCTAAAGAAATGTGTTCTAGATCTACTTTGCTTATATACAGATAAAACTGATCTGGTGATGTGTTATGCCATTACATCTGCCATCCATGACTTGGACATGCTTGCTATACCTTGTTCATCACTGAGGTACTTAACAAGCAATTTGCATTCATCGGCATTGATGTCGTGTAGGGTTTGCAGGTCATATTGCTGAAGCATACTTTTTGTGTCTTGAACACACTGAAATGAGTATTTTTGAAGGTATTGTTTGTCAACTTCCTCATTATTATCATCATCATCATTATTACTACCACCACCACCATTATCTCCATAATTATCTCCATCATTACCACCGTCATCATCATCACCATTATCATCACTACCTCCATTATCATCACCATCACCATCAGCACCATTATCATTACCACCACCATCACCATTATTATTACCACCACCATTACCACCATTATCAACACCACCATCACCATTACCATTATCATTACCACCACCATTATCATCACCATTACCACCACCATTATCATCACCATCACCACCATTATTACCACCATCATTATTATTACCATCACCATCACCACCATTATTATTACCACCACCATTACCATTATCATCAATATCATCATCTTCACCATTATCATTGACATCATCATTAACATTACCAACACCATCGTCAGTATCAACACTATCCTTTATTCTAAATAATTATTCCCATTATAAGCTACTCAGCCAACATTGCCGTCAATGTCACAATCATATTTGATACTGACCCTGACATGAATCTTCATTAGTCTATAGCATAACCATTATCACCATCATTACCATCAGCCATCTTGGTGATGACTATACTCCTCATCAACACCACCACCTCCATCACTATCTTCATCATTCTTACCCCCAGAGCCATCAGCCTATGGGCCTGTACAGCTATTTCAAAAATTATATTTATGAAGGTTTTGCCGCATGCTGCATATTGCATACCAAGACCGAAATGCACTACTACTTACCTTCATCAACAACAACAACAACGACTTTGTTTGTACATGAATACAATATTTACAATATATTATAGTTTAAATGAAATTATAATGTACTAGGTAATCCGAAATGAAATCAATCACTCTGTCAGACCTATGACAACTGAACCAAGAGAATAAAACATTATTTCTATTATTTTGATTGCAATTTATGTGTTTTACTAACCTTAGAAGGCATGTCTGCCAGACGATATACTCTTTCTCTGACTTCTTCACTAAAGGTCTTTGAATCAAACACTTCCATTGCAAGACCATTATCAAGCGCCTCTGTCGCAATCATCTCTTCATTCAATAACAACATGGAGCACGCCTGCAAGAGATTCAAGATTTAATACATATTACTAATAATATACAAGTAAACTTAAGTAAACTTAAAGAATTTATATGTTAAAAAAAAATTGAATGAAGTTGAGCATGGTATTTTAAATTGTCAAGTCTAAGGCCGTGATATCTGCCCCAGCTGTAGTAAAGTGTATATTATAATATTTAACACTTATTTACTGGGACCGAGAGAAACAGTATGTTTTGTGGTCCGAGACTGCTGATGTTTCCCTCGGCTCCACCTCGTGAAACATGTGTTGCTTTCTGGTTTCCGGTTTATATATATTTTCAATCATGTGACTTCCGGTTTTGTTATTCCCGGTCCATAACATAATATTCCCCTCCCAGAATGGTTGCCAGGAACCAGTTGAATTTCTTCACGTTCATGTGACACACTCTCGACCAATAAAAAATTGAGGAAAATTGAACTTTGACACTTGGCATATATTAATGACAATTATTCACTGAAGCAAAGCGAATATTGGGGAATATTTACCAAGCCGCAAGTCTTCAAGTGCATAATCACTGAGCCAGATTGTTTTAGTATAATGTTTGACTTGAATATTGTAGAAAAGATGGATTTCAGGATAAAAAAAACGTTTTGGTAAAACAATTTTTGGGCCAGTCATTACGGCGGGCAAAGAACTGGCCATTAATTTTATCCCTGTTTCCAGGTCTAAATATGGTGCTACGTTACCTTCATTCTTCCAAGTATTTGGGGTAGAGTGAAAGAAGAACAACCAATAGGAGTGTGTCCCCATTTAGCAAAACCCATTTGAAGTGTGGACTGCAAGAATAATGAATGAATGTAAGTAGTGTGCTAATGCACTACACTCCTCACCTGTAGTCATAGGTTTGATTCCTGGACTCGCTGTCATGTTAGTAGAGTTTTTAAAAAACTTTTTGTTCTGTCCTTTGTTTTTCAAGGTTTTTTTCCCCAGTTTATCTTGTTTCTCTCCATCCGATAAAACAACATTTGAGTTGAGAGCTTGTGCTGTAAATAGTGAATGTCGTAAATAGTAGGGTCTGAGGAGTAAATCTAATGGAAGAACCTTTGTAAAATACATACACCAGTTTTATGTAAGCAATATAAGAATGTATTAATCTTCTAAATAACTGCAATTCAATCATGGAACAAGGGCCATAAGCTTGACTTGGCCAGTTTCTGATAATACCAATAATAGAGGTAGATCATCCATACCTTACTATTTATGTAGATTATATCACAGAGAGCTAATATTGATGTTCCACACCCTAATGCATCCCCGTTGACTGCGGCTATGAGAGGTTTGCTAAAATTGATAATCATTTCTACCAAAAGTCTGAAAAAGGATATACAAAAGCTATAAGAAAATATGCAATTCTTTTCGTATTCAAGCAGTGAGTTCCAAAAACTATTTTCTTGAATAAAGGCTGTTGTACAAGGCTAAAATCTTGTTACTCAGAAAGTTTAACTTGTTTGGAAGTGGAGATTAACAATGAAAGTGGAATCAAAGTGTTAACCCAAAGCAAAAATTATCTTCAAAAATGAGGTTTAGGCTTTCATTTGCTTACTGTATTTCCCTATTTCCCATTATTATTTTCTATAAAAAAGCCTGACAAAGCAACATTCTAACACAATTGCAACAAAACATCTATGTATAATTGAAAATACCGCTTCAAACAGGCATTTTATCATGATACATCAGTTTCCAACTGTTAAAAAAAGGTTTCAAGAGTTAACCAAAAACGAAAATTGGCATCAAAACTCATACGAAGGTCTAGTTTTTGGCGCTTATTGCTCGTGATTGAAAAAAATTCCCTCTTAAACATCAATAGACATTTATTCTTACTTGAATTTTTCTACTAGTAGTTTAGCATGGCTTTTATGATGAGCTCCATGACAGTTATCAAAGACACAGCTGTAGTCCAATCCACTACAGAAGGTGTTCCCAGATCCTGTGATAACAACAACATTAACATCCTCCTTTGTAGCGTCATGGAGGGCTGAAATCATCTGCTCACACATCTAAATAGAATTATAAAATAAATGTTATGAATCTCACGTTCGGATTGGATGGGAGTGCATGCTTTATGAGAGCACATAGCATGTTTGCACACTTTCTGTTTCGTAATTTGTATCCAAAATAATAGTTATTCTAATTTGTATTTTATGAAAGAAAAGAAACTTGCTTGTTGTGCTGTGTGTAGTTAGTTATAAAGCATGTGGAGATTGGCAGAACATGAGAGAAGTGTTAGGAGAAGCATGACAAGTAACACATTTACTATTTCTTCACAAGTATTAATGATTTTTGATTCCAATTCTAGATTTTACTATTAGCTTATTGTAGATTTAGATTTATACACTTACAGATTTATAGACACTATTCTTAACATGTTCAATAGACCAATCCCAGCTAGGCTTGAGTGTCCAAACAATGGGTAGTTTTCCCAATAAAATAAAGAATGTCCGACCAACAAACTCGAATTCATAAGAATTTTAAGAAGTTATCGAACCTAATGAACTTTTATAATGCATTGATGTAATACAGACATTTACAATTTTCAGCGATCTGTGTCTGTTCCATACTGTATATCAAAAACAGATTTGAGCTTGTCTGACTTAGCAACAATAACTAGGTATAGGTAGAACAATGAATGTGGGAACAGCAGTGTTGTTGCAAAGTGTTTTTGAACCCTTGGAATACAGTGCTACATAAATAATTTTTCATTTATTAATATCATTAATTATTAGTAAGACATAAAATAGAATAAACAGAATAATAATAATTAGAGAGAGTGATGTCACTATAGTTCACTCGCCTCTCACCTCTATGGTCTCAGGTTTGATTCCTGGACTCGACATTGTGAGTGAATAGAGTTTGTTGGTTTCAATGACCCTTGATTTGAGATTTTCTCCCAGGTTTTTTCCTCTCTCTACAAATATCTAAGTTTGAATTGGATTACAGTGCATTTCACATTACTTTACCGTGGCGGGTTGGGAAGATTGTTCAGAAGTTCCCAAATTGGCAACGAACTTTACAACTTCAAAATAAAATACCAGCGTGCTCTTTGAAATTCATGACATCTTGAATTCAGAAACCCAGAAATTCAGAAATGCTTTTCAAACTTAATTTCCAAGTTGGATTTTATCACAATACAAGGTACTTATATTATTGACCTGCTTTGATACAAGTTTCGAGGTTTTTTGAGATATGATTTCAGAAACATTTTGAAATATAGATGTAAACAGTTCACGGTTCACTGAACTTTATTCACTTGAAGTTGCGAAGTTCATTGCCAATTTGGGAGCTTCGGAACGAACTTTCTAACTCACTGTGGTAAAGTACAGGCTGTAATGTGAAATGCACTGTAAGAGGGAGAAGAGCCACGTTTTGCAACTACTGCTAAAATATTAAAAAGCAAAATCAATAAACCAGATGCCCTGTCCAACGACTGTCTGTCGACATCCCACCCTGACGTCATTGACAGCCTACCCTCATGCGGCCAACAATTTATAAAGAAAAGATACTATGGTACGTATGGAATGAAATAGGATTGAAAAACATTTGGTTGACAGGAAATCTTGGGTGCTGATCTTGTGTTTTACCCAAAAAAGAATTGAAAATTAACATTAAGAACACCCAATTCATATCTATGTAAACAGTAATAACATTAATTTCAAATTTTACCCCATCTTTTGAAGATTTAAGATAAAATTTTGATATTGTTAATTCAAAATACACCTACTTGCAAAACGATTGTCATACAAGAATAGAACATTTGTAATTTAGTGAGAAAGGAATACATTAAAAGACAAAAGAAAAAGTTCATCTTCAGTGATCTCCTTTTGTTTTTTAATATAATTCCTATCCCACTAAATCACTAATGTTCTATTTTCGTATGACGACGTTCTTGCAAGTAGGTGTACATGTATATCAGATTTTTGAATTTTTTTTTTGTGATTTCATGATGAATGTAGAATTACCCTGTAGATATGTCATCATGAAACCGTTATTATTATTATTATTATCATCATCATTACTGTTATTATTATTACTATTATTAAACACAAATGAAAATACTAACCGAGATGGTAAGTGCATTCTTTTTACTTTCATTACAAAGGGTAAGCTTGGTAACAGGACCTTCCTTTGTTATGGATACAGTTTCTGTTATTTCTTTAATATGTGTTCTGCGGACAGTCCTATCTGTCATGAAATGATCCTCATCCGACCAATTAAAATTGTTTGCCACACATGCGGTAGCCATCGCAAGTAAAGCCTTGTCTTTACTTTTCCTTGGCGATCGAAGTTGTCTAAAATTATTTCTCTGCTTCATATTCTCTCCATACACCTTCTTCTGAGGGCTTTGGTGCCTTGGACCTCCTGATTCGGATCTCAAACTTCGTTTTGGTGGTAAGCCATTAAATTGCGTTTCACCATCTTCGCTTCGTAAGACAAACCGTGCGACGTCATCATCAGAGTTTCGTTTCCTGCGACGTCCCCTCTTTTGCTCCTTTTTCATCTCAATCTCTTTTGCCCGTTCTTTCATAATTTCATCAAGAACGGCTTTGTTTGCAATGCCTTTCAGCTTTTTTTTATTCATTTCTGAGACTCTTTTGAGTTTTAGTGGTTTTGCTATGTTTACAGGCTTTTTGGGTTTGAGGTGAAGAATCTCTAAGGGACGGACTCCTGAAAAGAAAAAAAATTAACCATCAATAGGCGAAGAAAGAATCAATCACAGGTTTTTTATGGAATTTTTTAGAGGGTGGAGTTGGATATTTATTGTTTCCAAAACTTCAAAATTTAACAATATCTTGAAAGAATCTCTTAGCTGATCTAAATCAGGGTAATTAAGGCTAACTCAAAGGTAGAACCCTGAAAAAACCTCTGGGCTGATCTAAGTCAGGGTATGACTAACTCACAGATTGAACCCTGAAACAACCTCTGGGCTGATCTAAGTCAGGGCATGGCTAACTCACAGATAGTTGCCTGAAACAACCTCTGGGATGATCTAAGTCAGGGCATGGCTAACTCACAGATCAAACTCTGTTACAGCATCTGTGCTGATCTAAGTCAGGGCACAGCTAACTCACAGATCGGAATTCAGCATATGAAAATGATATATTGCATTACCTCTCTATCAGTAGGTAGTAATCTGTAAGCAATTTGGGCTTATTCCTTCCTATATCTAAGGTACCTCCACAAAAACGTTTTACTCCCTTCACCCCTTTACCCACACTCTAAATAATGAGCACTCCATTCATGGCTCAAAATAGAATTATGGTAAAAGTAGGTCATTCAAGTAAATTTTTTTCATAAATTTTGCATCATTATTATTGCCTGCTAAACCTGAAATTTGGCATGTCATTTAGCCATTGGCAGGTAGCTAAATCCCTGCCCTTATACTCTCTCTCTAGATCTTTTAACAAAAGAAAAAGTGCACTGCTTCATCCGTACCTGGAATAGGGTATGCTTTATACAGGAACTCCGTAGCAGTATGTAAATTAATATTCTCTAAAGGTTCCCAGGTACTTTCTCGTGCGTGGTATCTTTTCCAGTGAACTAAGAACTCTTGTTTTCCTGATTCTGTAACTCTTCTTCCTATGATTTCTTGAACCTGGAATTACAAACAAAGTGTGAGCTGGCCACCTCCACAAGTTTATATATAATCTTATTCCATAACTGTGGGGACCCCTTTTTTGGGACCATTTCAACGAAGTTAATCAACCAATCACAGCATAACGTGAAACAAAGCAATCAAACTTAAGTCAAAATTGAACCAATCAGGAACAAGCAAAGAAGCCTAATGTATCTGAGAGAAAACAGGCGCAGGCTTTTATAAATATCTTGAATCTAAAACCATACAAAACATTCACTGACACATGTTTTCAGCATTTTTAGTGATCAAAACAACCAACAAGGAGTGCGGGCTGGTTGACGTCAGCTCATTTGTCTGTCTTCTTATAGACGATGAAAATTAGCCAATCAGCACGAGAGAAATTAACAATTTGTGATAAAAAATTAAATCTAATTGAAGTCTATAAGCCAATTATGAATGCCGAGTAAAGAGTAACTAGGAAAAGATTTTGAAGAAATTTTCATATATGACCCAAATCTCTATTAATGCGAGAAAGATCAACAAGAAAGCTGTAACTAATCAACCATATGGTAAATCAGGATGAAGCCTCCAAGGATTTTAACAATCCTGTACATTAACAAAGCGAAAGTGAGCACGTGTCCAGTTCCGGTGAAATAAATTCAAATTACAGTCATCTCGGATCCTTATTCTGATTACTGGGACATACACTTAAAAGCCTTTAAAATCCTTTGGAAAGACATAAAATTCGATCGAAATAATACCGTGTAAAATTAGCGTTCTTTGTGAAAGTTAAGAGAGAATGATTGAAAAACAAAAACATTTGAAATACATGCAAATTTAATATTGAATGCCTGTTAAAATTTCCATTTTAGAAGATTTGAAATTAAATGAATACCTGAGATTAAGATCTAGAATTGTTCGTTAGGTCCAGGTAGGTTGATTTAATCGAATTTGACGAGATTTTGGGGTCATATCGGAGTGATTTGCAGTGAAAAGTTCCTCAACTTACCTCATACAGACCATCGGCCATGATGCATTTTTCCCGAGGTGCTTTGCTTCGGGCTATCAAAAAAGCGCGCCAAAACGACACGCATGCGTCCACAGGAGACCCACTCACATAATAGTGACCTAAAAATACAAAAAGAAAAAAAAAATCATTTATTTTTTTAATTTTCAATTGTAAAAGCATTTAACTCAACTGTTTATTGTTTTTCTTTCTATTTATTTAATCGCCTTTTTTTCACTCATTATGTATAATTATGTGTGGGCTCCCTGTGGTGAAGGGTTGGTAACTTAGGTTGGGCAAAAAGATATAATGAAAAAAATTTTAATTTTAAAAACATATATTTCAGTCGGACAAATTTCTTTGCAGACGATATATGTTAATTAGTAAAAATAAGCGTAATTTTTTTCAGAAGCTCCAAAAATCAAAGCTTGTGCCGAGCGAATTAAAATTTTGCCGCACTGACCTTGGAATGACATTAACCAATCAACCTATAAATATTGGCCAATCAAATTGTTTGTCTTATCAGCGATTCCACGTGACTGGAATTCGAGGGAAAAAAGCGCCATTTTTGCGCAAATCTTTTACTTTTTGCCAACAATTTTCGAGTTTGGAGCGAGTTTTTCATGTTCTTTTTTTAATTTTCGCAGTTCAAAATGCCTCACGTAGACCACAGTATCAAGCTTGACTTCAAGGATGTTTTAATCAAGCCGAAACGTAGCACAATCCGAAGCAGATCTGATGTGAGTACTATTAATCATTTGAAGGACAAATAATATTCACATGTTCTATCGTTAGGAATTATGTCCCTTATTACCGAGAAAAAAATCAATTGGAAATGATATTCTTTAAGATAAAACAATTGGCTACGACTTATATATAGTTAATTATTTTCTTTGCTTACTGCTGGGAATAATTAAGATTTAGTCTTGTGCAGAAATTCTTTTCAGTTATGCAAAAATTTCACCAGCTATCGGCAAATATTGTAAATGCTCAAGAATAACCTTACATATGAGAAATAATATTGATAGAACTTTAAAACATAAAAATCCTTTTTAAGTGCACGCCTATTTTGCAGTCAATACATTTGAAAAAATCAAAGTAATGTTTTAAATTTAGTCACCCCCACCCTCCCCATCCCCCCAACTCCCCCTTGGTTGTCTTTGATAGTGTCTCATAAACCGCCAATCTGTGTTTTTCTTGTTGTTCTTATAGGTGGATCTATCCAGGCATTTTACATTCAGGTATGCCACGAAAAAGTTCCCGGATGATATAATTCCTATAATTGCTGCCAATATGGATACTATTGGGACATTTGAACTTGCCGAGGCTTTGTCCCAGGTAGGTATATTATAGGAATAGAACTAGAAATTAAAAGATCTGTGATTTAACCCCTTCAGATTATTCTCAAAATCCAAGAAGGGGGGACAAATATCCTAGTTGGCACACCTTTTGTTTCTAGTAAAAAAAAGGAAAAAGAAGCAAGAAAAATGATTTTTTTTTGACTCAAGCCTAATGCTGCATTCATAATGTATGGCAAATTTCATTTGACAGAGAGAAAAATGGCCAAAAAAATTAGGGAGGATTGAAATAAAAATTGCATAAAAATAAATATGAAGAATATTTAAGAGTCTGTTCCTCTCTGCTCCATCAACATCCCCCTAATTTAAGGGAAGCTGAGAGTTGCTGATGAGGGATGGTTGAAATAAAATAATATAATTTCTAAAGCGCCTTTACTATAAATGTTTGATGGCACTGTTTTCAAAAAATTAATTGGTTATTTAAAATTTAAGATTATAGTGTTAATTATATTACAGTAAATTATATCATTATCAAAATGAAATGTACGGATAAATAATAAAATAGTGGAGATGTAAAATTATATGTATCTTATAAATATAGATATGTCTCTTATTTATAGGCTAGTTTAAAAAGGAATGTTTTAAGTTCTTTTTTGAAATTTTGTAAATTTTTAATTTGTCTAATATTGGTGGGTATAAGCTGTAGATAGAAGCCAAGAGAGATAGATGGACAGACAGACAGGTCACTAATCTCCTTAACAACTTACCCTATTTTTTTCATTTGATTGTAGCACAAAATGTTGACTGCTATACACAAGCATTACCCTATTGAGGCATGGAAGGAGTTTGGTAAAACTAACCCTGAAGTATTACCAGTAAGTATAGAAAATAATGTACCATACCAGGTAAACTAGGGTTGCATAGTAGTACAGTAAACACCCGCATATAAGAACAAATGGATTATGAACATCAGGCTGAAATTTGGCCAATAAAGCCCCAGTTTTATAAGAACAAGATCAGCCTGAAGAAATATTGTAACATGTCCGTTATAAAATGGAAAAAGTGTCATGATTGCAAAACATGTAAATTTATTATTATTTATTCATCTAGGCTGATTTTAGTGATTGTGTTTATTTCAAATCTAATCTAATCTACGAAGCTTTTCGCTATCGTATCACAGCGTGGGACGATCACAACAGAGCTAGGCTCCAAACTACAGTGAAAGCCCAAAGATCGAATTAGAATTTAGAAGTTGATTTTTGAGGAGGGAGGAAAACCAGAGAACCGGTAAGCCCTCGAAGCACAGGAGAGAACCAACAAACAACTCTACTCACATACAACATCGAGATCGAAAGGGCTTGAACTCAGGCCGCATTGGTGAGAGGTGGCACATTTAGCAGCGCATGCCACCTGTGTTTCCCATTTGTTAATATAATCAAATTACAGATTATTATTTTATTTTCCTAGAATATGCTAGTTATACCTCTAGCAACATGTTTTGGACAGTATAGACCGCACCAATGTGAGACTAAAAATGTGAACAAAGGGATCTGGCATGACTCAAAATAATCTGGCGTGATTCAAAAGTCATGAATCACACAAGATTCATTTGTTCACAACTTAAGCCTCACATCGAGGTGAGTTTTGAATTTGGTCTATTACTACAAGGTAAATGAAAATTGAAGAACATTTTAATGTGAACAAAGGGATCTGGCATGGCTCAAAATAATCTGGCGTGATTCAAAAGTCATGAATCACACAAGATTCATTTGTTCACAACTTAAGCCTCACATCTGTGTGAGTTTTGAATTTGGTCTATTACTACAAGGTAAATGAAAATTGAAGAACATTTTAAGAACATTTTGAGGCTAATTTGTCACTAAGCACCCGATAAATAAGAACTCAATCAGCCTGACCTCCTAAATTGTGTGTTCTCATATGCGGTTGTTTACTGAACTGCTTTCGCCTCTCACCTCTGGGGTCTCTTGTTCGATTTTACTGGACTGGACATCACATGTGAGTAGAGTTTGTTGGTCCATCTTTCCCTTGATTTGAGAGTTTTTCTCTAAGTTCTCTGGTGCTTCTCCTACAAAACCTTAGGAGCTATTCATTTTTTATCACGGAAAAAAAAATCCTAAAAAAACTATTCTACATACTGCTTGTAATAATATTAATGATAATAATAATAATAATAATAGATTTTTATTTATCCTCACTAAGTATGATGGCACGCAAGTGCTAGTTTGAGTGAGCTACAGGTGCTGGTTTGAGCGAGCTACAAGTGCTAGTTTGAGCGAGTAAAAGTACTGTGTAACTCAAATCCTTTTTTGTGCCCCCTCCCCCTCCCTACCCCGCTCACTTGAGTCTTATTTGTAATAACCCCTCCCCCCTCCCCCAACAAATCCAACCTCCTCCCTTTTCCACTCAAGAAAAAAACAGCCCCTTGTCATCTTTATTTCAATATGATATGTGGATTAGATTTTCCCTGACTTAGATCATTGTGATAGATGTGTTGATCATCACGACGAAGGACTAACGTCCGAAACGTCAGTTTTCTATTTTCACTACGGTGTAAAACTTATAAATCTACGATAACTTATCACAGTGAATGAGCGATCTAAGCGAACGCTGTAAAGAAAGACTTGAAAAAGTGATTTCAAGCTTCAACGGGATTCAATATTCACACTTATTATTTCTTATGGGGGCTTGAAGAACCCAACAAAAATGACCGCTCGCCAACATGATTGGCTTCATAGCTCAGTTGGCAGAACATCGCACTGGTATCGCGGAGGTCATGGGTTCGATTCCCGTTGAAGCTTGAAATCACTTTTTCAAGTCTTTCTTTACAGCGTTCGCTTAGATCGCTCATTCACTGTGATGATCAACACATCTATCATTATTCCACCACAGTTCTGCCCATTCAATATTCACACTTAGATCATTGTATTATAGTATGTCATTGCCAGTTCTGGAATGATGGATAAAGACATTGATAAACTCAAGCAAATAATGGAGGTCTGCCCAACAGTTCCAGCCATCTGCCTTGATGTTGCCAATGGTTATTCTGAGCACTTTGTGGAGTTCGTCAAGTCGGTCAGACAACAATTCCCTGAACATGTTATCATTGTAAGTACAAGACTATTAATGTGTAGTTCCAGAAAATAACCCTACCCCCCCCCCCCCCTCCCACCCCCACCCCTCCTTACAGTAGCAATTTTTTTAAATGACTTGGAAGTCCTTACTGTAAGTAAATGATGCATGCACAATATGGATGCAGGGATTTCAATAGAAGCTGGCAACCGTCAAATTCCACAATCTACTCTTGCTAATTCGGCCTCCTACTTAGCCACTTCCCAATGTATATTTAAAATTTTTATTAAAGTTCTTTAAAGTTCGTTAAAATAAATTTTAATCCAATCTTAGTTGCAAAACTACGACGATCGTTGTCCACCATCTTGAATTTTTGTGAGAAGAGTGAGACTGGTGACAAGTATGCCTCGATTACATGCTCTAGTGATTTCCGGTTTATTGCCTATTTCAATTTCATAACCGCCTCACAAATATTTTATTGAAAACCCTGCCTGGGATGAAGTATGTCCTTTGAAATTCTAACTTTAAGTGGTTGCCAGGCTGGTAATGTTGTCACTGGAGAGATGGTTGAGCAGCTCATTCTTTCTGGTGCAGATATCGTCAAGGTTGGAATTGGACCAGGTGTGGATCAATCTTTAGTATTATTTCCTTGGTGATTATAAAAAATCGGACGTGTTGATTGGTCAAGAATTTCTTGATAATCACTTATGGGTGAATATAGGATTGTGTGCACACTGTTTATTGATGGGTGCCACTTTCAAAATAAAAAATAAATATGAATTCTAGTAAGAAATATGAATTTTAGAGCCACAGGCTCAAACATTATCTATGAACGTGTACCTTGCAGCTCAAAGACTTGTGGTTCAACAAATAAAACTTAGGATAGGAATTTTAAAAAGCTGTTGCTCTGCTACTTGTAACACAAAAAGGTTTTATTGGGTTAACAAATTATGAGAACATCAGTCTGTTGTGTGGGAGGTTGTGGTTCAAACGTTGGCTGGACCAACACTCAGGGTACTACCCTGTATTCCCTATAAGGGTATGTGCTGCCAAACAGGGTATGGTTTTCAGCGATTCTACTCTGGAACAGGGTATATAAATTCGTGCTTGCTCTGGGACAGGTCATACGAAATCACACTCTCCTCTCTGAAGCTGGGTATTCATTTCCGCAATACCAGAATACAGGGTATGATTTTCAGCGTTCTTGCTCCGGAACAGGGTATGAATTTCAGTCATTTATCTCTGGAACAGGGTCAGGGTTCAGAGGGCTCATCAACACATCCCTACCATAAATGGGCAAGAGTAACCCCTTCCCCCCCCCCCCCCCCCCCAGGGATAAATATGCCTTAAATGTGTGCCTTTCATCGGCAGGATCTGTGTGTACTACACGCCAGCAGACAGGTGTGGGGTATCCTCAGCTAAGTGCTGTGCTTGAAAGTGGTGATGCAGCCCATGGACTGAAAGGTCATATCATATCTGATGGTGGTTGCACTTGCCCTGGAGATGTTGCTAAGGCATTTGGTAAGTTCTTGACTTTACATCCAGCATGTCATTTCTTACTGGGCTACCTGTGTGTGTAGGTCTCCTACACCATATGAACCCTTGTAATTCCTGATCTCCATCTCTTAATGAAAACCCTGCATCAGTTTGAGCCAATTATTACAGAAAATGTTTTATCCACATAAATTTTCTTTTTTTTGCCAAACTTTGAAAGAATGTTGCAAAATAGACCCCTTGCCAAAATGGTGGCAGTGAATTCCATTGAGTTAAAAATAATTAAACTGAGAGAAAAACCAATACAATCACTGGAAAGAGCACCTTTACTTTAGCAATCTTACAAAGTTTCATGTCATCGGCTGAGAAAACGTTAGTTGAAAATTGGCAAATTTACAGACATTTGTATATACAACGTATACCCCAGACCTCCCAACACATGCAAATGCCTGTAAATTTGTAAATTTTCAACTTAAGTTTTCTCAGCTAATACAACATCTGACATAATGAATCTTTGTAGGGTGGTACTCTCTCCAGTGTTCGTGTTGGTTTTTAATTTAACACATTTCAATTTTTAGCCAGCATTTTGACAAGGGGCCTATTGCAGTGTTGCTTTTGCAGCAACATGACACCACAAAGGAATGCTTCTACTGTAACTTGTGTTTCTCATGAAATAGGTGCTGGTGCAGATTTTGTCATGATGGGGGGAATGCTGGCAGGACATGATCAATCTGGTATGTATGATAGATGTGTTGATCATCACAGTGAATGAGCGATCTAAGCGAACGCTGTAAAGAAAGACTTGAAAAAGTGATTTCAAGCTTCAACGGGAATCGAACCCATGACCTCCGCGATGCCGGTGCGATGCTCTGCCAACTGAGCTATGAAGCCAATCATGTTGGCGAGCGGTCATTTTTGTTGGGTTCTTCAAGCCCCCATAGATAATAAGTGTGAAAATTGAATGGGCTGAACTGTGGTGGAATAATGATAGATGTGTTGATCATCACAGTGAATGAGCGATCTAAGCGAACGCTGTAAAGAAAGACTTGAAAAAGTGATTTCAAGCTTCAACGGGAATCGAACCCATGACCTCAGCGATGCCGGTGCGATGCTCTGCCAACTGAGCTATGAAGCCAATCATGTTGGCGAGCGGTCATTTTTGTTGGGTTCTTCAAGCCCCCATAGATATTAAGTGTGAAAATTGTGTTGGGTAGCATTTGTGGTGTACACTGCTAACGCATTGATTTTCATCACCATGATACTAAAGGTTTGGGTCACTGGCTCAAGACATACGGACACCATATGTGAATTGAGTTTGTTTGATGTCTTTTTCTCTCCTATTCTTTGAGGGTGTTTTTCTGGGATTTCCCATTTTCTTCCTCAGTAAACATCAATATGTGAATGGAAGCTTGTATGCACATCTATTAAATGTAGTACTAGTGTGTGTAAGTCAGCCATAAATGCTGTAATTGACACACACTTAAAATAAAGAATAAAAATTTCCGTTCGTCTGTCCACCCACCCACCCACCCATCCATCCATACATCCATCCACCCACCCATCCATCCCTTTATTTATTTATTGCATTTGTATTGATGTTATCCAGGGGGTGAACTAATAGAGAGAGATAGCAAGAAATACAAGATATTCTATGGCATGAGCTCATGTACTGCCATGAAGAAGCATGTTGGAGGAGTGGCAGAGTACAGGTATAGATATTTGCACATAATCCATTAATTTTACTACATATGCGCCTCTTTTTCTCCAGCCTTCAGTAGTTTAGTGCCTAGAATAATGGACTACTCTAATATGGCAGGCATCTTGCCAGGAGACAAAACGAAACAAAGATGACTAGATATATATATATGACCAGTACTTAGCAAGGTTGCAAAATAAGTTTTTTGATAAGCAGGCCCATTTGTCAGGCCATAGGGCATATTTTTTGACTCTTTAAAACCAAATTGTGTCCAGAGAAGATAAATTTTTGAAATTGGATTTTAATTTAAAAAGGCATTTTCATTTTGAAATAATGTAACATTCAGTGTACACCTTTCTTATAAATGGTCCCCAAACGAGGTTAGGACTAAGGACAATTGCATGGGAGCGAGGTCAGAATGGCCTCAAAGTCTAGTCAGTACGATCTTTTGTGCCAAAGTCATTCACCCTTACTTCAAAAGATGCTTAAAAGAACTCAAATTGGTGAGAAGAATGACTTTGAAACAAAAGATTGTACTGAATAGACTTTGAGGCCTTTTTGACCTCGCTTCCATTCAATAGGCCCTTTGTAGCTAAACAATCAGGTGCTGATTAATTCACTGAGAGCAAATGAATGAACATACTGATTCCCCTGGGTGAAATATACTGGTGAGCAAACAAACTGTCTACAACCTGTTTTTTGAGAGATCGTAATAAAACTACATTTCGTAACACACTGGATACACATTGTTTCAATAATTTCTTTACAAGTAGCTAAAAAAGAATCACCAATTTAATATAAAAACAAAAATTTTGCATTCAAGTACAGACTTGTGACCGTTAACTGCAAAGGGCTTATTGTCCCTAGTCCCAACTACATTTGGCGGCCATTTATGAGAAAGGTCTATTAGCAATCTAGTATAATTCAATAGTATAACTCAATTAGATTCTCCCCAAACTTACTTGCAGACCAATGATTAGCCGACACTTGGCTGATGATTATCTTCTCAGGGTTTGATAAAATTGAGAATTTTTACCTTTTAGAGCCAAATTTTTCTTCCTAAAGATTAAATTAAGATTTTTATTCACAAATGATCTCATAACCATTCTTAACCACAGGTCATCTGAGGGTAAGACGGTAGAGGTGCCATATCGTGGAAACGTGCATGATACTGCACGCGATATACTGGGTGGAGTTCGCTCTACTTGTACCTATGTTGGTGCCGTGAAACTGAAGGAATTACCCAGAAGGACCACTTTTATTAGGGTAACAATGCAGCTGAATCAGATATTTTCTTGATCAAAACTGAATTATAAGGTAATGGTGTATGTACTCGAGTTGTAAATGGTTTGTACTGTTTTCTTTATATCACACAAAAATGATATTACAAACAAAATTTCTCTTTAATGGTATCACCCTACATTTATGTGGTAAGATGTTATTTTATCTGTAAAGTTTAACTAGGTAAATATTTTTCCATCATATTTATAACACTTATTTATTTTTTATTTTTCTTAACGAAAATGTTAGGTAAATACTTACAGTATAAACTCATTCATTTGGCTTTTAGGTTTAGATGTTATGTTTTACTACTATTTTTCATAAACATGCGAACTGGGTAGCGGCAAGACGCTGAAATTTGAAATTTTCTGTAGATCTATGTGATTTTCTTGTTGGAGTTAAGTTTTTCAATTCCGCCAATCAAAAATGTAAGAGGTACCGACTGATTAGTTTTGATTGACATCAGCGAAATTCTAAAAATAAATTCCAACTGGCACATGTCAACTCCAGAGTTTCCATAGTTTTGAAAATAACTTACAGTATTCTTAAAGCATTTAAAAATAATTTAATCAAAATATGTGGTACAGATATCTTTGATCATGATAACTGGTAAAGTAACTTGCAATAAATAAAATTATGATTGACTGATTTTGAAAAACAAATGAATAATATTGTACACAATGTATCTTTTGTTATGAATTTAAATTATAAGGAATATATTTTTGCTTCTTGCTCTTTTTAAGTGTGTTAAGTACTGGTAGTTTATTGTAGTTTGAGAAAAGTCCTATTACTAGATTTGATGTGCAATTTTTGTGTAGTCATGTTGGTGCAACTAATTTATTTTCCGTTCGAATTGAAATAAAATTTTGATGTTGAAATTAGAGTAATAATAATTTAATAATAATTTATTGAAATTTGTATAAAGCAATTTTCAATTGGGGTGCAATTTTCATTTGCACTGACCTGTCAATATAAACAAAAAGAAATATGTGCTAACTTAATGTGAACAAATTGGTCAAATACTGAGACTACTGCATATCAGTTATAAAGAAGAGAGTATATGGACCGCGTGGCACTAATGAAATAGTCAAAGATATAGAAGTAGTGCATATCAGTTATAATTCTTTAAAGTTAACTATGCACTCTGAAAAAAGAAATGCTTTTTTTTCTGCAGAAATGTTCATTGTTTTATTATAGTACTTTCATTGTTGCTTCCTTTTTCTGGAAGAAAATGACAACAATCTTGTTGTTGTTGATGTCATGCTTGTGTTGGCATTGATGATGATGATGCTTGTGTTGGCATTGATGATGATGATGCTTGTGTTGGTATTGATGATGATGATGCTGTGTTGGCATTGATGATGATGATGCTTGTGTTGGTATTGATGATGATGATGCTTGTGTTGGCATTGATGATGATGATGATGCTGTGTGTTGGCATTGATGATGATGATGCTTGTGTTGGCATTGATGATGATGATGATGCTTGTGTTGGCATGATGATAATGATGCTTGTGTTGGCATTGATGATGATGATGCTTGTGTTGGCATTGATGATGATGATGATGCTTGTGTTGGCATTGATGATGATGATGCTTGTGTTGGCATTGATGATGATGATGATGCTTGTGTTGGCATTGATGATGATGATGATGCTTGTGTTGGCATTGATGATGATGATGATGCTTGTGTGGCATTGATGATGATGATGCTGTGTTGGCATTGATGATGATGATGATGCTTGTGTTGGCATTGGATGCTTGTGTGGCATGATGATGATATGTGCTTGGTGGCATTGATGATGATGATGATGCTTGTGTTGGCATTGATGATGATGATGATGCTTGTGTTGGCATTGATGATGATGATGCTTGTGTTGGCATTGATGATGATGTGATGCTTGTGTTGGCATTGATGATGATGATGGCTTGTGTTGGCATTGATGATGATGATGCTTGTGTTGGCATTGATGATGATGATGCTTGTGTTGGCATTGATGATGATGATGTGCTTGTGTTGGCATGTGATGATGATGATGCTTGTGTTGGCATTGATGATGATGATGCTTGTGTTGGCATTGATGATGATGATGATGCTTGTGTTGGCATTGATGATGGATGATGCTTGTGTTGGCATTGATGATGCTGATGATTGTGTTGGCATTGATGATGATGATGTGCTTGTGTTGGCATTGATGATGATGATGATGCTTGTGTTGGCATTGATGATGATGATGCTTGTGTTGGCATTGATGATGATGATGATGCTTGTGTTGGCATTGATGATGATGATGATGCTTGTGTTGGCATTGATGATGATGATGATGCTTGTGTTGGCATTGATGATGATGATGATGCTTGTGTTGGCATTGATGATGATGATGATGCTTGTGTTGGCATTGATGATGATGATGCTTGTGTTGGCATTGATGATGTATGATGCTTGTGTTGGCATTGATGATGATGATGATGCTTGTGTTGGCATTGATGATGATGATGCTTGTGTTGGCATTGATGATGATGATGCTTGTGTTGGCATTGATGATGATGATGCTTGTGTTGGCATTGATGATGATGATGCTTGTGTTGGCTATTGATGATGATGATGCTTGTGTTTGGCATTGATGATGCTGATGATGCTTGTGTTGGCATTGATGATGATGATGATGCTTGTGTTGGCATTGATGATGATGATGCTTGGTTGGCATTGATGATTATGATGATGCTTGTGTGGCATTGATGATGATGATGCTTGTGTTGGTATTGATGATGATGATGATTGTGTTGGCATTGATGATGATGATGCTTGTGTTGGTATTGATGATGATGATGCTTGTGTTGGCATTGATGTTGGCATTGATGATGATGATGCTTGTGTTGGTATTGATGATGATGTATGCTTGTGTTGGCATTGATGATGATATGATGCTGTGTTGGTATTGATGATGATGATGCTTGTGGTTGGCATTGATGATGATGATGCTTGTGTTGGCATTGATGATGATGATGCTTTGTGTTGGCATTGATGATGATGATGCTTGTGTTGGTATGATGGATCGATAGATGATGGCTTGTGTTGGTATTGATGATGATGATGCTTGTGTTGCATTGATGATGATGATGCTTGTGTTGGATTGATGATGATGATGCTTGTGTTGGTATTGATGATGATGATGATGCTTGTGTTGGGATTGATGATGATGATGCTTGTGTTGGTATTGATGATGATGATGATGCTTCTGTGTTGTATGGAGATGTGATGATGCTTTGTGTTGGCATTGATGATGATGATGCTTGTGTTGGTATTGATGATGATGATGCTTGTGTTGGCATTGATGATGATGATGCTATTGATGCTGTGTGGCATTGATGATGATGATGATGCTTGTGTTGGCATTGATGATGATGATGCTTATGTTGGCATTGATGATGATGATGCTTGTGTTGGTATTGATGATGATGATGCTTGTGTTGGTATTGATGATGATGATGCTTGTGTTGGCATTGATGATGATGATGCTTGTGTTGGTATTGATGATGATGATGATGCTTGTGTTGGCATTGATGATGATGATGCTTGTGTTGGCATTGATGATGATAATGCTTGTGTTGGTATTGATGATGATGATGACAGTGATACAGTTGTACTGATGAAGTTGATAAAAACTGATGTGAGTGGTGCTTATGATGATGGGGTGGAGATGGTGATGACAACAATGGTGATGATGACAATTATGGTGATAATGATGATGACAATGAACATGATACTTATGATGATGGTGACAATGACGGTGAGGATGACAATGATGGTGACGATGATGACAATGATGAAGATGATGATAATTATGGTAATGATGATGACAATGAATGGGACACAGTGGTACTTATAATGATGACAATGGCAAGTTATGATGATGATGATGATGGCAATAACTGAAATAGTGTTAATGTGTTGATGATGTCAATTATGATGATGATGATGATGACAAGGACGTATGGATATTTTCTGGGACTACACAACATACCCTCCTAAGACCGTACCCCACCCATTCAAAATCCCAATCTAGATATTATTTCACAGTGAAATGTCAATACAACAATTTGTATTGTCAAATGGATTTAATTAACTGTTCAAGTCCAACCATAAGCAACAAAAAGACAAATGTATACATTATCCACTATTGTACAAGTAGTTTATAAATAAATAAATGATGTAAGACTTTAATAATAATTCTATAATATCCTAAAAAAAGGAATGTTATGATTTCCACAGAGATGGTTTAATTTCATGCATCCTTTGAAATTGCTGGGTGTCTTTGGTTCTGTCAATCAATAATTGACTGATGTAAATCACAAAAGCTGCTTTGCTTCGCTAATAGAAACTTGTAACTAAAAGGAAAAGGATATTCATATTATGGTGTCATTTACTACCACTACCAGAATCCCTTGCATACTTTCTTTTGTTCAGTTCATTAGCACCAATAGGGCACTTGCATAATAGCACCATATACTATCACTACTAGACTCCCTTGCACACTTTTCAGTTCCTCACCAGAATTGCTTGCACACTTTCTTTTGTTCAGTTAATTAGCCTCAATTGTCTCCCTATTCTCATGAAGGAATACAAAAATTGAATAAAAAGAAAATTTGCAAAACATTCAAATGTTATCATGCAAATGACCCATTTTAGAACTGCTAATCAAACAATTTTTAATGAGTATTAATATTAATAATAATAATAACAACAGTTTAATCATGACATATCTACACAGAGTAGCTCTACATTCATCATGCTAAAGTCAAAATTATATGGAATAATAAATCTATAATATAGACCTTGAGTAGTTGAGATGCCATACAGAACACAAAGTTGCAGATCCAGGAAAATTTAAAGATGGGGGTTGATGCAGTTTCAACATTGTAATAACTACCTTGGGTAGAACAAGGAAACAAACGAGATGGGAGGGTTAGGGCCGGTATGTGGCCCATGCCTAATTCCATCAATCAAGACTTGATTCAAGAATAATATTGTTATGAACAGCTGACACATGTCGGCCGACAATCAGCCGACACTGTGAATGCTTTTTGGGGGCTTATCTAGTCTTGTTGTCAGCTGAAGCAAGTGTTGGTCAAGTGTCAGCCGAACATGTGCTAACTGTCAACTAGCATTTGCCGCCATGTCAGGTGGTCGTAATACACATGATTTCCAATGGTGGATACTGTGTATTTAAGACATTTTCATATTTTTATAGCTTTTCCTATTTGCTGACAACACAACAGGCATGCACAAGATAACACACATGCATTTACTCCTTTCTAATCTCTTCTTTGAGGACCGGTAATTATAATTGCGTAAAATTGATTTTAATTGTATTTGAAATCCAACTACAATGACTCTAAATACCATGCAACACTTACTGTAGTGTCTAGAGATTGCGAAGTTCCAAAAATTATCCATACCCCCCACAGAGGAATCCGGAATTTCTGAGAGGTGGGGGGTCAGAGAAATAACAAAATTACAGAGTTTGTGAGGAAGAAAATTGGTATTTCTGGGGGTAGGGGGTGGGGTCTTTAAAAAAATTGTCTGGGGGTATGGATGCTTTTCTGGAACTACACAGTATATTTATTTTACGAGTTAAAATCTCTAATGCTTTAAGTACTGTACAATCATCCAAAGAGATTTAATTTGTGCATGCATCCTAGTAACATAGACCTCTTAACCCTGAGCGTAATATTTTCCCATTTCAGACCTTGTGTCATTCTCTTGAGAATAAGATTTTTGGTTTGAGTCACCCCCATATTTAGTTATTTTTTTTACACTCTACAAAATTACTCGATTCTGATTGGACAAGATTAAGTTGCTAAATTTCATTTGGTGTATTATAAACGTAGAATTGCTCAAATCTTCTTGTACAATTTGGAATTCATAGAAACTCGTGATGTTTTGAGGGTACTTATTGGACTCGCCAAAAAGGCTCGTCCAATTTTGAAAACTTTCAAAACACTCGTGCCAGTAAGATCCAAATTTGTACTCGAGATTGTGCGATATCCTATGCTTATTTTCTGCTTGGTACCATCAATCAGTTGAAAGAATCTCATGATTATCTTTACCAGCCTACAATGACAGACCAAAATATTGCCCCTCGTGCAATCGTCCATGTAAATTACTCCAGAAAACTTGCCAGTCAGCTGGTAAAAGTTCAATGAGACCAGAAATGACGTTTATTGATAGCGACTTATTGTGTAACCCTCAATGAAAGTACACTAAAGGAAATGACACGATCTAAGCTGGGAAAACCTTTCACCCAAGTTACCAATAGTGCATAGTCTAGCGTTGAGAGTTGACAATTTGTCCTCTCTTTCCTCACCCCTGATGTTTTTATAAGGCTTAGCTGCTTGTCCAGTCAAATGCTCTGGCATGCACCATCACAGCACTGATTCATAGTACATGTACAATCTGTATATCTTTCTGATAAGGGACAGACCATTAGATTAGATTAAAGATTGAAAGAAAATTGTGCATAAGAAAAGTGCCAGAAAAAAATTCCAAATTGTCCAAAAATAAAATTCCTGCACAGCCATGAGGTGTAAAAAAAAAAATCCTGCACAAAATAAATTGCCCACCCTCTCTGGTCTGTCCCTCAGATATATCTATGAAAGCTTACTAACGAGGTAAAATCTTTCCTCACGACTGTTGCATGCAACATTCTTATGCCAAGTTTTATTGGCTGTTAATGTGCCACCTCTCACCAATGCAGCCTGAATTCGAGTCCTGCCAATGTCGTATGCGAGTAGAGTCGCTTGCTGGTTCTCTCCTGTGTAGTATGTGAGTAGAGTTGTTTGTTGGTTCTCTCCTGTGTAGTATGTGAGTAGAGTTGTTTGTTGGTTCTCTCCTGTGTAGTATGTGAGTAGAGTTGTTTGTTGGTTCTCTCCTGTGTAGTATGTGAGTAGAGTTGTTTGTTGGTTCTCTCCTGTGTAGTATGTGAGTAGAGTTGTTTGTTGGTTCTCTCCTGTGTAGTATGTGAGTAGAGTCGCTTGCTGGTTCTCTCCTGTACTTCGAGGGTTTTTCTCAAGGTTCTCCGGTTTTCCTCCCTCCACAAAAATCAATTACTAAATTCGAATTCGATCTTTGGGATTTCACCTAGTTTGGAGAATAGCTCGGTTGTGATTGTCCCACACTGTGATACAACGGATAAAGTTAGTAGATAGATTTACATGAAGCTATTTGTGTCGCCAGAATGTTGCACGCTGCAGTCGTGAGGAAACATCGTATCATTGGGCCTTAACAATTGTTAGAATATACAACAAAACTAAAAACATTGATTAAAATTCAAAAGTCCATGAGCTCTATCTTAATCACCATCTATTTTAAATATTTTTTTCTGAAGCCAAACTTGAAGAAAGTATTAAGATAAATAACAAGGGTATAGTATAACACTATTAATATTACCATAACCTAACTTCTCTATTATTTATAGTGTTTGAACAATCAATTAATAATGGATTTCTGGTTTCAACTTTTTGGCTGCAAATTATGTAAGGGAGGTACTTTGGAGCTATCAACTTCTTGACAGCAACAAGGAGGCTGTCAAGGATTCTTCCTAATCAGGAGGGGGTTGGAAATAAGAAAAAGTGTGGAAAACAGCATAAGCTATTACTGAGGTTTTCATTATTGTGGGAAACCAGATATTTTCAGTCAATAACACAATAAGGTACTCTGACTGATTATTTTTGATTTTGGGAGTGGTCAGTAAAGTCGTGTAGCATGTATGCAACAGTGTTGCCTTGAAGGGCGCAGAGTAAATGTTCCTTGCATTAGCCTATTTTGCATTACAGACCCATGTTGCATGAAGCATGAGCTTTTTTTCCTTTTTGCAGCAAAGAATATTTTTTGCATAACACATCTAACTCACTTTAAAGAGCAACAAAACCTAGTATGTGACTAAATATCTGATATAATAATATAACTATACCCCAACGCATGAATTTAAGGATGGTTACAGAAGTAGAAGGGTGAGGCAGGAAATGAATTTATAGATACAGCCAAATTTTTTGGCTGAAAAAATACAATATGGCCTATATATGGCACAGTAAAAATGAAGAACTGTTGAGAATCAAACCAATCAACACACTCGGAATTGCTGGCACACCATATCGGAAAACAGAGATGGTAAAAGTTTTAAGATAAAAAACAATATCTTAGTACTAATGATCAAGTGCAGGGCTCAAAATAGAAAACGTTTTAGCCTCCCATAGTAAAGGAGCATGGTAAAAGAAGGTCATTCCATTTTGTTTGCCATTTTATTATTTATTTGGCAGCACATCGTTATTTTCGCCTGCCAAACCTGAAATTTGGCCTGTCATTTGGCCATTGGCAGACCGCTATTTCGAGCCCTGCAAATGATAAGCTATCTACAACCTACTTACAATAGTTTGAGGGGTCTTGTACTAACTGTCACCCAACCTGATATCTCTAAGTTTTCCACAATCATGCAAAATCTGTTCACACATGGAGCAAATGTTTCCCCTTACAGTGCAACTATAACTGGGACCACTTGGACAGCGAGAACCAATCAAATTGTTAAATAAAAACAATACATTACTACTGGGTAGTTGAGCCCATCAGAAAGCAGTAGAAAACAATAGCCTGTCAACATATCTTTTTCTTCCCATGAGTCGTTTACATGTACCATGCTCAGCTACCCAAAGTTGGAATGCATTGTTCTTATTCAAGATTTTTTTATTAGTTCTCTTGTCTAACTGGTCTAAGTGGCCCAGGTTACAGTAGTTGTATTCTAATAATACGTCCTAGACAAATTTTAGTCCATTCCTATTGACTGGGAAGCATGGCATATGCTCGCAAATTGTGTACTTGTATGAGGCAACATGGTTGTTCAACATAATGTTGCATGCAATCTTGAAGAGGTAGAACAGAGATGTATTATTGTTGAAGTGTGACACGAGAAATTTGATGTCTCGTAATTCCATTTGAACGACCGTCAATTGAAGAGCTAAAAAACAATGTCTTAAAGGGTGGTTTTGGACTGAATTAAAGTATTTAGAAGATTGGAGAATCAAAAGCTTTAATTCAGTATAAATTCCCTGAAGATTGTTTGATTGTTTTTTTTTTAAATTGAAGTTCTATGATCGACAGTCATTGAAATGCAAATGAGACATGAAACTTTGCACCAGTCGCACTTCGACAATAATGTTGGCAAATTAATACCTGATGAAATCTCATTGTCTCACAACTTCATTTATAGTAATATACACAAATATTAACATGACAATACTTGCCTCACCACACAAGGAAGAAAGTATTTATAATAACATAACTACCAACTGAAACTAATTACAGGATAATTTGGTCATCACTGGCCATCGGTCTTCGCTCTCTTTGCCTCGGGTGGACCCACGTCTGTTTGAGAATCGGGTCTTTGTTCGGCACTTATATTTGAAAGTTGACCATCGTTAGTTTCATGTCCCTGTTTGTGTGCCATCTCTGATAGCTGACTGGCGTAAATCATTCCTGGCTGTGCCATCCTAATACCTTGTTGTCCAGGTATAATACCTACAGTAGTGACCAGTAATCCATTACCAACGGCAGCGGGGACACTTGGACTTTGTGTCATGGTTTGCGTAGGTAAGGAAGAAACTAACGATGCCGGGAGGGTTTGGTAGAATGGAGGTAGCCCTCCCTGGACTGGTACTGTTTTTCCATCGATAGTGGTCCCAATGATCTGCTGGTTTAGAAAAGACTGCGGTCGCAGGATGCCAAACTGGGGATCATAAATTAAAGTACTTCCTGCTGGTATAGCTGACGACAGCTGAGAGGATGTTGTAATGGTTACACCAGAAGCCTGAGCAATTGATGACATCTGTGACGGTGTGGGTGCTGCTGCAATATTTGACTGTGTCTGTTTTTGAGCTAGCGTATTGGCAATTACCCCAGCAGCATTTGCAGCCTCCTCTGCTTGCACTTGTACTTGATGATGTGCTTGATTAACGAGTGTGCTCTGTTGTACTTGCTCTGGTGAAGCTAAAGTAGTAGTTGGTATCTGTGGTCTTCCAGCTGATGTCGGAGCTTGTGAAGTGGCACTTGGAGAGAGGAATATACAAACATCCCCAACAACTAATTGGCTACACTGTAGGGAAAACGATTGCAGGGACTTGTCAGGTGCACACGATGACCATCCCTTGTCGCACACGAAAAAAGGATGCTCTACGGCACAGGACAGTGTCACCTGAAAAACGTAGAGTTGTTTTAAAACTCTAAAAAATTGTGATGGAGAGAATGATGATGAAGATCTGACAATGATGATAGTCATGATGATGATGGTGATGACAAGGATAATGATGGCAGTGGTAAAGATGACTCATGCCAGTCAATAATAATGATGGTGATGATAAATGATAGACATGTAATTGAAATTGATGGAAAGGATGATGATCTGACGATGATAGTCATGATGATGATGGTGATGACAAGGATGATGTCGGCAGTGGTAGAGATGACTCACGACAGTTAATAATGATGGTGATGATAAATGATAGACATGATGATGGTGGTGGTGATGGCAGTAGTATTGGTGATGTTGGATGATGGTGATTACAAGGATGATAATGTTGACGGTAGAGGTAAAGATGACTCGTGCCAGTCAATAATCAATGCATGTTGATAATTAATGATAGTGGATGACAAAAACCCATAAACTAACCTGAACTTTAGTACTATTGATAGAAAATCCAATTAGTGATATCCCGACTTCATCATTCTTACGGATCGTCATCACAGTACTTGTTTCTAGCTTGATCTCAGGACAAAGGCTAACACTGTGAACAAAGTCTTCTGTCTTCAAGTCTTCCACTCTCTTAAGCTCCCCACTCTTTAACTGAATTATCGATCCCTTCTGAAATGGCGGTGGAATGTTGGCTGGGAATACTGAATTTTGGTTCTGTATTTGCGTTTGTTGGGGTCCCAATGGAAGAGGGACGTTCTGTCCAGGAACTACATACTTCACACCGCCCATAACACCTGGATTTGGATTGGCTTGTTGCTGGAATTGTAGGCTGGTAGGGATGAACTGGCCTGTCTGACTTGGGGCTTGACTAGCGGCAAGCTCAGCAAGCTGGCTTAAATTACTACTCAGTGCTGACGTATAGACCATCGTAACTCCTGGTTCAAGTGGCTTGTCTTCATTGTTTTTTGTCTGAATAACTTGGTTTGTTCCACCACCGTTGGATACAATTGGGCTGCGTGGGATCATTCCAGAGGCAACTACAATTTCTTGCTCGACTAAAAATTAACAAAAAATATTGGAAAAAAGATCACAAGGAGAACAGGGTAACTTATGGAATAGCCTAGCTAAAAGCACTAAATTTTATGGAGCAAATTTTCTCTCCAACTCCTCTCCAACATGCAACAATGTGTGACATACCAAAAAAAGCCATTCTTTCTCATGCAATATTGCAAAAAATGTTGCATTGCATGTCTCCCTGTGACTTTCTTATGCAATATCGAAGGCAATGTTGCTTTGGGTTTCTTCACCAAAATAGTACTAACAGTGCATGCAACAATATTTGACATCCAATGATAGAGTCTTTCTCATGCAATGTTGTAGGCAATATGCAGCATTGCATGTCCGCACCATTATAGTACTAACCTGTCTTGCTTTGTAAAGGGCTGGCCATTCTGGAACTGTTTGATTAACACACTGTACTCAGGTTCTTTTTTTACAACTGTCTCAAAAATCTGTAATGAGACAGAAATCTGTTTATCACACTTGCTAGGCACTGAATACCCTGCAATCAAGTGTGTGTGCGTAGGTGTATTACCTTTGATTCAGAGAAAATAATTGAGATCTAATGCCTGTCTAATTGGTCAAACATTTTGAAATAACTGAGTTAGATCCCATCCTTTGATTGGTCAAAATGCCATTTCAGATCAAAAATTATGAAATAACTGACAGAGTTAGATCACATCCTCTGATTGGTTGAAATGATACTTTAGACTAGAAAAATACAACTGAGTTCTATCCCATTCTCTGATTGATCAAAATGCAATTGTAGATGAGTGAGAATTTTAGTTGCATATACTACCTGAATTTAAAATTTTGTAGAAATTATTTTCCTCATTAATTGATACAATTTGCTATCTTATAAAAAAGATGTTGAACAGTTTCCCATTTTAGATACTCTACTCTGATATAAACACTTGGGGCACCAAGAAAATACTTGAGAAGCTGGAAACCACTCTGCTTCACATTTCCTGTGTTTCTCTCGTGTTATTTCAGCACCCCACGTGTTTAGATCAAAGTATCTTGGAGCATTTTGGATTTCTTAAGCTTATCAATCTAAGTTAACGGCCTCTTTATCCAATGCCACCCACAACTATGTAGCAAGGCGAAAAATAATGGCTTGTCAGTCTCAAGTCATGATGCCAGCCAAAATAGTATTAACCTGATTTTCATAATTTTAATTCGTAAAGTTTAGCTTTCAAAAATCTCAATTTAAAAGAAAAAATATGTTGAAAAAGATTGGAAAATTATCTTCAATTTCATGGAGTTTTATCACTAAATCATTTTTTTTAAATAATGAAATATCAAAATATATTATCGAAATCAAAAATGAAAAATGTTCAAAACTGTACTGTGTTGAACGAAAAGAGAGTATTGCGAATATTAATTATTTCATCAAATAACCGATGTTGTGTGACACTGTTTATCAAAGGTATTTGAATTATGCAAATTAGTTTCGCTTCCTCATTTTCAAATCTGAAGAAACCTTTTGAGAAAATATACCAAAACATGTCCGAAAAACTCTAGCTTTTAGAAATAGCTTTTTCAAATGGTTTTTTTTTTCAAAGAAAATAATAATATTTGGAAGTTATTTTGATAGGATTTGTTTTATTTAGGTCCGGTTGAATTGAAGAGAACACAGTTCATGCGAATATTTTGTTACAGTGTAAAGGAAATGTCAAGGAAAAGACGAAAAACTGATTAGAGACTAAAAGTAAGGTAAACCAAAAGCTAAATAAATGAGAAGAGAAAAAAAAGAGTTATTTTTCTTTTTATATTTATTCACCCAAGCTACACCTTGTCAAATACAGTCGAGAGAAAAAATTGTTAGAATCGTCCTAAGTTTTATTTTATGGTTTTGAATTTGGATTTATTCACAGGATGTGAGATTTGAATCCTAGAAGAAGTAATTTAAGATGGTAGCGATGTTTTCTGTCAACCCATGAGAAGCGACCGATCGAGCGTGATTCTTTAATAGTACATATTCAAACTCACGCCATTTGCTCCTTCACAAAAGTAAACAATGCCTTGGCTCACGATTACTTCACGGACGAAAAATATCACTTTTGCTAAATCTTATCAATTAGATCTTCAACTGAACCGTCAGATTTCAAATATTTGAGTTCAAACGAATAAATTTTTGTACAAAATTGGATCGAAATGTTCGAGAAAAAGCTTCAAGAAAATCGTAAATTGCACTGCTTGTACATTCCACGAACAAAGCCGTCAAAATAGTACGTCAAGAGAATGGGAATTTCCCTCACGAATATCAGCTTAAATGACTTAGAATGTTATGAAAATGACATTTTCGTCTAATATTAGTGTATTTCGTTCTATAATGTCTAAAAAACTGAACATCGGGCCCAGAGTTTTTTCATAAACCTACGTAATTCGAGTTTCCATCAAATTACAAATTCAAAGACTGAAATGTAACGCAACGCAGTTACCTCCCGATCGATATTTTCAATTCCTTCCCGGCTTAGCATAATAATCTGGCCTTACACATTGCTTCAAATCAAAAAAATAAAAGATAAATCTTACCTTGATTTAATTCGGAGGGTGTTTAGCGTATTTAAAGAAGGATTTCAACTCGTTTTTTTTGCGTATTTCTATAAGTTACTAAAGGTCCATATCGCGTCAACAACTTTAACCTTTGAAAATGCTTGTTTTATTTGAGTTCAAGCAGAAAAATATCCCCAGAAATTCCACGCTAAAAGACGTCTAATAACCCACGCATAGACACTGAACAATATCTCGGACTGTCTTGATTATACAACTATAGCTGCTATCCAGGATTTCAGCTGGCTGTATTGTGAATACGGTCACACTGTTTAGCGGCTTTTCTTTTGGTGTCTCAGAGTCTTGTCTCTAAGGCATCACATTAAATTTGTCTTCAAGAAAATCCGCTTTTTAGCTGGCTGAGAGTATCTGTCTTTCAAGCAGATGCTGGGAATATTCACATAGTTGATGATTCGAGTATCTGGGATTTATAACGCAACAAAAACAAGAGGTGAAGTTCGCCGACCGTGGATTTTTATCAAGGCTCTTGAATAAATAATCATTGCCTTGTTTGGCGCCATGTGATGGAGGAAGTCACGGCCTCCTGTGAACGAGGCTAAGCATTACAGGCGGAAGTCACGAATTTTGTGACTAAGAGGGACTTTTTTGGGGGAGGTTGAGAAAAGAAGGGAGGTGCTAAACTTGAAGTTTATTCCATTTTCTTTAGTGTGATCTGGATGGTTAGACCCCCTCTTTCTCACTATGCAAAAAAAAAAAAGAAAAAAAAAAGAAGATCCAACAGAATAAAATGGTTTTTTTTTAAGAAATGGCATTACTAAGATTTGTAGAAAAACGAACTTCCCCTTTTAATGCCCGCCCTAGCGACTGTTCTGTCTGTAATGAGATTGGTTCTTTATTTGTAATAATATTGGTCTACTTCACTCCCAGCCATCAGTAGTAATCATTCTGGGAAGGATATTAAGGTGGCTTCCTACTTTTGGAAATTGATTTAAACTTTTTTAAAAACTTCGATTTCCCGAATTGAAATTTAATACTGATTCCAAATCTGGAAAGAAAAATAGGGTGTCCCGAGCTCTTTTCGAGATAATCAGCATTTAATGGAAGCCTACGCACGAGCTTTTGGAGTAAAAATTGCGCCACCGGAAGTGATTAGGAAAAAATTAAGATTCATAAGATATAATAGTTATTTGCAGACTATATGATTGCACGAATGACTACTGCTAGTCAATCATTCTACAATAATACAAGGGTATTTTCAACGAAAAGAAAAATCCCACATCGTGGGCTCAAATTGAACGTTCAAAAGTAGGCAGCCACCTTAATGACAGCTGCAAAGGAGACTAAAAATGTTTTTTTGAGAGTGGTATTAACTGCTAACACTATATTCTATATTGACCTGTGAGTTCTATCTAAGCAGGGTTAGATCCAGGAATTTTAGAAGGGGGGTGACTATTACAAAGGTTTTTATACCAGGAACTCGAGAAAAAGGGTGGTGGGGCTTACTAACGATATACTGAGAAATCTGATCAAAAGAGGGGTGACTGTTACTAACATTATACTGAGAAGTTTGATCAAAAGAGGGTGACTGTTATACTAACGATGTACTGAAAAATTTGAGCAAAAGAGGGGTGACTGTTACTAACAATACACTGAGAAGTTTGATCAAAAAGGGGACGACTGTTACTAACGATGTACTGAGAAATTTGAGCAAAAGAGGGGTGACTGTTACTAACGATGTACTGAGAAATTTGATTGAAAGGGAAGTGATATGTTTGCACCTCTCTCGTCTTCAGCAACAATCTAGATTCTGAGATGCAACTAAAGCCTCCCATGCAACAACAACCAATAATACAATGGATATCTTTATTTAAAAAATTAGAATAGTGAACTTTATACAGCATCAAACAATAATAGTGGTATTGCACTATCACGGGCCAGCAGCCAGGTTAGATTGCAGGGTTGGAGTCTCAGGACTTGGTTGTAGCAAGGGTGGATAGCGCTAACCGACGGATAAATCTTATCCAGTGGACAATTTAGTTGGATATTAATAGCACCGCCTTAAACACTGGATAAGAATTTATCCATCGGATAGTGCTATCCACCATTCGTACAACCAAGCCCAGAACGATAAAATCCTTATACCTTAAGGAATTGAATTCTTTCTCATGTAAAACTATTGTATATTCGTTCCTGCCATCTAACATGGCTGTGGTCAAGTGATCATGCAAAACCACTATGATGTCATGAAATATATTAATTATTACCATTCTTTTCATTGCTACTGGACTTGTCGATTGAGATCGCTGATCCATCAATCAAATAAATTGGTTGGAATTTTATATTCTCTGATTGGCGGCAGTGTATTGCCCTGTTTCCCTGATGCAACTATTGTCTCTATTAGCACGTTAAGCAGTGAAAAGAGTGGTAATATGGATGGTTGCATATATAAATGCAGAATATACACAGGTATATATATGCCTTTTTCAAAAAACATTGTCGCTCCGAGATATAAAATGGGTGATCTGAGACTAAACAGAATTTGCTTTTCTGTTTTCCGGCTAAAATACAAAAAAAACATTTATAACTCAAAGATCATGCTTCATCTTCCGATATAAAATGATACTATGCTGTTTGGCTGTGAATACATTACAATTTGCAACATGAGACTCAGTCTTGAATTTTAGATCTCAGACAAATAAAGTTTTCTGAAACAGGTGTATTTGTTACTGAATTTTAGTACCTATAACAAACACTTAATAAGTAGTTGCTAAGAAGTACCACACACCAGTAACAAACACATTGCTGTTATCACAGTGCCATCATTCTGGCATATTTTCCTTGGGGAAGTAGACCATGTTCCCTTGCACCTTGTGTTTGTGTACTTTCTGTTTGCATCCCTAATGCAAACTTGACTTAACACAACAGTTTATATTAAAATTTTGAATCAATGTTTCCATAACAAAAACAACTTTGATATATGAATCAAGGCTAGAATACTAACTGTCCATTCAACTTACAATAATCTGAGTAAGTTTTTTTTTTTTATTGACAAAAGCCAAAAAACCCAAATGTCTGGAAGTTTTTGGCCAATTTACATGGTACAACTTGTAACAGCAAAGTGAGAGAATAGTCTAATTCACAGTTCCCTGCACCATCTTGAAAGGTAGCAGTGCCTTTGCATCGAAGTGAGATGAACCGTGAGCTTGCAATGATAGAGACCTTTTTTAACACCTTGTACAATTATCCACATGTCTCTACCTTTGCAAGCTCACCATTCGTCTCGCTTCTATTCAAAGGCACGACTAACTTTCAAGTTAGTGCAAGGAACTGCAAATGGGACTATTGCACACCATTTTAAGCTAATATAAATGACGGCCTAAAACATGTCCTAAGTCTGTGTCATGTGCCACTGTCAATATTGTAAAAAAAAGTTGTATCATGTAAATACTCCATTCAGTTTTGTTCAGTGACCATGAATAATCTTCAGGCTGAGGTTGGAGATTTTGAGCATGATAAACTATAGTTTTGCTATGAGCTGAAACTCCAACCTCGGATAGGAGCGATTATTCATGGTCACTGAATGGAACTGTAAAATGGAGAATTGGCCTTTTGACATCACAGAATTATGAAAGCACAGTCTTTAAAAACGGTTTACTAAAAATAAGAAATACCAGCAAGATGAAACTATCTTATTTCTACTGGTTTAAAAAGATAAGCTAAAAGTATCACAAAGAACAGAAAAAGAGCAAGAAAAACGAATGTCCTGAGACCATTGCTGTTGCTTTTTACTGGTTGTTCACTGTTTTGGACCTTGGTTTGTTTTATTGTTATTGTTCGAGTGACACTCTGCTTTTCTTCTTGAATGCTTGTCTTTTCTTCTTCAAATATTCTTGTTTTGTCTGGAATCATAGAAAAAGACATTGCACTTGTGAGATAATACCTTTGAATTGGATCCACATCTTGAAACAATCTCTAGGCTGATCTAAGTCATGGCTAACTCACAGATCAAACCTTTAAACAACCTCAGGGCTGATCTAAGTCAGGGCATGGCTAACTCACAGATCAAACCCTTAAACAACCTCTGGGCTGATCTACGTCACGACACGGCTAACTCACAGATCGAAACATGAAACAACCTCTGGGCTAATCAAAGTCAGGACACAACTAACTCATAGATTGAATTTGAATTTAGCATGTTAGGTTGTTAGAAAATCCAGCCAAGAGAAATCCTTAAATTGAGGGAAAGAGACCAAGCAAACTCTACTCACATCAATACTCCAATCAATGAGATTTGGAAAATCCTCAATAAAATGATACTCAATTATTAACTTTAATGACGTCTATAAACAACTCACAGCTTGTTCACTGATTTTACATATTGAGTGCAAAAAAGGAAATTCGTATTGACAAAGAACAGAAACTATCAAACAAACTATCAACATACTACCATTTAATGATATAATGATAACTATGAATAAAATCTTTCATTTAGTCCAGATTGATGGTCACTGAAATGCTAGTCGGCAAATGAGACATCACTGGTTGCTCTTTGACAATAATGGTAATAATATGTAATTCACATGGATGAAAACGGCAACATACTTGTTTTAGATGCCAGAGGGCTTGGTGGTGGAGGTTCTTTCATGTGGAGAACTTTTGGTTGAGCTTTCCTTGGGGATTTTATTCTTGTAAAATAGTCATTCTCTTTTGCATTTGTTGTTGGTAGATTTATAGTTCTTCGCCTCTACAAGAGTCAGAAAAGCAACTCAATAGATCAAATAGTTTCTTGTTGGTTGTTGTTACATTATGCATACATTATATAGCATGCCTCCCACCACTTCCGTTGATTCCATTTCAACTCTTTTGATAGGATTTTCAACGGAAGTGGTGGGAGGCATGCAAAATAGCAAAGGATAAGAGCACCTTATTTAATCAAGATAGTGGTAGAATTTGACCAGGGAAAATTATTATATTTGCTTGCTAGATGATTGATTTTTTTTAAAATTCTTATTTTTATTTGTTCATTTATTTGTGTTTTCATTTATATATATACACCTACTTGCAAGAACATTGTCATATGAAAATAGAACATTAGTGATTTAGTGGGATAGGAATTATATTAAAAAACAAAAGAAGATCACTGAAGCTGAACTTTTTCTTTTGTCTTTTAATGTATTCCTTTCTCACTAATTTACTATAAATGATCTAATATCGTATGACAACGTTCTTGCAAGTAGGCGTATGTATATATACATATATATATAATTATAGTCATTATCATTATTGTTTGTTGTTTGGTTATTTGTTGTTGTTTTTTGTTTGTTTGTTCACTTGTTTTATTTTATTTTTCATTTTATCTTATTTTATTATTATTATTATTTTATTCATTTATTTATTTTTAATTATTAATTAGTTCATTTTATTCATTTTTTCCTAAGCGCGTGCGAATTTGTTTAATTTAATGCACACGCACATATGCCATGGTTTGATTGCGTTTTTCTTTGTCAATTGTACCGTTTTTCATTTCCCTGAGCATGGCCAAGTAGGCCGAAAGCTAGGATCATATCCATTAAATTTATGGTTGATAAGACAAATTATTATAAACTCAATAGATGTTTCCAGAATTTACAGGCTAGAAATTAAAGTTAGGTTTCATCAAAATAAAAAAACGTGACTAAATGTACTCTAAAAATATTTACCGTTGTTTTGGGTGAAAAGTCTTTAGGTTTCAGGGATCTCAGATAATCCCTTACTAGTGCTTGGCATCCATTAAGATTTTTCTCTGGCTCCCATGTATAATCTTCTGGCCCAAAACCTTTCCAACTGACGAGGTATTCTACCATCCCATTTTTTATTCTCCTTTTTAATATAGTTTTCACCTTAAATAAACAATTAAGGGCATTAATTACTACATGATTCAGTCATGATGATAGGCATTGGTCTCGGGGCTCAAAATAGCGGTCTGCCAATGGCCAAATGACAGGACCAATTTTAGGTTTGGCAGGCGAAAGTGAGAATGCACTGCCAAATGAATGATAAAATGTGTGCAAAATTTACTGGAATGACCTCCTTTTAGCGTGCTCCTTTACTATAGCAGGCTAAATAAGTTTTAAATTTAGAACAAAGTCAAACCGATAAATCATCTAGGCGTAACAGGGTGATGATAATATTGAAACTTTATTGTACCTAGAATTACATTCATATTTATAAACAAAATTACATAACTATAAGTACAGGCCCTACTAATAACTATAAAGTTAAAAATGCGCTAGGACCATATAAATTAATAATATATATATATAACTATGACATTGTCACGCTTAAAGAGGACGGAATTCTAGGAGTATGATGGATAATGACAAATGATGATGATAATGAAAATAATCGATTACAATGATTGGATGGTGGTGGTGGTGATGAGATGATGATGCTCCTGGAAGTTCCATAAAAGAAAAACACTAGATAAACATAATTGGAATAAACTAAATGAACAGGATTTAGGTCTAATTGCAGCTATTTTGCTGCTAAAGAAAATACCTTTAACCACCTCTATGCTAGCCTGCAAAGCTAGCTTTGGACATTTGGAACGAGCGAAAATTGGAACCAAGCAAAATCAGTGCATCTTTGTATTGGCTATGCCTGCCTCAGTGAATTCTCAACAATAGTTGTTGTTAAACTAAATATGTGGCTAATAATTGTTTCACTGATATATGACGTGCATTCTAAGTGGGAAGCTTTTTTCCTAGAATCACACAATATAAAAAAAATATCGGGCATCTTTACTTTATACCCTCCCCACCCTTGGGAAAACTAACCCTACTTCAACTCACAACATGACCTCGATTCGTTGTTTACAAACATTGATTACCCATCGGGATTTTTGATGCTATTAACAGTTATTCACAGACTATACATTTGTTTATAATGCAATTTTTAGCTCTTAAGTTTAAATCTTCGGAAAAAAACTTACCGACTTTATCAACAGCTGTTAGTTATAAACAAGATCAATGAACTCAACGTATAAACAATCGAAAAATGTATCATAAAAATAATGATTTGCACTAAATTCTAACTTATTACTTAGATTAGGGACAAGTAATCTAATCATATTTACCTCGAAAACCTCGCCATCGTCGATATTAGTAGACATTTATTTAAGATTTGTAAAAACTAAACAAACTCGATGGAATTTCCAAAAAGCGCGCGCTTTCTGAAGAAGAACGCTATCACGTGATAATAAGATCACGTGGGATTGAATGATCACGTGTTAAAGTTCCCGCCAAAGTTAAAGACCGTGAAGCGGAATTTCATTAGTTAGTCGGCGTCCCTTGGATTGTGCACTTAGTGGCTTCGAAAGATTGGAGTGTTTTTGAGCTCAAAATGGTTCCAAACGATACTGAAAGCGAATATGAGAGAGTGAGAAGGATGAAGATTGAGGAGAATAAGGCGATGTTGAAGAAATTGTTTCCTCAGGGCACCTCTCTTGTGGTAAATACTGGAACTCCAAAAATCGCTTCACGTGGAGACGCGAGCGCAAAGAAACGACAACCGAGACGAAAGACTTTAGATTTTCCACTCCGCAGGAACCCAGATCGCAAAACACGGTCATTTAAGTGCACAGACGAGGAAGAAGAGAATGCAGAGAGGGTTATTTACACTCCAAACACTCTCATTGTCAAGTGGAGAGGACCTCTAACAGAGAAACTTTTTAATAGACAAAAGAGTTGCTCCTCCGATTCTGAGCTCAGCGATTCTGACTCAGACACAGACGGGCCACTGAGAAAAAGGCGGAAAAAGTTTCTGAGAAAACCAGCTCCGAGAGCACCAGTGGATGTCCGAGAAGAAGACCTAATTTTGGTCGCAGAACGAGTAGCTGACAAGACCTATGATTCTGTAAACGGTACAAGTTGCCATCAGTGCAGACAGAAGACGGACGATCTCAAGACCACGTGCAAAAGTAACTCGTGTATTGGGATCAGAGGTCAATTCTGCGGACCTTGTTTAAAGAATCGCTATGGGGAGGACGCGAAGAAAGCTATTATGAGTCCTAGCTGGATGTGTCCCCCGTGTAGAGGAATCTGCAATTGTAGTTTCTGCATGAAGAAACGAGGAAGACGTTGCACTGGTATTATGATCCATTTGGCCAGAGAAAATGGATTTGAGGATGTGAAGACTTTTCTGGGAGACTAACAGACTTGTCACTCGTGCTAGGGGACCTTTTTTTTCTAAAAATGTTTCCAGTTCCAGTAAAAAAGCTTATGTTATCAACTTGCTTTTAAAGTTTCAGCGCATAGGGAGAGTCCCGAGTCTTAAGGGTATTGACAATACTGAGGATCATTTTCGATTTCGGCAATCAATTATGGTAATCATAAAGCAATTATGGGAAGTTAAAATTTAGACTGTAGATTATTTTAGATCGGTTTTAGTTACAATCACAAGAAATATCTTTTAAGGAGAGGACATTGGGGAATACATTGCTTTGTTTTGACTTTTTTAAACAAATTCTTTCAATCAGATGAAACCATGTTGACAAACACTGAAATAGACCTCAGGGGTAGATCCCTGGATCCAGAAGAGATTTGCACCCCACTTCCTGCCAAAATATTGACAAAAGTGTAGTTAAATTTGATGAACTTTTGGGGGTGAGCCTCCACTGAAATTTAAATCTTCCTTATTTGCTAGAAGTAGTGAAGACTTTGGGACTAAGACTCTGTAGTTGAAACTGCAGATGTCATCAAACTGGGTTTTTACGCCAGAAAAACATGTCATGGTCACATCTCCAAACATCTACATATCTGCTGTACAAACTTGAAACTTTTAGTCTGTATTCCTTTCTTCAGGTGACGGCATTCTTTGATAATTTTCTTTACCACAAATAATCGAAAGGAGGCCGTTACATGGAGAAAGGAATGCAGACCATAACAATGATATTTGTCAGCAGAGTCGTAGTCTTTTGGAGGTGTGATGACATGTTTTTTTTGTTGTGAAAACCCAGTTCTGTGACATCTGTAGTACGCAAGTAATAATGCTAAAGAGGTTGGCATAGGATTTTAAAAAAATTCTCGTCTATCTTAGCTTTAGTTTTGTATCTTAAAGATAAAGTCAAGGTATATATCAATAATTTTAGAGTTCATAAGAAATATTAAATGATATATTTTATTTAGTTTTAAGAGTTATGCCCTAAACATTATTTTTTTTATTTGTACAAATGTAGAGTTAAAGGTAAGGTGCTAAAAAATATTGACCAAACCATTAGGGAAACAGCACCCTGGGCCTAATCCTTCGTAATACGAAACAGAACAAAATCGTATAAATGTGCACTAGGATTTTTTTGCTTGCATGTCTGTTTTCTTATATCATTTCCATATGGTATCTAATACCGTTGATAAGTACAAATACTCAAGATTTTATTTTTGCCATTAAAGTTTATCTAAATTGGGCTCCCTGTGGTCTACCATCCTCTAGGATTGATCCTTTACTATATCCTATGGACAAAAAAGCTTTGGTCAACATTTTTTTTTGCATCTTTTTTATATTATACTATAAAATGTTAGAAATTGTTGCTATATATTTTTTTTACATTGTTTGGAAAATTGTTCTAAAAATAAAGTTTGTGGTATAAAATTTGTTATTATAATTTGAGATTGTTCATTAAACATTCTACCTTGTACCATATTTTTAGTTCTTTGTTTTCAATAATACTTGGGATATTCAAGTTAAAAAACAATTTTGACGGGTGATTATTTCTTGAATATTTTATTGATTTATTACAGGAAATTGGTCAATAGATTGACACTTAGATGGGTGGTATAGTGTTGAGAGTGGGTTTGCTTCCTGGACTCAGTGTAGTTGCTTTTTGGTTCTCTCCTGTGCTTCGAGGGTTTTTCTCCAGGTTTTCCAGTTTTTCTCTCTGCTCGAAAATCAGCTAAGTTCCAATTCAAGCATAGAACTAGGGCCACAGGTGTGTTAGTCGACTATTAAGTGTTGCCCTAAGAACAACAAATATGATTTATAGAAATTAATGCTGTCAAGTGAAGTTTAAAACAAAGCTTTATATAGTACTTTAAGCCATGGGCATAGAACTGAACTAAACCACATACATTTTCCCCAAAAACAATGACCAAAAATTTTTTTTTTCATTTGAATGGGTTTTTCTATCATATTCAAAATAGGTATCTAAGCAACCATCTGTTTGCGTAACTCCCACAACACCTTTTAGTTCAAGAAAATACCCATACTAACCTACTGAGAGCCAATATAATTTCAAGAGATGAAAGTGTCTGAAGGAGGTATTTTCTGGTAATTTCTTTACAGAATATTCCAAGCTTAATGGAACAGTTGGGGGTCAGCAGCCTAGAGCATGCTGTGGGCCGGGGGAGAGATTTTTTTTCCAAACTGACTCATATAATAAGAGAAATACAAGAACCACATGACAGCTATATTTTTTGCATAGATTCAAATCTCTAGGACATATGGATTAAGCATTATGAAAAATCTACAAGGGAGGGAGCTTTTGATAGAATGTGCTGTACACGTCAAACAGCTCTCAGTATGACGCATCAAGCTACCCTGCTGGTTAAAACCTGTCCAGCTTAGATACAGCTGCAAGGCTGAATTTTCTTTTAATACTGTCATTAAAAATATCATATGTCATTGACTCGATCTAAAAATTGGATTTTTGAGTTTTTTTTAATGCCTTTTGTGGATTTTATGGTTTAAAAAAATGCTGGAGTGTTATTTCGGGTTTCCTGTGTTTTTAGGATGGTGGTAGACTGGAGTGAGCGGAAGCTGTGGCTTCGCGGGATGCGAAACTCTGCACGAGTCGAAGCACCACAAGACTGACTCAGCAGGGCAGAAGAACTGTGCTTTAGAAACCTTTATAAATATGATCAGATGCTAGCGATCGCACTCTTTCACGATGGAGAAGGACCATCTACCACTCACGCCAAATGTTGTGAGGGGTTTGAATGATAAACTTTACGAAAAACGGAAGACTGCAGCTCTTGAAGTTGAGCGGTAAGTGGACAGACACTCACTTAAATGTTTGTGTTTCAACATACACATGCACTTCGAACAAATCCTTTTGACGTGCTTTTGAAACCGTTAAATGCTGCGAAACGCCACCAAATAACTCTCTAAAGCATATTTTTAGTATTTGTACTCGACTTTTAGACTTTTATCTTCGTTGTTTTAACTTTAGTGAGAAAATTTCTCAACCATGTCCAAGTAAACTTCAATGTCTTCTTGTCGTAATCTCGAGGTTAATTCTCTTTTCTTTCGTAGTATGGTGAAAGAATTTGTCGCGAACAATGACGTGAAGCAGATCAGAAGATTAACGATCGTACTGGCTGAAGAGTTCGCCGTATCGCATAACAGCCATGCAAGAAAAGGGGGATTGATTGGACTAGCAGCAACAGCTATCGCCTTAGGCAAGGTAGGGAAAAAAGGCCACTGGACTGATCTTAATAAGAGTGTATTTTCGATGGTAATTATATGTCAGGTGTTGTGAATATGATGATGATTATTATTCCTTATGAATAACTGCCTCGTGTTTGACCCATGACGTCTCTTTTTTTTGTTTTCTTTTTCGTTATTGTGATGTTATTAAGTCCAAATGTAATAATTACCTCGTTGTTGATCAAAAGCAATAAACATATTGATTTTTAATTCAAACTCTTAAAATTTCTTTTGAAAATGTACAAAGTTTACTTAAGAACAGGTGGCTGTAAAATTTGGTCATCTTTTTAAAAGTCAATTCAGTCAGGTTTTTATTTCTCTTAAATTTAATATTCGAATATATGTCAGTTTTTAGGTCAGAGATTTAAGTTAGAGTGCATTTAGTCACACCGTTGAATAGTTAGATAAGTTTATCTAACTTAGATAACTATTTAGTTGATGCCACCTAAAATAGTGAATATGTGCCAAACCAATGGTACTGTGAATCTTGGGGTTTATCTTACCAGAGAATGCATGAAGAGACAGTGGATTACAAGTACATCTTCATTTTCTCCCTGATTTTCAGACTGTTAGCACATGAATTTTAAGTTGTGATGTCAACTAAGATAGTAAATAACTTAGGAAGGGAAAAACTGTGCCCTCGGTCTTGTTAACAGACCTAGGCATAACGGCCTCTGTCCGTATATTCAAGACCTTGTGCACAGCTTTTCCCTATCCAGACCTCCTGGCCAGTAAATAACATATATTAATTTAGGTAGCATTAACTATTCAACAGCTAGAGACCAAATTCACTCCAAAGCTGAAGAGAAGATAATACTAATTAAAGAACGAAAGCATACTGTCAATAAAACAAAAACAAACATCCTGATTCTTTATGGGACCTTTGAAGTCTTGACAAATAATTGGATTAAATAAGACTTTTTAAAAAGGTTATCTCATAATATTCAGATTAATGACAAATATATCTTGCAATGAAGTAAAAATACAAAACAATTCCTTTCAATTTTGGACCTAAGGATAAAGGATGATATATACCACAATCAACCAGGAATCCAGACTCAATTTTGCAATGGAATAAAGCTTTTAAGTTCAACATCAATCATATAACTTCCAGGTCTCAAAGCAAAAGCAGTTCTATAAAAATTTATTTTACCTTTTTTTCATGACAGGAAGAAAGTTCTAACTCTTTTAGGTGGAGTCTCTTAATCATTGAGAACATATTTTCACTTTTAGTTTAGTTGTTGTTGTGAGCAGTTGGACCAGGACATGCATCACAACTTAAACAATATGCTACATAACCCACAAAGAACACTGCTTTTGCTATACCCTTAGCCGCCATTGTTTCCCTGCTTATTTTGCTAGGACATGAGCTTATTTGATACTCTTGTGAAACATGGTAGCATGTGTTCTAATATAAGTCTGTGTGTATATTTACTATAGTATTGTTTCATTGATAGGATGCGGGACTATACCTCAAAGAACTCATACCACCTGTACTGTCCTGCTTCTTTGACCAAGACAGTCGTGTGCGTTATTACGCCTGTGAAGCACTATATAACATTGCAAAGGTTGCTAGAGGATCGGTTATTCCTTATTTTAATGATGTATTTGATGGCTTGAGTAAGGTTAGTAGGCATACATATGGTCACTCTTTGACTACTGGCTGAGAACCTGTGAAAAACTTGTAAAAACTATCTCTGTATTTTGGAAATTTGACAGGATTTTCTAACATCCAGGTTCCAGAACCTGTGAAAAAACCTGGGAAATTTCCAAAATACAGAGATTTTTTTCACAGGACTTTCACAGGTTCTCACCCAGTAATGCTATGGTCATATTTAATAAAGAAGGCAATTCAGCTAATGAAATGACAAAAAAGGTTATTACTGGAATAGGGCATTTGCAGGAAAGAATCATAGGACTGTTACTTGATGCCAAAAACATTAATTTTAGTCTTCCTTATTCAAATAACTTTTGCTGGATTACCAATGTCATATCCAAAACTTTTTCAATAAGTACAGTCAACTCTTGTTACAGTGGACCCATCACAGTGTTTGTAATAGTGAGTGTCCACAATAGGGAGAGTTAATTTGCGGTTGTCCGCAAGGCGAGAATTGACTTTTCTTTTTTTTTCTTCTTATGAGATGCTTTTGATTTCAATATATAATTGAGCATTTTAAAGTTTGTTTGCCATCCAGCAGAGCCCTTCCCCAAGGGACCTTGAGCTGAATTGAATTGTTATCAAAGTGATATATCAGCATGTGACTGTTTCTTGCAAAAAGCCAATTATTCCCAATATTATGTGAACTCTGTAGTTGCATGTTGCATTTGAATTTGGTTTTTCATTGCTGCCAATCTAAAATGTAAAAGGTGCCAACTGATTATTTTTGATTAACAACAGTGAAAACAAGCTGTTGATTGTCTGAGTTCCCAGAAGAATCGTAGTAAAGTAATATAAATTTCTTAAGATAAAAGCATATATGTATTTATTGTTCATGATAAACAGCTTGCTGCAGATCCAGATCCTAACGTCAAGAATGGTGCAGAGCTACTGGACAGACTAGTGAAGGTCAGTCATTTGTCTTATTTTGTTTGTTAGTCTATTTTATTAAAGGAGGTGAAGTCTTACTCTAGATACATGTAGAAAAGTGGTTTGCTCCCCCCACCCCTCTCCCCCCAGACACCTATTATCCTAAAAACAATGCAAAATAAGAAAATAAACCTATTACATTAAAACCCTGCATATAAGAACCTAAAATTCAAGAACTGTCAGGCTGAAATTTTCATTTAAAGCACCCTTCATGTAAGAACCATTTCAAAGTAGGTTCTTAATTTCCAAATATAAAGTCAATCTGTGCGTATTTTAGCACTACTGCATTTTGTATGATTTATGTGCTTTTAATGTTTGCACTCTACCATGTAGTATAGCTGGCGTGAAAATTTGTGAACTATTTAATGTATAAAATACCACGCTCACCAAATACAAGTATTCTTTTTCTTAGCAAAAATTAAGAACCCATTTAAGAAGTCAACCTAGAGAGCCTGATTTCAAGTTGAGCACCATTTATATAAAAAACCTGTTCAGTCAGACTTGGAAAAATCTAGGTTCTTATGCACAGGGTTTTACTGTATCCTAAAAACAAAGCAAAACATTTCTTTTTTAAATGAGGTATATATAAGAGAATGAGGACACTAAATTTGTTGATTATTTTCGTTTTTCAACAGGATATTGTGACAGAGAGCTCATCATTTGATTTGATATCTTTCATGCCGTTGCTAAGAGAAAGGATCTATACAAAAAATCCTTATGCAAAGCAGTTTCTGGTGTCATGGGTAATATTATTATTATCATTATTATTATTAATATTAATTAGTTATTTTGTTTATTACATCTTTCTTAGTTACATGTTTTTACCTCGTGAGAATGGTAAGTCAATAGACCCCTTGCAGGACATAGGATTGCAGCTCAATTTGGAGGACATTACAATAGGTTTCCAATTCTCAGGAGATTGAAATTCTTTTGTTTTGTCCTCCAAATTGAGCTGCTTTGACGTCACATGCAAGGGGTCTATTTGAAGGACATAACATTAGGTTCCCAATATTCTCAGGAGATTGAAATTCTTTTGTTTTGTCCTCCAAATTGAGCTGCATTGACGTCACATGGGTCATGTAATGTATTAGTGCTAAAAACTGAACTAAAGAAAAGAAAGTGTGCAAACTATTTTAGTAGTGGTAGTAAACGACACTGATATTGAAAATTTAGCAATCACGGTTGGTATAGCAGTGAGATTGCTTGCCTCTCACCAATGCGACCCGAGTTTGAGACCCTCCAGACTTGCTGTCATATGTGAGTCGGAGTTGCTTGTTGGTTCTCTCTTGTAATTGGAGGGTTCTCTCTGGTTTTCCTCCTGCTGTAAAAATCAACTTCTATATTCCCATTGGAATCCAGTGGAAGAAGAGCCACTCTGTGGAACTACTGTTAATCCCATTTCTGTTATTAATATTATTTTTAGCTTAGTCTTTGGAATCAATATGCCACCATTTATTCTAAAGATCTTAAATCTTGGCTCTTCTGGAGAGCGTACAATAAACATCCTATAAGCTAATTATTATTACCAGTGTATTCTATGAACATGTTATTTTTAGTTTATTATAATTATTTTTTTATGTGATACTGTTTTGTAATTTCAGCTTAAAGTCTGTAAAGTGCTGTTGAATCTTGTAGAATTGATGCTATATGAAATAAATATATTATTATTATTATATATCATCATCATCAGCTCTCTCTAATTTTCTATTGCACTCTTCTTTGTATTTAGCTTATGGTACTTGCTTCAGTTCCTGACCTGGACTTGATAGGCCATCTACCTGAGTTTTAGATGGATTATTTGCGATATTTAAGGATCGCAGTGGAGAGATAAGAAAAATGTATGTAATATCAATAATAATAACAACTAACTTTTTTTACTTTTTTTTGATGAAAAATGCCAAACAGTAAAATGTTGATTAACTAGTGGCTCTATTTTGCCAAAAAAATAAGGATTTCTGTAATTTAACAAATCGCTCATAGTTTTTCATTGATGGTCCTCTTATTGATCATACATGGCATCTTAAAATGTTCAGAACTCAAGTGGAACCATGAGCTCAGCAGGTTGTTTCACTGTGTTTTAGTTTTGAACACTTTAAAACATCATCTATGGTCAATAAGAGGACAGTCAATGAAAATATTATGAACAATATTTTTTTTCCATTAAAAAAAAGACACATCTAAAAGCAAAAAAAATCCACATACATGTACTATGTGACGGTCCTTTCATTGGACATAGGTGTCAGTCAATCAGATTATGCTCTGTCATTGTAAAAACAGGTAATGCTTGTTGAAACATTAAATTATTATTATTATTATTATTATTATTATTATTATTATTATTATTTTTGATGTGGATGACAGGTGTGAAGCGTTGCTTGGGGAGATCTTACGTGAAATCAAGAAGTCACCAGAAACTGTTAATTATGCTGAGATGGTCAACATTCTGGTGCTTCATTCACAGTCTGAAGGTGAGAAGAAAGATTGGTTATAGCCATTCTCAGTGACATGCACCCTCTATCGATTGTTTCTGTCACCACAAGAAGCTTTTGGTGGACGACAATCACAAGGCGTTTCCATAACTTTGTCTGAAAACACAAAGCTATAAGGGCACATGCCTATAGAATGTCATGTAATGCCTTGATTGACGTCCACCAAAAGCTTTTCCATCTCAAAAGAAACAATCGCTAGAGCGGCACATATAATTGAGAATGGCTGTAAAGGCTTGATCAGTTAACCCATATTCTTAATGTTGATTTAAATATTAAGAGGAATTTTTTAATAATGAGCAATAATGGCAAAAAGTGCCATATGTGGGAAATAAAATTTATTTTGAATATAATTTTTGCTTTGGGTTAACACTTTGATTCCACTTTCATCGGTTATCTCACTTTGAAACAAGTTAAACTTTCTTAATAACAAGATTTTAGTTGACTCGTACAACAGTCTTTCTTCAAGAAAATAGTTTTTGGTACTCACTGCTTGAATATGAAATGAATTCTCTCTTAATAATATCATGTACATTGTAAGTGTCATGTACTATGCTGTCATTTACTTAAATCATCCATCTTTCCATCCTTCTCTTCCTCCCTCCCTCCCTTCCTTTCATCTCTTTCTTCGGTCATTCACTTTCTCACTTAAGCCTGGTCCTGTATTTTTCTTGGCCTGTAAGATTTAAAGAATATGTTTATCTACCAACAATGTGAAAACTCAAAGCACACACAACCATCAGTCCTACACATGTCACTCTGGTTCTGGAGCTTACACATTGAACCATTACAATCTTCTCTCTACACTTCCTTTCATCCTTCCTTCCATTCCTTCATTCACTCACATTTTCACTCAATATTAATTTTGTTCTTTCAATCGATCATTCCTTCAGTCAGCCAGTCAGCTAATAAGTATATTCTTTTTTTTCTTATCAGATGAAGTAATACAATTCACAGCATTAACGTGGATTAAAGAATTCATTGCCCTATCTGGTCGTACCATGTTACAATTCAGTGCAGCAATCATCCAGTCGGTCCTTCCCTGCATTTCATATGAGCAAGACAAGCTCAACATCAAAGACGTTGCCACAACAGTAAACCAGTGTTTGATGCGCTTAATCACTGAGGACGACGATAAAACAATAGAGACAGGAACTGTGTCCATGGAGTGTGATGATATCACTGTTGTGCAGATTCAATTAGATCTGAGACCTGTTGTGGAGGTCCTTACCAAACAGTTGACGCATAAATCAATTCCAACTAGAATTGCAATGCTGAGATGGGTTTTACAGCTACATTTGAAGACCCCTAATAAGGTATAATGAAAAGCATATGAACTAAGAGAAGGAATTGCATGAGCACTGTTTGATGCTTTTTTTAGAATCTTTAATTCTATTTTTAGAATCATTCACTTGATCATTTGTTTTTCTGCACATGTAAACTGCACGCAGCTACTGTATCCTATTTGTTCTGGTTTCTTGTATTTTTTCAAAAGAAAAATGTGAGCAAACAGTATAGAGTGCATGCACATCTTAAGAGTGCAGGAATTAAACGATGGCAATACTGCAATATTGTGATTCTAGAAGTAGCATCAATGGTGCCTATATAATGGTTGCAAGCAAAACTACCATGGATTCCTTATCTCAATTCATTTTTTCTTGGCATAACAAATATTGCTAGCATTAGAGTTTCATTTCGTTAACTTGGTTGAACATCAGCTTGGGAAGGTGATACATCCATGCATACCCAGTATCTGCTGATGGTTAGAATTTTGCCGTGGCTCTGAAGACTATGTCCTAAAACAGCAATTCTTTCTCATATGTTCCTGTTCCATACACAACTCTGTATTGCCAAACCTAATATTATTGATGAATTAAGTGCAGCAAAAGAGTGTTGTGTGAATCAGCTGCCACTACAGTGTCGCATAATGTGGCAAGTTCTGGCAAACCATAGTTAATAGAGGGGAATGGTTATGAAACCTATTGTTATATGTCTTTGTTCACTTTTTTCAAGCGTGACCGTGCACAATCCTTTGTTTTACCATTGTCTTACGATTGTTGGCAATGGCTGAGTGAACAGACAAACATCTTTCTTTTGGCTGCAAGTTCAAAAATACTTAAAGATTTATAAGAGATATTTGAATATTCCTTACAATAATCCCATAGACAAAGTTTATGTTTACTTATTTTTCAATTTCGGACGAGCATAAATCAAATATTGTGCACGGTCAAGACCGGTTCAACATCAAAAGCGAACAAAGACAGGTAACAATAGGTTTCCTAACCATTCCCCTCTATTAACTATGGGCAAACTTAACACATTTGCTGTACCAAATTTTGACTGCCACAAACTGATCCATATGTTGCCCTTTTGCCATTAATTTATCAATTACATTCAGCACAACCAGCCTACTGGTAATTTACTGTAATTCGACATATTAATTGTGCCATCTGAATCAGAAGTCACTCCAAACTGATTTGGAGCCAACATGAAACATGAGTTTAAAGAGCGGCATATGAAGCAAGTCTTGACTAGTTTTATACACAGTTTGTGATTCCCAAAACAAATTGCCTATTTTTGATTGACATTGTTTCACAAGTTTCTAATCTTTGTGTCTTTCTATTTGGACAGCTTTTCCAACACATCGAAGTATTATTTCCTGAATTATTAAAAACTCTGTCAGACCCATCAGATGAGGTATGTACCTTAAAACCAGATGATTTAGTATAATCTTTTTCTGTAATGATGGGCAGAAGCAGCAGGGGTAACCTTAAGAGGGGGGCTGGGTTTTAGATCTTGAAAATGTTTAGTCCTATTTCTCATAAATAAATACCACAGCTGTGTTTTATGACTGAAGACTCGTGTGTCTACATCCATTCACAATCTCTCATTGTTGATAACGTCTAAATTTTTTCTGTGATATCTAGGCTTTGTTCTTGCTCCTTATTGGTTCAAGCTTGACATAACTTTGATTCAATATGTCACTCTTTAGCTGCAGTTTTCATATCACTTGCATGAACTGCATTAAACTCAGTTTTTGATTATGTACTGTATGTGGCAAGTGAAAACCAACATTTAGAATTTATTGAGTTTTCAGTTGTGGTTTGAACTGCAGTTAATATGTACAGTACCGCTGTTGTGTTTTTTCACAGGTAGTTTTACTGGATTTAGAAGTTTTAGCTGAGATTTCAGCATCATCTGCTGGACCTCCGAGGGACAGCCCGCCATCAAGCATGATTTCGTCAAGTTCTCCACCATCACCAGAAGAATCCAGCGTACTCCCTCGTCAACTGAACAAATATTTTCATAAATTCATGCACAGTCTTATGATGCTGTTCAGAAAAGATAGAAAGCTCTTAGAAGAAAGAGGATCATTTATATTAAGGTGACTTTCTCAAGTTTTGTTGGAGAGGGTGAGAACCCCTCACCTCCCCTCTGGGGATTCAGGTTTGATTTTTGTTGGGTCTCTTTGATTTTAAGGGTTTTTCTCTGTAGTTTTCCGCATTTTTTTAGAAACCCCGACATGCTCAATTTTAAATTTGATCTGTGAGTTAGCCATGCCCTGACTTAGATCACCCCAGAGGTTGTTTCAGGGTTCTATCTGTGAGTTATCCATGCCCTGACTTAGATCAGCCCAGAGGTTGTTTCAGGGTTTGATCTGTGAGTTAGCCATGCCCTGACTTAGATCACCCCAGAGGTTGTTTCAGGGTTATATCTGTGAGTTAGCCATGCCCTGACTTAGATCAGCCCAGAGGTTGTTTTAGGGTTCAATCTGTGAGTTAACCATGCCCTGACTTAGATCAGCCCAGAGGTTGTTTCAGGGTTCAATCTGTAAGTTAGTCATGCCCTGACTTAGATCAGCCCAGAGGTTGTTTCAGGGTATAATCTGTAAGTTAGCCATGCCCTGACTTAGTTCAGCCCAGAGGTTGTTTCAGGGTTCAATCTGTAAGTTAGCCATGCCCTGACTTAGATCAGCCCAGAGGTTGTTTCAGGGTTTGATCTGTGAGATAGCCATGCCCTGACTTAGTTCAGCCCAGAGGTTGTTTCAGGGTTCTATCTGTGAGTTAACCATGCCCTGACTTAGATCAGCCCAGAGGTTGTTTCAGGGTTCTATCTGTGAGTTAACCATGCCCTGACTTAGATCAGCCCAGAGGTTGTTTCAGGGTTCAATCTGTGAGTTAACCATGCCCTGACTTAGATCAGTCCAGAGGTTTTTACAGGGTTCAATCTGTGAGTTAGCCATGCCCTCACTTAGATCAGCCCAGAGGTTGTTTCAGGGTATAATCTGTGAGTTTGTCATGCCCTGACTTAGTTCAGCCCAGAGGTTGTTTCAGGGTTCTATCTGTGCGTTAACCATGCCCTGACTTAGATCAGCCCAGAGGTTGTTTCAGGGTTCTATCTGTGAGTTAGCCATGCCCTGACTTAGATCAGCCCAGAGGTTGTTTCACCCATAATACATATAACAAAAAAAATATTATTATTTTCTTGGTTTCAGACAATTATGCTTGCTGTTATATGTAGAAGACATTTATAGATCTCTATCAGAAATCCTTCTTCAAGAAGAGGACTTCCAGTTTGCTGCATTGATGGTTCGGTATCTCAACATGATATTACTGACGTCAGGAGAACTCTTTGATCTTAGGTTACAGCTAAAGGAGCTTAGTACTGCTGTAAGTAGAAGATATTTCTATAGATCCATTCAATAAATCCCAGGACGCTGTTATTCCCCTCATTTGAGGTGAAATTTATTATTTTTTTGTTTCAAATGTACTGTCTTCAATTTCATTTCTCCATGTATTTCGATTTGGTTTAGTTCCTTTCAGTCATGCAATAGACCTCATCGGCTCTGGAGCGCTTGGGTGTAATGTTGTCCCATTTCAAACCATGTGTTATTCCCTGGAGAATAATATTCTTTGTTTAAGTTGTATCCATATTCAAGTGTCTTCTCATGTTCAACCGAACGCAAATTTTTAAACAAAGAAATGATACTCTACGGAATTACATGTGGTCTGAAATGGGAAAACATTACGTCAGAGCCAAGGTGGTCTATTGCCAATCATTGGCAGCAGTTCACCCCTTCTACCTTTTTTGAAATACCGGTGTTTTTAAGCAGAGTATATTTATTGTCCAACTATCATGTGTGGCTCTAGCTTAACACTTGTTTATCTTTTAATAGGAAAGCTGTTCATTGTTCTGCTGTTTGTACAAGTCCTGGTGTCATAATCCTGTGGCGACAGTTTCTTTATGCTTGTTGACACAGAACTATCATCATGCTTGTGATCTTATCCTCATATTGTATCCTTTTGTTCAGCTTCATGTCTTACATTTTTTCCAACTAGTAACATTAAAGTAATATTGTGGCAGCCAACTGAAAAATTCTTTAACTACTGTGGTCACTACACATGCCCCTAAATCTCTAGTCTACATATTATTTTTACAAATTTAAACCTCTAATTGATTCTTTATTTATAAATTTATACATGCAATATAGTGAATAAACTATAGCTAAAGTCTAAAGCTATTTCATCATTATAGAGCTTTTAAGTGAGATGTCACTCCTATGGAAAAATTACTTCTGGCTGCGAAACGAAATTAAAAGCACTTCTACAAAGATTCTCTTACTTTCCCTTCATGACAGGATTTGTTGTCCAAAGCCTAAATTGTTTCAGGTGAAAACGGTTTTCACTTTATTTTAGTGGTTTTTGTATAAAGCAATTGGACCCAGAAATGCATCAACGACTTAGCAACTCAACAATGTCTCGTTTGTCTTTGAAACTGTGCATTACTTGTATTTCATAATTTCTGTATTATTTTCTTGACAACATTTTAGTGGTGATTTAGAAGTGAATGTAGACTTTTTAGTACAAATAGACAAGCTGGTTCAACTTATAGAATCTCCAATATTTACTTGTAAGTAGAAAAAAAAAGTGAATGACATCTTCATCTCATAGTGTACGTATCTCATTGATTTCTTTTGTCTTATTCTCATTATATAAACACTCCTTTCTACCACCTCTTTCTCTTTTACTCCGACTAAGGACTATCGTCCAAACGTCTGTCAGTAAGTTTTTTCATCTTTATATTATGGTGTATAATTTACCCTTTATCATTACTGTTTCATTAGAAACACCAATGCAGCTCGCACTAGTTTTTAGCCAGCTATCTCCTCTTCATACTGTATACACCTATTCTAAAAAAACATCAGTTTCGAGATCTGAAATCTGAAGATGTTAATTAAGTCCTTTTTTCACAAGGGTAGCACTTATATTAATAGCTAGTGGCTAACAAACCTGTGGCCCTCATTCCATGATCTAATTGGAATTTAGGAGTTGATTTTTGAGGAGGGACAAGCTTGGTGTTTTATGTGCCTTGAGTTGTTTGTTGGTTCTCTCCTGTGCTTTGAAGGTTTTCTGGGTCCCTTGGCTTTCCTCCCTCCGCCAAAATCACCTTCTAAATTCAAATTGGAATCCAGTGGAAGAAGAGCCACTCTCTGGAATCCAACTTTAATCCCATTTATTTTTACTCTATTTTATTTATTTCATTTTACTGCTGGCTCAAATTGTCTTAAAAGTAAGTTGTAGTCATGACTCTTAATCATCATTTTTTCTATTATTTACCAGATCTCAGACTCCAGTTGTTGGACACCCAGCATAACTACTTCTTATTAAAATCACTTTATGGTCTTTTAATGCTGTTACCTCAAAGTGATGCATTCACGACATTAAGGCACAGACTGGACTGTGTACCTAATGGACGTGTCCTCTCAGAACAAACATACAGGTATGATACTCTTTTTGTTAACCAATGCCATTTAATCATCTCTATTCACATGTTTCCTGGCATCAATCAAACTGAATTTTTACTAAAGTGTCCAGTAGTGTTAGCCAGTTAGAGACCAAAATTAGTAATGAGGAAAATCCTTAGTTATTCATTTAACAGGAATTTTTGAATTTTTGCTTTGATCATTACTTGCATGGTTCTGAAATAGATCTAGTCAGAAAGATCGGAAAATCTGAAAGTCAGCCATGTGGAACCACCGTGTTACACCTTGGCATAGTTAGCTGAACATACTCCTTGAAATATTCAATTTTGGGTCCTTGTATACTCCTTGAATAGTCCCTTGAATTTTAAGAGGTTGAAAAGAGTATGAAATAATTTTAAACATTTGCAGCATAACAATTTGCAAAATATATTAAAAATTGCCTTGATTTTGTAAGACTACTAACTTGTCGGCTTTTATCAATCTTAAAGTTGAATTTCATGGTTTCAATTTCATTTAATCATTTGTTACTTGGACTAATGAATGTATTTGGAATCATTTGATACATTATTCAATGGTATTTGTCATATTTTTCAGGGGTGAAGCACGACAAGACTTTGAAACTCGAGAACACGTTCAGAGAATCAACTTTGAGGATTTGAAACAACACTTTATAGCAGTACAAAAAAAGCATATGGTAATGAAGCATAGGAAACCAAAACATCAACAGCAGAATCTTCTCAGTGACTAGCTTTACAGTAAACAATTATTGGATGAGGTTGGAACATCATATGGTAAATTATGAAGGCGGGGCCTTGTTATCTGCCAAAGCCACAGGGTGAGGCAGATAAAACAGCCAAGGTCTTTACTACTGGCTAAGAACCTAAGGAAATCCTGTAAAAAATCTGTGAAAAATATCTCACACTATTTTTGAAATTTCACAGGTTTTTCACAGGATTTTCACGTAATATTTCAAACACACTAGAGAGTTCTTTGATTTCCAAACACTGAAAAGTGAGTTGAAAAAACAAGGTGCAGGTGAGTTTTTTTACCTGACTTTGAGGTGTTTGGAAATCGGAAGGAAGAACTCTCTCAAGTGTTTCAAATTACTTCTCAAACTCATGAATATTTCTTAGAGAAAATCAAAGAAAAAGTTTACGAAATTTAATGCAAATTAAGAACACATTTCCAAACCACCGTCACAGTAGTGATTTGCTTTGTTTTCTCCTCATTAATATTCATGAGTCTTAGAAAGGTTTTTCAAAAATCCAGACCTGTGAGAAGGAACCTTTTTGGAGGTCTTAATAATTTACGAAGTCATGCAAAACAGAATTTAATTATTGTTTTATTATAATGTATTTTGTAAATTGAGAAGATATAATACTCTGCTTTGAGTGAACTTGACATGGTAAATGTATTAACTGCAGGAAAACCTACAGATATTGCATTTTTATCATGTCAGGTTCATACAACATCATATTGATGGGTTGCAAGCGTTCCTAAGAGAGTCAAAAGACAAAACATTGTGGCCATTGTACATGTGGTGCCGTTAACAATGGATGCTAATGAAAAATCTTTTGTTTAATGGTACCAACATGGCTGCCATTACATAACGTGCAATGGAAGAATGCTGTGTTTACAGTTCTGTAGTTTGTTTAGTGAAGACAAAGATTCATAGGTAAGCTACTAGCAGACATGTCAAGATAATAGAGCACCAATGTGTGGGGTTATCAAATTCCAAATTTTGCAGTTCAGTTTTGAAATGTTCATTTTTTGAAAAAACACAACATTGCCTACATTTCTGCAAACGTTAAGGTTGTTGCATCAGGAGCTCTATAAATGGAGATATTTTGAGTATTTAAGCTCCAAAAGTCCCCATACAACAGTTTCTCTTTAGATCCAGCATCAAATAAGAGAAAATGTGTGCACAGGGAATTTGTTTTTGTAATAAATAACCTAATATATATCTCAAATATTTTTTACTCTCATGCATTTTGTGATAAACAAAATCCTTCCTCAGATTCTTAAAAACTAATCTTGTGATGTCATCACTTCCCTATACTCTGTTTTGAGCAGACAGCCACTGACAGTGAATCCCTAATGGTATTTATTGGTACGTCATATTAAATGGTCAATGAATAAAGAAAGCATTAAATAAACTAACAAGGTAATTAAACAGGTAAAATGTTACAGCCAATCCATGTATATGTTGGCTATATAAGTAGTTATGAAAAACGTTCTACTTCTGAGTTCAGGGGGATCCAGGTGGACCAACGCACCCTAACACATTATAATTATTACCCTTATGCCTTTTGAAACAATGCACAATATCTGTATACACAATTTTTCATTTGGGACACGCAGCTAACAGATTACTGGATCCACCCCTGCTGGCATTGATCAATTCTATGACTGGTCAAAACCAAAAAATCCTGATAGTATACAGAGTTGCTTGCGTCAAAGTAGCTCACTATAAAAAGGAGCCAATTTGGGGCAGTCTTACATTACATGTTGTTTGAGTTGTCATGACATCACAGCTAATTAAGTTAACTTTTGGTGATAACCCTAAGAACTGGGAAGGAGACATGATAATGAGGGGTGATATTTGTTAGTCTGTTCTGCTCACTTACAGTTGTAGTTAAGTACTACATAAACTTGATACAGTGTTCAGGTTTTCTATTTTAAATAATAAGGATAATCATGGATAAATGTTTAAACCATTGATAGATTTTTTAGAGGAAGAAAATGATAAAAAACTAGTTATAGTAAATTTAACTTTGAACTTTTAACAATTCCTTGTCTGAATTCTTGAAATTGTATAGTTACAGTGCTCAATTTACTAAACTCTATATTTATTTATTTCACACCATTGGAAACACAGTCAATCAGAATGCAGGAATATATTTGACATTTTATGATATCTTACGAATTATTTCTTGCGAGCTGATTGGTAATTTTTTATCATCAATAAGAGGATCAACAGACATAAAGCTGACGTCAATGAGCGCACACTCTTTCCGTTGGTTGTTTTCATCGACAGCTTTTTATGTGTGTGTCCTCTTATTGACAATGAATTTCATCATCACATTGTCAAAATAGTATATGGATCCACACTACTTTGACAATGTGATGACACAATTTATCTTCAATATAAGGATAGACACATAAAATACTGATGTTTATTTGTTAAGTATTCCACAAGCAATGGGTAGACTCGTATTTTCAATGGTGTAGGATAAAAAAGTTCAATATAACCATGAGTAATATCACTCTTGTCACTCGTAATGTATTAGTACATTCACCCAACGGCTCATTTCTATACCAGTATACAAGTGCCTCAAGTGGTTTATCCCATGGTATGCTGCTTAAAACCATTGTATAACTAGTATATAGTAAATATAGTAGACTGCAGTGAAAAAGAGGCTGGGATTGGAGGTATAGTCTATAATGACCAATAAATTTTCATTATTATTTCTTCACTATTGATCACTCCAAAACTCCAATGTATGCGGCCTGAGCCTCATTTCTGAAGTCAGTAACAAAAGTAGAAATTAATAGAATAATAAAATAACCTACTCCTGGATTTGATGCTGTTAGTCCACATACACTGGAGTTTTAAGAGATGGCAATATTTTTTCAAATCTAAGCCCCCGCCCCCTCCCCCTCCCCCATATACATTGATTGATCAGTAGCTCTGGTCCTTGTTATCTTTTCCTCACATTTTCTAAAGTTTAAGATGTTTTGACTAAAGTCTTTTCTATACTTTCTCAAAATATGCCGTTATGAAAGTCAAAATATGATGAACTGTCAATAGGTTGATGAATAATAGTTTAGTCGATCAAGATGACTGAAATATATAAATATATATCTTATAATTTTAATAAATCATAAGATTTGGTCTTTTACATTATTGATCAATAGAGTACTAGTAAATACTTGATAAGAAAAATTAATTAATAAATAATACTTTAAAAATTATAATTCTCATTTAATATTAGACAATTTATTGTTGGATTTGTTTGAGCATGTCATAGACTTCTTGCTGGCAAGTGGGAATGCAGATCAGTCTGGGGTACAAAACAATATGTCACAATTCTCAGGAGAATGGAATTCTTCTGTTTTTTTCAAGGTGTCTATAATAAATTATTATAACTTGAGGTCGCATCAGCTGCTGAAGCCAAACTGTCTGCAGCCTGTTGACTTGCTTTTCCCTCTCCCCTTGCTCATTCAATTCCCTTCCATCCCATTCCCTTCTTTCCCATTTCCTTCCATCCCATTTCATCTCATCCCATTCTTCAACCCACCCACTCATTCTGTTTATCAGTTGACTACTGCAGTCTCTAGATCTGTAAATTTGACTGTTCCAAAAGGATTAAAAATGAGAAGTGAAACGACCTTGAGAGTGCATCATAGCAAGGGAGCTGCCATTCTCATTTCGATGCACAGGTACAGTTACCTTTCAAGAAGGCACAGGGGCAACAAAGGGGACTCGCAAACCAGAAATCTATGAGATAATCCAACGAAGTGACAAAAGCTGAGCAGGGAGAGACTCGGAATATTAATTTGAAATACTCCAATACCACACAGAAAACCCATTAAAGGTAGGGACTAGCTTGACATTAAAGTTTTTGAGCTTCAAGTAAACCGAGTGAAAGTTTATCCCAATACATATTTATTAATATTTCAATATAAACAAAACGTTTTCTTTAATTTGTGCAAAAGGATCCGCGTTGGATCTGCTCCTACTTTTGGCACATGATCGCACTAATGTTTACAAATATTGCATTATAGCAGTTCTTGTGTGAAAGTTGATAATATTATTGTTATGGGAGCCCTGTGTCGCACGTGACTTCGTTCAAGCGCGCGTGGCGGGTAAACACATTTGTATTTTTTCGAGTGTTTTTGAACTATTTTTCTTCATAATGAAGCTTGAATTATCCTTCCTTTCACCTTAAATACAACTAAACTACTTCTACGAGGCTGTCGCATTGAAAAAAGCTGGAAAACTTTCTAGGAACGAGACAAAATGATTATTTTGGGCCGACGTTCTTTGGAAGCGTATGACACATGATAGACGTCAGGAACGAAAACTTCCTCTGAAATTTTAGGTAAAAAGGCTTCTCTTTAAACTATTCTTACATGTTTTCTATAATAACTTAAGATAATTTGTATGACAAGTTAGCTAGGATAAGTTTATTGTGTTTTTTCCTTCTTTCTTATTTTGTGTCTAATTTTTCGAATCGTACATTTGGAAACATAATTTGGAATATTTCTTTCAAAAATCTTAAAACATGAATGAAAAAATATTTTTATTGCAGCTATAAAGTAGTAATGGAAGACCTGAAGTCTAGAGTTCTAACGTTCATTGAAGAAAACCAAAGTTTTGAAGGAATTTTATCAGAGGTGAGAACTTGTGACGTGAAATATTGCACACGCAACGTTGCAAGCAACAAATTTGAATCGGGGTGACACACATTGCAACAAATTCACGCAGCATTGCTTGTGCAGCGTGCTATAGAGTGCTTTTAGACTCACTGTTGAATAGCTGACATCAACTAAATTAGATAAGTTATTTACTATTTTAGTTGACATCACCTAAATTTGAAACTACGAGTAAACAGCTACTGAGATCAGGGGGAGAAACGATGATACAAATGAATGTCTATTCACTCATTCTCTGGTAAAACAACCCCCCGGACTAGCATGACCGTTATTTGGTGCGCTTTTACAATTTTAGGTGACATCAACTAAATAGTTATCTAAGTTAGATACATTTATCTAACTATTCAACAGTGAGACTAAAAGCACCCTATTACTATTAATAAAATAACTGTTATGAATGTCGCGTTCTGATTGGTTTGGAGCGCATGCTTTAGTTAGTAGAGCACATTGTACACACGCACACTTTCTGTTGCGTCATTCCTATCTATAATTGTAATTTGTATTTTATGAAAGAAATAAAAACTTGCTTGCTGTGGTGTGTGCAGTCATAAAGCACTTGGGGATTGGTAGAACACTCAAGAAGTGTCCAGAAGCACTCCGCTACGCGTATCATATGTGCTTCTCCTAACACTTCTCTCATGTTCTGCCAACCCCCGCATGCTTTATGACAGCACACAGCACATGCGCACGTTTTCTATTTCTTCAATTTGGTCAGCAGTTATAAATATGATCCAAGCTGATTGGCTGGAAATTTTGAAATGTTGCAGCCATGTTGCAGGCATGTCCACATGATGAAATTTGTGGTGCACAATGTTGCAAGAGTAGAGCGTGATTCAACTTCAGATTTGTTGCATGCAACAAGTTTCAGGTGTACACACCCTGCAACAGTCCTGTTGCGTTCAATGTTGCACTGCGCGTCAGTACTTTAATGAGACAAAGCAAGGTGCAACCATTTGGTGATGCACTGATTATCACCTTAGGAAGCTGTTAGCTGCATGCTTTAATTTTTTCTGTTGATACCTTTTATGTTTTTGACTGGTAGCAGTGAAAAAGCAATTTCACAACAAGCTGTTGAAATGGCCAGTACTGAAAGTTGTCCGGTAAAATCTTTGCTTTGCCGGTCATTTTGACAAGTAACATTGAGCAAGAAATTAGGTATGACTGAGCTAAAACATGACCGCAACTGACCGGCTGTTATTTTAAGCCCTGAGAACTAGCGATTCTTCATGTTAAGAGAAAGTATTCGAATAAAGTTCCTCCGTAACCCTCCCGTCCTATGTAGAATTCTGACACCATGCCATGGTAAAGGTATGGAAATAGTTCATTTTAACTTTCTGTAAATACCGCTGTGAAACTTGACTGAAGACTCATCTCTGCAGGCTTAGCCTGTCTTAAGAGTAAATCATTTGCAAATGTCAACTTTAATGTAAAGAATGTGCAGCTTGAACAATACCAATGTTTTGAAATCTCACAGACTTTTAATGGTATCTGTGAATAGCTGATTTATAAACGAGGCTAATCCTGTGCAAATGAGTCTGTAGTCTTTATAAAACAGCAGTATTCATTGAATATAAAACTGGTGTATTTATTGGATTTCTGTATTTTTTCCTTATTTAGACCTATAATGAAGGTAAAGTATCTCCAGATAGTTTACAGCTTGGATTCAAGAAGGATTCTAGTTCAGCTGATGGTAATATTTTGTTTATTTTAAAAAAACTTCAAAATTAATGTGCAGCTACTCCAAATGGGACCTTTCTTATAAAGTTAACCAATCACATAAATTTGTAGAGTGAAAATGGGAACCAATCAGAATAGAGCAGAATCAGTATCACATTGACTTCAGGCAATCACAATCTTGGCTTATTTGTTCCTTGCTCTTGATTGGCTTTAGTCAAAAGCATTGTTTTCATTTTCTGCTTGTCATCCTCTAGGAAAGGTCCTGGATTTGGTATCTGAACATTCGAAAATATTTTTTACAACTCTTTCTATAATTAACCCATAACCATCCGGATACTAGTCGGATGCTACAACCACTGAGCTACTGGAGACTCTATGGTGAGCACTGGTTATCTCTGGATTTTTGACATACAAGCAGAAACACACAGTCAAATTTGTACACTTGCCAATTTGTAAAACTCTTAGAAATAAATAAAAATTATAATAATTTTAAAAAGAATCACAGTCATGTCAGAATATTTCATCTATCATTGATTAATATAATGATTGCTTTGTTGCATTATTGGTTTCAGATTGTGTACATGTGTTGAAGAACCAGGCCAAGAGAGCTTCCTGTGCATTGGATCTCTTGGCTGCTGAGACCTTGGCTAAAGGATTGGTTAAAGAAGTATTGACTTGTTGCCATGGAAACTGTCACCAGTTTCTTGACCAGAAGCAAAATGTAGGTAGTTGTTGCCACTAATGTGCCTCCCCTTATTACATCTGTGATTGAGAGCTCATTCCTCTCGTTAATCAACGAGACACCTAACGACTATACACTCAAATAAAGAGATTTTGTTATTATTTATAGATTTATTTAATCATCATGTGTGTCTAGTTCTATTTGGCTTAGACTGCACGCCACATGTCAGTGAAGCAATTACTAGCCATGTAGCACTGTTAAGTATTTAGTTATCAACTATTTAGGTGGAAAATAGCTAAAACATCACTCTGGCATGAACCAAACCAAGACATGTAGAGGTATTTTCTCCCCCCCCCCCCCCCTTTTTTTTTCTCCTTTGCATCAATACTCCCTTTACAGTTCCCTGTGCCATCTTGAAACATTTATAACCCTTCAAGTGCATGGAAGCAAGACTGACATTGACCCTTCAATGATAGAGACAGGTCTTTTTTAACACATTGGACAAATATTCAATGTGTCTATCATTGCAAGGTCATCGCCATCCTTGCTTCCATGCACAGGAACTGTGGTTACCTTTCAAGATGGCGCAGTGAACTATGGAGGTGATTATCTTTTACTTTTCATTTGCGTTGGAATTTTGACTTCAACTTGTATGCTTTTGCAATATCTGGTAATGCATACCAACCTCTATTCATAAATCAAACAATAGACCCATTTCAAGTTCCAAATTACAGCTGTGTTTTTTGATTACAGACTCATTTGCTCAGGCTATGCCTCGATTCAATGAAGAATATTCACGTTTTCCAGTCAAGGTCAAGTTTCAAAGTGTTCGTATTGTTGGACTTGTGCATTCTTTGCTTTACCGTTGGTATTTGCAAGTAACTAGACACTGATTGGAGGCTTAGCCTGAGGAAATGAGTCTGTAATCAAGAAACACAGCGGTAATTGGGAACTCAAAAAAGGTCTATCGATGTTCTTTGCAATGATTTCCCTTTATAGGCTGTTGTTTCTATCATCATAAAGATAATCAAGATCCTTCTATCAGAGAAGTCTTTTAACAGAGTCCACTTTGCCAAGTGTCTTTCCTCAGAAAACAAACAAGAGGTACAAGTAATACTTTGTATTTTCATTAAAAAGTGTTTCAGCAACAACTTGGTATCTCATTTGTTTGTTTTTGCCATGATGTGAGGATAGGGGGAGTGGCATGCTGCCGAGAGCCTGTTACCCATCAGCAACTGGGTGCCAGATTTTATTGTTTTACTTACTTTCATCATTCTTGTCATATATCAGTTGCTTAGTTGGCAGGCTTGATTTTGTCAACTTTGGGTTCTTTGGACTCTTGAGGAGGGCAGGGGGGGACTCCAATGTAAAATGGGCGAGATGATGGTTAGAAAAAATAAGTTTAACCAAATAAATTTAGCCCTAAAAGAGATAATTTTGGGTGTGTCCTGTTTTAATTTTAGCTCTACAAGATATCACATTAAAAGATAAATGATGTAAAACAAAAATCATTGAGTTTATTGCAACATAAACCGAAACTTCAACCTTCAAGAAGCTTTTGGTGGACCTCAATCAAGGCATTCCATGACATTTTATAGGCACGTGCCCTTATAGATTTGTGTTTACCAACAATGTTAAAAACGCCTTGAGATTGACGTCCACCAAAAGCTTCTTGGTTGCAACAGAAGGAGTCGCTAGAGGGCACGTGATTGAGAATGGCTGTAATTATTCACACCAAACATTTCAATGGTAATATTTCAATATTATTCTTTTCAAATCTTCAGGGCCAGATTCTACCTATAGAAGTGTTCTGGAGACTCCACACCTGTCACATCTTGTCCTTCAACACATATCTTGCCTGGTAAGCCCTCTACATACAGCATTCTGTGCATAGAATTAAACTCACATGTTTATTAATATTGTGAGGAGAGGGGGGGGGAGGGGGATACAGGACCTTCACTGGAGCAGCATGTCAAACACACTGTTTTACATGAGGCATGAACAGATATTAAACCAATGAGCCAATGGAAAAGGATAATGCTCCATTCATATGGGTGGCTTGTAAGACAGGCCTATGCCTTTATAATAAAATGACATCTTCAAACGTTTTTTGTTTGTGAGTCCTTTTGAGCAATAGCATTCAATAGAGATGCTGAAATATAAATTTTAATTACAAATGTGGTTATAATTAAGCAAAGTTAACTTGCAGCAGAATCTGTTCAGCAGCATGCTCTCTAGCTTTTGCTTGGCCACACAGTTTGCTTTATCCAGTTGCTTGTGTTTCTCTCTTTGGCCCCAGTCAGACTCCCTGCCCTTGGGATTAGGTGTGGTAATCAATTCCATTGTGCATACAGTGTGAAAGGTTCCTAGGTTGACCAGTGCAAGTTTACAATGGCTACCTGGTTACTAGCCTTGTTTCTTGCCCAGTTGCTGCCGGCCATCAGATCCTCCATCCTTTGAAGCGACAAGTTAAGAACCATGAAAAGACTCAATATTTTAACCTTTTTCCCCAGCTGTTCCTCTAATCCATTATCATGCCGGGCAGTAACCAAGGGTTTGATAGATATCTGCAATGCTACATCACCTTCACAACAAGATAAAGAGAAACAAGAAAACATGCTGTCAGGTAGAGTGAACCCTGAAAAAACCTCTTGGATGATCTAAGTCAGGGCAAGGCTAACTCACAGATCATACTCTGAAACAACCTTTTGACTGGTCTAAGTCAGGGCATGGCTAACTCACAGATCTAAACCCTGAAACAACCTCTGGGCTGATCTAAGTCAGGGCATGACTAACTCACAGATCATACCCTGAAACAACCTTTTGGCTGATCTAAGTCAGGGCATGGCTAACTCACAGATCTAGAAAAAAACCCTAAAACAAACCCTAAAAAACCCTGAAACAACCTCTGGGCTGATCTAAGTCAGAGCATGGCTAACTCACAGATCTAAACCCTGAAACAACCTCTGGGCTAATCTAAGTCAGGGCATGGCTAAATTACAGATCAAACCCTGAAACAACCTCTGGGCTGATCTAAGTCAGGGCATGGCTAACTCACAGATCTAAACCCTGAAACAACCTCTGGGCTGATCTTAAGTCCGGGCATGGCTATCTCACAGATGAAACCCTGAAATAACCTCTGGGCTAATCTAAGTCAGGACATGGCTATCTCACAGATCAATCCTTGACATAACCTCTGGGATGATCAAAGTTAGGGCATTGCTAACTCACAGATGGAATCCTGAAACAACCTCTGGGCTGATCTTAAGTCAGGGTATGCAACTCACAGATTGAACCCTGAAACAACCTCTGGACTGATCTACAGTAAGTCAAGGCATGACTAACTCACAAATCAAACCCTGAGATTATAAGTGATTTGTTCTCATGTGTTTCCAGTACTTCTTGGTGTTATTGTACCATTGGGATACAAAGAGAAGGATAAAGATAAGGAACCAAAGAGAACGAACCTAGAGAAGGTAAACATTCAAATATATGGTGAAGTCATCAGTCATCGTCATAGTTTTAGCCAGAATTTTGTTACCAGGGTTTGAACTTGCAATTCTTCAAAACTCCTTGAAATTTCTATTAGTATAAGGGTAAGAGTCAGAAATGATGTCAGCAAAAATCAAAATCAAAAATCGATTTCCTCATATTCTAGTATAAGGTAGACCTATAGCCATAACGTATTGTGGAATACTTCGTTTTTCAAAATATCACTTTTTTCCAAGAAAAATGAGAACAACAAAATTGTCAATAAATGACCCTCTGAAAGAGCCAAAATACCCTCCAACTGCAAGGACTTCGGGTGCCTTTGCAAATATGTTTATGGGCTTCTTAGACAAATGAAATTAATATTAGAAATCAAAAAGAAGAGTGTTTTCTCTGCCAGGGCTACGTTAGTTGCTTAGTGAAAACTGTTTCACTATTTCTAATGTAAAATTTCAAAGTTAAGGGTCCTGGAAATCTCTGGAATTTTATGATCTCCTAGAAGTATACAACCTGTGTTATATTCCAGGTACAAAAAAAACTTCAAACTTCACCCTCTTGGTTACTTTTCTGAAGAAATCATTTTTCATTTCAATCATTTTTCATTTTCAACAGATTGCAGAGGATATACTTCAAAGCATGATAGATGGTAAGATTTTTAACATTCCTTGGAAGCCTTCTTGAGTTTTGTTACATATGGCAACTTTATATTAGAGAATGCTATCCACGCGTGGCAAATTGCTTACAGAAAAGCCATGTTTTATGAGCTGATAACATTTTATGCCAATGGTAGCAATGTTTTAGGTTTCTTACATGACAGTGAATTTTGCACAACTGTTGCAGATGTGGGCGCTGCACATACTGCAACTACATCCTTGCTTGCAATGTTACATTCAGCAGCTGCACTGTATGTTTACTTTTTATTCACTTCACTGCAGCTATGTGTACAGAGCAGGGGTCTGATCAAGGAAGGCTATATTCTTGGTAATTTATGGGAGGGGAGGGGGAAACTAAAGCATTTCCTAGCTTAACCTATTTTATTGCAAGCCCAATTTTTTTTTTCTGTTAAGTTTTTTGTAGGCTAGTTCCTCTGTTGTGCCTGCCTTAGATATTGCAAAGTGTAATACCTACAGAATAAAACAGCACAATTGTCTTTCACCTACATAACATCATTTATACTTTCAAAAATAACCAAAACTTGTTTATTATTGATCAGGTTGCAGCAAATCATGCATCTCAGCTAATCATAACACAGAAGAGACTAACAGGTAAGGCATTTGCAGTTTTGGAAAGTGTTATCATAAAATGTCACTAAAAATATGAAATTGTGAACTTTTATTGATAGTCCTGCAGTGCACGAACTTATGACAGCATACTGTAGCATTGTTCTTCAGCTTTTCCTTCCTCCACAAAAATCAACTTCTAAATTCTAATTCAATCTTGGCTGCCTTATCAGTTGGGTTGCAAAACCTGTTGGGCATTATGCCGTCCACCCAGGAGTAGTAGAAGCAATAGAAGTCAAGTTAAAGCGTAGAGTGTATGTCGTTGGTATTACTCTCTAATAGTGCAAAAAAAATGTTCTGTGTTGTAAGGAGTAGAGAGTGACCTGCCACTTCATACAAAATATAATTTGGAGTGGTAATAAAAGAAGCACTTTGCAACTGGCACTCTGCAACTTTCAATACTGCAATGGAACTGCAATTGGTGGTACATTATTTGCAGTGTGTGAGCTTGTTGACTTCACCCATGTTCTATAATTCATGGCATGTTTTTGAAAAGAAATTTAAAAATTATGATTGTGAAAAACCTCATCTGAAAGAAAAAGATGGACAGAGTTACAGTATAACTGTGTTAACCTTTATTGTTCAGCATTGTATATGCATCATCCTCATTGTGAAAAAGTTACATTAAACATGCAACAACTGTAGTACATATTGTTTGCCACCATCATTCCCCCTTAGTGCAGTTTCGTAGACTGTGAAAGCTCAGTGCTGTAAGCGTGTCGTGACCGTGATACATTCTAGATTTTTAATTGGTTGATTTTTTTCACACACAATATTATTGGTCTAAAAGTGCTGTGATCTTGGCGTGACCGTGTCCGTGCCATGTTTATGCCATGTTCCGGGTATTTGATTGGATGGAGAGTAAATTCTCTTGCAATGTGATTGGTCCTTGCTGTGTCACGACCGTGTTCATGCCGTGAACTTGTCACAGTCATACGAAAACTGCACTATGCAGCCACACCCACACTTGTATGTTAACTCTTTTCTAATCAACAGGTTAGAAGTGTTTGAAGTAATCAGAAGGATTCCTGACATTCCAAAATCCAGCATGACATTATTCTTTTCTGCTCAGTTACACAAATTATTGTTCAAGTCCATTCCAGGTAAGACCTTTGAACATTTAGTAACCCTTTTCATATCATGATAATTCACTGCAAACATTTTCATTGGGAATGAAATGGGAAGCATGGTTGTCGTACACCACTAATGTGACCCTGTCACCAATGAAACCAGGGTTTAATACCCAGGTTCAGTGTCTTAAATGTATGGATTTCCATGTGGATTTGACCTTGAAATTTTGATGTTCTAAATTACACCATGTTGTGCTAGTTGGAGCACTCATAGGGGGAGTAGACACATATGGTACCATTTTTCTAATTAATCTATGTTACCTAGATAGGTAGATAAATTAGTTTGCATTTGTATAGGTCTTAAAAAATATTGTAAAGTGCATAGAGACTCATTTCATGCACTTTTAAGAAACCTATTATTATTGTTATTATTATTATTATTATTATATTAGTTAGTTATTTATTATTATATTAGTAAAGTAGTAATAAATTATGCGTTCGGTGTGTATATAATGAAGTAGAGAGAATAAGAGAAAAATATCATATGCCCTTGGCAGGATTTGAACCCACGTCTTCGATATTCTAGTCCGATGTGTTAACCACTACACTACAAGGACCAACCACGCTGGTAACGCAGCCAGAATATGAAATGTAGGGTATTCGTGAGGAATGTGGTTAACACATCGGACTAGAATATCGAAGACGTGGGTTCAAATCCTGCCAAGGGCATATGATATTTTTCTCTTATTCTCTCTACTTCATTATATACACACCGAACGCATCATTTATTACTACTTTACTATGTCTATTATCTGCGTACATTTACGGTGTTCAACTTACCTATAGAGAAAAAATATCGCTCTGGGATCCTCACGAATACCCTACATTTCATATTCTGGCTGCGTTACCAGCGTGGTTGGTCCTTGTAGTGTAGTGGTTAACACATCGGACTAGAATATCGAAGACGTGGGTTCAAATCCTGCCAAGGGCATATGATATTTTTCTCTTATTCTCTCTATTATTATATTAGTTTAATGGTTCAGGTTTTCTCTGGTTTTCCTCCCTTCACAAGAATCCACTTCTAAATTCTAATTTGATCGTTGGGCTTTCCTCTAGTATGAAGCTTAGGGCTCTGTTGTGATTGTCCCACTCTGTGATACAACAGCCAAAGCCAATAGAGTGTATTTTAGTCTTTGTATTTGTATGACATTGCATAACATACAGTTATTCATCTTCATCATAGACTCACAAACCTCCTTTGCTGTGATGAACCAGAACAAATGGAGTTTTTCAGCTCTCTCACAAGACAAGAGAACAAAATTTCAACAGGTAAAGAAAAATTAAATTACTTCAGTGTTAGGGAGCATTAATGTTCTAGGAGTGGGGGGGGGGATCACTATGATGACCCATTTTATATAGTATGAAATATTTGATGACCCCCTCCCTTTTTGACCTAGTAGAAATTTAATGCCCCTTCCCTGGATACCTCCAGCCCACTGCCCCCCCCCCCCCCCCCCCCCCAACCCCCCTCCTAAAAAAGGAATGCTCCCTTAGAAATACTAAAAAAGAAACTTTTGAAAATTAATTTCATGCCCTTTCCCTGGATACCTCCTGTCCACTCTCCCCTCCCCCCTGCTCCCTTAAAAATAGCAAATAAGAAACTTTGGTCAGATGTCTTAAAACTTTAAGTAGGAAAAATATTTTTTTGCAGGGTGTCATATTTTGACCCTCATTTATTAGGAACGTAGTATAAACAATCACCCACTATTAAGGTTTGACTTGCATTTTGGCCCTTTGCTGGCCTCTATTACAGTCTTAAGTGTTGTGGATAAAAAAACACTTTTGTTTCATTCTTTTTACTCCAGTTTCTGTACATGTTCAAACCTGAAAATATCATGCAAATGCTCAGCCAAGCTTTTAGCAGAAAAGAGGTTAGTAAGGATATTTATTATATGACCGTGAATCTTAGAGCCTGGACACTAGCAAATCGAGCAATCTGATTGGATAGAATGCATCGCGGACTGGTCTAGATTCTAGTTGTTAGATTACCATGAGACGACCTTTGCATTCTTTGTTTGTTGGAGTGTAATGTGAATGTCTTTAATGTTTAAGGTTGATTGGGGGACTACGCTATCATTTCTTGCTGTTTTCCTTGTATCTGAAGAACGTGCTTCTAAACTGATCAAAGGTAAGCATCAAACTCTTCAAGAACACATTTGTATCCATCCATCCATCAACCAGCATGCATCCATCAACCAACACATGCATCCATTCATCCACCAACCAACACATGCATCCATTCATCCATCAACCAACACATGGATCCATTCATCCACCAAACAACACATGCATCCATTCATCCATCAACCAACACATGCATCCATTCATCCATCAACCAACACATGCATCCATTCATCCACCAAACAACACATGCATCCATTCATCCATCATCCAACACATGCATCCATTCATCCATCAACCAACACATGCATCCATTCATCCATCAACCAACACATGCATCCATTCATCCATCAACTAACACATGCATCCATTCATGCATAAAACAACACATCCATCCATCCACCAACACATGCATCCATTCATCCACCAACCAACACATGCATCCATTCATTTACCAACAAACACATGCATCCATTCATCCACACATCTACCAACACTTTCATGTTATCTGTGGAATTTTACTGTATCACTCCTGAAAAATTCATTTATTATTATAAGTTCTTCAACTGCATTTTGCTATTCAGGTTACACAGACCAGCTGCTTGATGAAGCTTTAAACAATTTCGATGTGGATGCATTGAGCACAGTGTTACTGGTTATCAGACAGTCTGCTCTAGAAGGACCTCATGTCTTCCCTTCTTATCTATCCTGGTTTAAGGTACCTTTAATTAAATATTTTTGGTTGTTGTTGTTAAAATGAAATGAAAGTGTTATTTTAAAGATTGGAATTGGATGCATTTGAAATTTCATATGAAACATAGGAGATATAGGGTTCAATACTCCACCATAAATACATTGTTTGCTTTGAGTATATACAAGAATGATTTTCATTTATCTCCAGGTCAAGTTTGGTGACCAAGGAAGTTCACTCCTGAACAATAGGAAAGTTGTGCAATTCTTTTTTCAGCTTCTTAATGATTGGGTACCTTATGAACCAGCCCATTACCTGAAGGTGAGTATAGCTTAGCTCATAGTGAACAATATTCACTTAGTGGTACCTACAAATGGAATACAGGGTGCCAAAAAATAAAGATTTAAGTACAGTGGCAGGTATATAGTGTAGACATGAGAGCAGGCAGGAGAGAGGTACAGAGAATGAAGCAAACCGACATACTGGGGTAGACAGGGTGTGCAGGGAAGAGAGGGTATGCAGGATAGAAAGGGGTGAAGGATGGACAGGGGTGCAGGATCTACAGGGGTGCAAGATGGACAGGGGTACGGGATAGACAGGGCTGCAAGATAGACAGGGGTGCAGGATGGACAGGGGTGCAGGATAGACAGGGGTGCAGACAGACAGGGGAGAAGGATGGACAAGGGTGCAGGATGGACAGGGGGCACAGGGTATGATTAGGGGTGCAGGGTAGACAGAGGGGCAAGGTATACTGGAGTGCAAGGTAGACAGGGCAGATAGTGGTGCAGGGTAGACGGGGTGTGCAGGGTACACAGGGGAGCAGAATAGACAGGGATGCAGAGTGGACAGGGTATGGGAAAGTGATATAGGGTAGATGGGGCTGCAGTATAGACAGGAGACAAGGGCATACAGGGATGTTGGGTTGATATGAGTGCACTGTAGACAGATGTACAGAAACTCAGAATGGCGGGGTAGACTGGTTAAACTAAGAGTTAACTCTTTCAGGTTCAGATAATCAAGTCTCCAGAAGTCCCCTCCAAACTGCGTACATTTGTTCATGACTATATTGCTCTGGCCAAGACAAGACTAATGGACTTGAAGGTAGTAAATTATATGCATCAACAACTAATATATTTATAGTACACTCAACAAAATTACTCCACTCTGATTAAGTCGCTATGGAAACATGGCCAAACCAATGTCAACAGCTGCAAAAAAGCCCTAAAAACTAATAAGAACTAATTTTTTTTATGCATTAATTCAGTTGCACGATGGACTGAAAATTGGCTGCCAAATGGACAAAGTTGAACGCATCGCTTCGCAATTTTTACTGAAATTTTTTAAAGTGAACTATAAACTAAAAATCGCACGATCTTCTCGTACAATTTGGAAATTAATAGACACGAGTAATGTTTTGAAAGTTCTTGTAATTGCATGAGCCTTTAGATCGTGCGATTTCCTATACAAATAACTGAACTTGAACTAGGATTACTTTTACTGACCATGCATGATTATAACACGCGTCATTCTACGTCAAGGCCTTAAGATTTGGTGTATAACTTTATGACATTATAATTGGGCTTCAAATGGCCAGAATATAGACCATATTTTATTAAAGGCAGGGGTATGACATTTTTAATTATTTCCATTGTTGTTACCAAGAGGGCTTAAAATAACAGCCTATCAGCCATCATTACAGGCCAAATTAGTTTAAGCTCCGTCATACCTCATTTCTGGCTCAATGTTATTGGCTTAATGAAATTTTTTGGTGGACGTCAATCACAACACGTTTCCATAACATTGTTGGAAAACACAAAGCTATAATGGCACATGCCTATAGAATGTCATGGATACGCCTTGATTGACGTCCATCAAAAGCTTCTTCATCGCGACAGAAATAATCCCTAGAGCAGAACATGTGGTTGAGAATGGCTGTAACATGCATGCGTTATATTTCACTCTCTACTTACAGGAACCAATAGAGCTGGCAGGAATGTATGATCACCATGGTTCAGTTTCATTAACAGATGGAAAGTCTGAGCAGTCAAAGGTTTGGATCTGTTGTCTTCTCTTTTCTTATTCACACTTTCCCCTCTCCTTTTGTTCTTAAGTTGTGTAATATTCCAGGGGCAGATTAAGTGAAGTGTAATCTCCCAACCCCCGATTCTCCCAGTATTTTGGGGTGGTTGAACACAGAGTCCATTCTAAGACCATTTCATGTGCTTCTGTCCCAATTTCTTTGTCTGCTCCTGTATCCATGCGTCCCTGAAGATGTTTTGCAGTGCAATGTCACTCACAATGTTTGTCAGTTGTAAGGCATGTTTGGTTAGAGTAGTGCTTGTGAAGCATACTGCTAAAGAAGTGAATTAGACTGATGTTTTTCTTCATTATATTATTGAATAGCAACAAGAACAAGCCCTTAAGGACGTAGAAAAAGTGCTTGAGTCATACCAGAAGACAGGCAAAGTACCAGGAACAGTTATGGAAGCAAGGTAAGCAAATATCAACATCAATAAATGAATTTATAATAATTGAATAAGATTGAACAGTAGTTAGAGAGTGGCTCTTCTTCATTTTGAGAACTATTAGACTGTTTTCTCAAGTTTGCGTTCACATCCAAATTTAAGGAACTTGCATTGACTGGCCGTTTTTTTAAAGTTGTAATCAAATTGATTATTTTCCTCTTTAAATATAAAACTGGCTTCTCAATTGTACTGAATTTTTCAGTTTTTCAGTTTTGTGGCCCGTCAAGTTAGATGCACACGCAAGCTTGAGAAAACGATCTTTTGGAACGTAGAAGTCATTTTTTGGGGAGGGAGAAAAAATGGAGAAGCCAGAGAAAGCCCTTGAAGCACAGAAAAGAACCAAAGAGCAACTCTGTTTACATATGATGTCAAGTCTGGTAATAGAACCTGGCTTGCTTTGCTGTGTGAAAGGAGAGTTCTCTCACCACTATGCCACACATGTGCTTCCTATAACTGACTGTATTCAGTAAAAAAATAATAAATATGATTGTGTAGGTGATGGTGTTGTTTGATTTGGTCACAATCTTCCAAAATATCACAGAGCTTTAATTATCATGTTAAGGTTTGTTTTTCATTTTGTATTTAGCATCTTCAGAAAGCCTTACTTCATTGGTCACTTTCTTCCTGCTCTTCTAGCCCCAAGGAAGGTATGTACACAATGGATTTAGTAACAAGAATAGATAGATATTAATAGTACTGTAATGGTATGCATTTTTCCAGTCATTAGATCCTTCTGTGATCCTTTACTGCAGAGTTCATTCAGGGACATATTTTCCCAAGGGGAGGGGGGGGGGGCGGTAAATATTCACGTTTTATTTTTACAAAAGAACCAAAAAATTAAGATTAATGTATTATTTCTGATAAAAAACTGCCATTTTGTTGCCATGAAGGGGGGGAAGGGGCTGGACATCTTGGCCTCTCTGCCTACGACCCTGTCATTTTTATAGGTTGAAGCTTGTTTAACACCAAATCATTGGCAAAGAAAACTGTATTATGATCAGCCTAAATCTACTAGAAATGATCTATCACAAATTTTGTGCTCTAATTGGCTGAGCTACTAGTGCTAGTTTTTATCCATTTAATGGACCCATAAATTGGTAAGTTTAGATTAAAACAATTAGACCTCTTGTCTACATGGGGTACGAGTCAGTAGAGCATCCAGCTTTTGGCAGTAGTAAACTTATAAACTATAAATGAGGCTTATATAGTCATTAAAAAAAGCTATGCACTTATTGGAAAAAGGACTAATGTATTTAAAAAAATTAAATCTTCCCTTTTGTTTATAGCTGCCAGATACTCCTGATACGACAGCAAAGCTGATAAAAACTCTCAGCAAGTAAGTTCTTGCTTCTGTTTTGTTAGGAGTATTTCTCACATTTATATTCACATCCAACGTTGATGAGTTGCAAGGCTACAAAAAAACCCAATATATAGTGCCAAATAGTTTATCGACTAGTATATAATTCATCAGGAATAGTAAACTTTAGAAATGTCAATTGTTTTGTCTTAAGCTAATTCTTTCTTGGTAAAAAAATTTCCAGTTGGTTGTAGAGTGCCTGACTCGCAAACAGAGAAGGTCATGCCTGAATCCTGCCTCTGGTAAAAATTAGCTTGACCCAGCTCAAACACATCTAATGAAAATAAAACATGCTTATGTTAATTTGATTGTGCAACTGTTTTTCAAAACCTGTTTGCTGATTCTCATTCAAAAACTCCTACTCTTACCCATCACATTTTCTGGTCTTTGGATAAGCCTCAAAACTGATAAAGTTATTCCAAGGCTGCCAAGTTCAAAGTCTCGACCAATGCAGTTTTTTTAGCTTGAAAAGAGGATTCAATTCCTAAGGGAATGATCTTGGATTATATTATTTTATATATTTTATATATTTTACATTACTCAAAGTAAGAATAAGCTTGTCTTGCGTTGTGGATTTTGACTTTGTTTTTAATGCATCATAGGGCTAGTAAAATACCACCAAACATGCTTGATGCCTATCAAAAAGCTTGTGAGAAAATGGCTTTTGATCATGATGGTAAAGTAGTTCTATTGTGATAAACATTCATTGACATGCTGTAAGACGTTAACCAAATTGCGCTACAATTATGATTTGCTGAATTGCGAAACAAGAGTGAAGCATGGCTGATGTAAATGAGTGAAGCAGATGTAGTGTACAGGTGCATCAAGTATAGTGTATGGGTGCAGCAATTGTAGTGTGTGGATGCAGCAAGTGTAGTGTATGGGTGCAGCAAGTGCATGGGTGCAGCAAGTGTAGTGCATGGGTGCAGCAGGTGTAGTGCATGGGTGCAGCAGGTGTAGTGCATGGGTGCAGCAGGTGTAGTGCATGGGTGCAGCAGGTGTAGTGCATGGGTGCAGCAGGTGTAGTGCATGGGTGCAGCAGGTGTAGTGCATGGGTGCAGCAGGTGTAGTGCATGGGTGCAGCAGGTGTAGTGTATGGGTGCAGCAGGTGTAGTGCATGGGTGCAGCAGGTGTAGTGCATGGGTGCAGCAGGTGTAGTGTATGGGTGCAGCAGGTGTAGTGTATGGGTGCAGCAGGTGTAGTGTATGGGTGCAGCAGGTGTAGTGTATGGTTGCAGCAATTGTAGTGTATGGGTGCAGCAGGTGTAGTGTATGGGTGCAGCAGGTGTAGTGTATGAGTGCAGCAGGTGTAGTGTATGGGTGCAGCAGGTGTAGTGCATGGGTGCAGCAAGTGTAGTGCATGGGTGCAGCAGGTGTAGTGCATGGGTGCAGCAATTGTAGTGTATGGGTGCAGCAGGTGTAGTGTATGGGTGCAGCAGGTGTAGTGTATGAGTGCAGCAGGTGTAGTGTATGGGTGCAGCAGGTGTAGTGCATGGGTGCAGCAGGTGTAGTGTATGGGTGCAGCAGGTGTAGTGTATGGTTGCAGCAATTGTAGTGTATGGGTGCAGCAGGTGTAGTGTATGGGTGCAGCAGGGGTAGTGTATGGGTGCAGCAAGTGTAGTGCATGGGTGCAGCAAGTGTAGTGTATGGGTGGATCAAGTGTAGTGTATAGGTGCATGCAGCAAGTGTAGTGTATGTGTGCAACAAGTGTAGTGTATGTGTGCAGCAAGTGTAGTGCATGGGTGCAGCAATTGTAGTGTATGTGTGCAGCAAGTGTAGTGTATGGGTGCAGCAAGTGTAGTGTATGGGTGCAGCAAGTGTAGTGCATGGGTGCACCAGGTGTAGTGTATGGGTGCAGCAATTGTAGTGTATGGGTGCAGCAGGTGTAGTGTATGGGTGCAGCAAGTGTAGTGTATGGGTGCAGCAAGTGTAGTGCATGGGTGCAGCAGGTGTAGTGTATGGGTGGATCAAGTGTAGTGTATGGGTGCATGCAGCAAGTGTAGTGTATGTGTGCAACAAGTGTAGTGTATGTGTGCAGCAAGTGTAGTGCATGGGTGCAGCAATTGTAGTGTATGGATGCAGCAAGTGTAGTGTATGGATGCAGCAAGTGTAGTGTATGGATGCAGCAAGTGTAGTGTATGGGTGCAGCAGGAGTAGTGTATGGGTGCAGCAGGTTTAGTGTATGGGTGCAGCAAGTGTAGTGCATGGGTGCAGCAAGTGTAGTGTATGGGTGCAGCAGGTGTAGTGCATGGTATAGCAATATATATTTGTCTTGTATTATGCAATCTTCAGCATAGTCTATTTGGTGCTCTTAATGTATTATCGTATTGTCAATTTAACAGAGAGTTCCTCAGAAGATGACAGCCTGCTAAGTGACATTGATAGACTGAACAAGAGCCTAAAAAGCTTTACATTAGATGTACTCCATTCACTACAGGATGGTGATAAATCTAGTACCAAATCCAGTAAGTAAAGCCAGAAGAACTATGAAATCATGTATATTCATTTAAAATATAGATTCAAACTTCACCCCAAGAAAGAACAAAGGATGTCTTTGGATGGGATGACTGCCGCCAAGTATATGCTAAAAAGCTGAGCCATTTTTTTCTTACACATTCTTGTCACACAAAGAAATGAATAGAGCTACAGTTTTATTGACTCTCATGTAATTTGAGGATTTTCAGGGTTCTCTAACATCTTTTCTTTGCAAAAGTTATTTTTTAAGTATTGAAATATTTATTCTAATGCTGAACATTCTAGTCCATCACTCTCAAAATGATCTCATAAAGTTACAAAGCATTTTTTGCCATTACACATTTTTCAATCAGTGTTTTGGTTGTCTATTTACAGGCACATCCTCCAGACTGTCTCTCCTAACAGCACACATTAAATTCATGATCAAGAACAGTGACATGTTGCCTGTTTCCTCCCAAGTGATCCTTGATGTTTGCTCACCTGGTTTAGATCCTAAAGCTACCCAGGTATGTTTAATGGGGGTGGGGGTAGGGTTAAAATGTCGATTGACTGATACAGTGGTTATGCTAGTTATTGAACTTATTAAACTTCCATATTCATTTCTGTTTCTTCTCAGATTGGTCATGCATTATTGAATGCTTTTTGCCGAACATGTATGGCAGTAAGAACTTTGCACTGTTCACCTAAGTCAAGGTGAGAGTTTTGTCCTTGTTGTTATCTTGTTTTTTAGTGTCTTGATTCCTTGTCTCCGATGTCTTTCAGTCTTAAGGGGGCTGTAGACCTTGTAACTATGACAACTATGGTGCACACTGTAGTATCTTGAATTCTAATATTTTGATGCAGTGCATTTAGTTTTTCTAACTTTTCTACAGGTTCAAGTGGGCAGTACATTTCGTTGCCATGATAACTTCAATACCAGCAATTCACCTGGCATTGTACTTCAGGTTATGGGATCTTCTGTGTTGTAAGGTAAGTATGCCTAAAATCTAATGTGATAGAGAAATGGAAAGAAAATATCCATAATCCCATAGTTGGGATGTGTTAACCTTCCTTAAAGAAAATTCCATTATGTTCAGTCAACTAGAATCCAACATGGGGACCAGTTGTCACTCTTGTAAAAAGGCCCTTTGCAGCTCAGCAATCATGTGCTGATTAATTCACTGCATTTCTGTAACACATTGGTTACACATTGTTTCATTCAGTTCTTTATAAGTAGCTAAAAAGAATCACCAATTTAAAATAATTTAAAAAATTTGCTCACCAGTACAGACATGTGACTGTCAACTGCAAAGGGCCTATTCAAGTCTTTTTTCTTGTGGCATGGATAACACACTAGATTCCCTTCTCAGATCCTCCACACCCCTTGGAAATTCTAATACCCCTCCATTGGGGAGGTATGGATATTTTCTGGTACTACACAATATACCCTCCTCAGACCTCCCCACCCCTTGGAAATTCCAATCTCCCTCAATGGAGAAGGTATGGATGTTTCTGGAACTACACAATAATATACCCTCCTCAGACCCTCCCCACCCCTTGGAAATTCCAATCCTCCTCAAACCCTCCCCACCCCTTGGAAATTCCAACCCCCCTCAATAGCCTCCTCTTCAGACCCTTTTCTTCCCTTATAATTTTAAATTGCCCTACATCAAGGGGTTAAGATATTGTCTGGAACTACACAATACAGGGATTTATTATAGACTAATGCTTTAGTATGGTTATTATTTATAGGGTGCAGACCTTTGTCTTACAGTGCAGCACATTCAGGGTCTAGCTGCATTTCTGTGTCACCTCAGCTCTCAGGAACAAGAGATGACAACAATAACATTACTGCTCAATGGGGAATCATTCAGCAATGATCAGAATGGAAATCATGTGCGTAGCCTAGCTATATACAAGACTACAAACCTTATACTGAAAGTGTTCAATTGATAATACTTGTATAAATGTGAAGTTCCAAAACACTTCTATACCCACCTTTGAGAAAATCTGAATAACGTCCCCCCCCCCCCCCCCCCCCACTGAAATTTAAAGTTTTTTCCATTACAAACCTTGTATTTTTATTTTTCTTCTGACCTCCCACCCCACTGGAATTATCAATTTTCTTCCATACAAATTTTGTAATTTTATTTTTTCCTGACCCCACCCCCTGAGAATTTCTGATTTCTTCCATGGTGAGGTATGGATATTTCTGGAACCAAACAATACCATATTAAGAAAACCATACTACCCCAGTTTACCATGCAGCATTCAGGGTCTTAGAATATCTAAAAGTGCTGGTGGGTAACCGGTCATGACGCCTCCTTGTCATGACTCCCCCAGCCATGACGCCCCCACATATACCATCAAGCAAACAGACAACTTATTGTATTTTGTTTCCTAGATTTGTTCATTTGTTGAGTCAATATTCAATGCCTTACCCTTTACTTCTTTCAATTGGATGGAATTCACTGTTAGGTAATTTGATTATTATAATGATTTAAGCTTGGAAATTGATTTTTATTTTCTTCAGTAAATATTGTAGGAAATCAATTGGTTTTCTCTCATTGTCACATAATTGTTTCTGGTTTTACTCAACATTGTCATGGATTGTGCAGAATGTTCAACAACTAAAACCCAATTTTCAATAGGCTAAGAATTCTTTCTGGTTTACAGCACATGGTGGTCAGCGTTTGACCCCCAAATGTAGCAGACAATTAGAATCAAAGAGTTTAATAAGCTGATTGAAATTCAATAATAGAATTCTTTCTAACAGTACATGATGGTCAGTGTTTGACCACCATCTAGAGCAGACATAGAGACTCAACTGATTGAAACATGACAATAGCAAAATATGTGCATACATAACCTTAAGGTCAACCCCCAAAAAAGAATTCCACCAATGTACTCCAGCTGATTGAAACCCAGCGTTAGCATCATCCTGTGAGGACCACCCCAAACAAGAATTCAACCTCACACTGCACCTAATACCTAGTTATTGATATATGTATGTTCTGTAGGTTAAGTAGTGCTTACCTTCAACATGCTGCTGGGGCATTTGCTAGTATCACAACACCCACATCCATGGACGACAATAGAGGTTTGTATGGCAAAGTGAAGGCTCAATATTTTCAATGACTTGCTTCAAGTTGACCTGTCTGAGACTCACAGAGTCACAAACACAGCAAGAAAAAAAAGAGAGTGCTAAAGTTGTGAGAGGTGGACTTGTTCCTCATGCAGGATTTTATTTGAGGTTGCACCAATAATGGTGTGTATTGCTGTAACCTTGCTAAATTATTTTACATTGATAGAGCATGAGCATAATTCTGGGACCTGTTTAAGTAGGTTTTTATAGACTCCTTGCATGTAAGCATCTCAATTTGGAGGACAAAATAATTAAAAGAATTCCAATCTCTCAGATAGTTCCACTTGTCTTGTCCCTGTCACACTCATCAAAAAGGTGAGTTTCTAATACATTATTTAGTGTCTTTCTTTGAATGCCATGTATTTACATCAGAGATTTTAACCAATTTTACTGATTATTGAAAGTACCGACAAATAGGCCATTGTCTACTATAAGAATAGTTATTGTTTTACTTCCATTGCTAAATGTTACTTGCTTTGTTTTTTAAATGTCAGCTTTGGTATGCAGTTCACCGTCTTTCATTTGGTGTTCAGTCTTTGCAGATAACAAATGACTCATTCAGTAAGTGAACTGTGATTATATCTTTGTCTATCTGTAACAATGAAGAAAACCAAAACCCCACTGTAACACACCAACACCCTACTGATAACCTACCTACACCCTACTGACCACCCACCAACACCCTACTGACCACCCACTAACACACCAACACCCTACTGACCACCCACCAACACCCTACTGACCACCCACCAACACCCTACTGACCACCCACCAACACCCTACTGACCACCTACCAATAGCCTACTGACCACCCACCTACACCCTACTGACAACCTACCAACACCCTACTGACCACCCACCAACACCCTACTGACAATCTACCAACACCCTACTGACAACCCACCAACACCCTACTGACAACCCACTAACACCCTACTGAACACCCACTAACACCCTACTGAGAACCCACCAACACCCTACTGACCACCCACCAACACCTTACTGACAACCCACCAACACCCTACTGACAACCCACCAACACCCTACTGACCACCCACCAACACCTTACTGACAACCCACCAACACCCTACTGACAACCCACCAACACCCTACTGACAACCTACCAACACCCTACTGACAACCCACCAACACCCTACTGACAACCCACCAACACCCTACTGACAACCTACCAGCACCCTACTGACCACCTACCAACACCCTACTGATCATCTACTAACACTCTACTGACCACCTACTAGCACTCTACTGACCACCTACTAGCATCAATTTGATATTCACTGCCTTTTTCTTTCAGTCAACACATTGGACATTCTTAATACAGTAACATCATCTGCTTTGTACAGAAGACTTGTGGCATTAGCCCCAAAGGTAAGTTATATTTATTGAAAAATACAGTATATCTCTAGGGTATTGCAGTATATCAATTCTGCCACCCTCGGTGATCAAAATTGAATCATCATCATGAACACTGGTGCTCATACTTCCAAATTCTATACTCTTCTCTTGTTGTTTATTTCTAGGTTTCTATTGGAGAGTGGCTGACTTGGGAGATGATGTTGTGTGGACAAGACGACTTTCTATCTGAAGCTGACAGGTAAACTTGTATTAGAGCTATAGACCCCTTTCATTGAATTCCTAGAGGAATTGTTCTGTGGGACAAAACAATAGGGCATCTTTTCTTATGGAAAAACAATTCATTATTTTTCCCCCAGAAAAACTCCTCGAGGGACTCAGTGCAAGGGGTCTATAAAAGAGTTAACATGACATGCACGCATGCATTAAGTGTAAATGCGTGCTTGGATTAGAACCGTGTAAGAGTGATATGATGTAGCTTTAGCTCTAGTTTTCCAAGTACTTAAAAAAGAAACCGGAAGTAGTGTATGCTGAGACATGCATGATCAGACATGGTCAAAAATGAATGATGTATATAACATGGACATGAATGTTTGTCATTTTGCAGGCATCAATACCATGAGGTGACAGTCATGGGACACTTTTTACCAATGTCCTTGAAGGATGGAGGATGTAATGGTGACTACAGAAAAGCTTGTTCGATAATACTTGGTCAAATACTAGACAACAAATTGAAGTGAGTATCTTTTTACCATCTTACCTGGATACCTATACCTACCTACTTTAGCCAATCACCCATTCATCTGCCCCTCTCATCCATCCATCTATTTCCTTCCATCCATCTCTTTCCTTCCATCCATCCTATATTTCCATTCATTCTACCCATCCATCCATCAATCCTATCCTTCGATCCATCCTATTCCATTCCATCCTATCCATCCATTCATTGTATCTTTCAATTATCCTATTCTTCCATTCATCCATCCTATCCATGGTGACATCAGAGCAGTCCTGTTCAGAAGTACTCGACTGTTTACATGCCATGGTAAATTAAACTGCATTGATTTTCCTGTCTCAGAACACTAGACATGTTCCTGGTGACCTCATTATCAATGCACATTGCAACCAGCCAGGTGAAGCCACACTAATCCAATATTCTTTTTGGAACCCTGGGGAAAGCTTTTCTTAGGTTCCACTTTGATATGTATGTATTCTTGGTTTTCACCTAGGTCATCATGAATTTCAAAAGCGTAAATATGCATTATAAATAAATATAAGCGGTCAATATACATATACTGGCCAAATTTTAAGGCTGGCGAGTAAACATGGCGCAATTTTTGGTTAAAATATATGGAGCGACCATCTTGGTGTTCCAAGTTGGTACACCATCATGGCGGACGAAACACCAAAGGCCTAAAATGATGGAATATTTAATATGTTTGACTATATTTCACTTAAACATACTTTAAATAAATATTTCAAGTGTGTCTAAGGGAAAATCTTTCACTTAAAGTAAATTTTTAAAATATTTTGATTGCTATTTAGATAGACGTGACAGTATTGCATGACACAAATTCAACCTTCATAACTCAGGAGCCATCATCGAAATGACTCGAGATTTTTTCTTGTGACTCATAACACTGATTTCTAATCATCTTACCATTGTTATCATTGAAGGAACTACTGTTGGTCAAGCATACATAGTTGCATGAGTGACAAGAACACAACGAAACAGAAACATTTGGAGCAAAGGAATACCAAGGATCTTGTTCATCTCTTAGAGGTTTGTATATAATATTGTACAATGTTTGATGTTATGTTTATAATTTCTTTTTGCAGAATATAACTCAGTTGCAACCTTCATGGCTCTCTTTAATCTATTTTGTAATCATATTCTTTTAAACAGAACTTCATTATTTTTTTCATCCAATCATGAAATAGTAGTATTTCCCTAACCCCCTCTCCCCCAGGACAATGTTGCTCCCAGTAGGTAAAGCAGGCCCTGTCTCTGTCCAAACTAAAAACTTCTTAACATTTTTGACCAAGATTGTAACCCTAAACTAAACTGGATGATCCTGTTAAAATTCTGAAATGATAAATAAACAAAACATTAAAAAATATTGTATAATGTGTAATGTTTTGTATATATTTCGTTTGTGCAGAAGATAACTCAGTTGCTACCTCTTTACCCACAACCACAAGATACACAACCTTCATGGCTCTTACAGCAGTACCAGGAAAGAATAGAAAAAATCAGGGAAGAAAGAAGAGAGGATTCTACCGATGGTTTACCTCTAGATGTCTGGATAGAGAATGAAACAAGGTCATTTACTTGGTAAGTTTGGCAAATAATGTGACTGCCTTCTAGATGTATAAAGGTAAAGGGATGAATAGATATAATGCCATTTCCAGGAGCTCAGTGGCATCATTGGCTCATTGGAGGACTTTACGAGCTGAATATTAGGTGCTTATAGCTGCAGTGCAGCTTACAATCATGAGTGATTTGTTAGTATGTTAGTATTATGCCTCCAGATTGGGATAGGCTGTTAAACCAGGAGGGCCTACTCTTATAAGTCCTTATCTGAGAAAATGAAGTATGCTACTGTAGGATGTCATTCATCTTTCGCTACTGTGGTTCTAAAGGTTTGGGTCACTGGTTAAAGCCCTGTGGACACCATATATGTGAGATGGGTTTGTTTGATGTGTTCTATTCTATGCTACCAGGGTTTTGTCATTGTTCTCTGGTTTCCTCCCTCTGTAAAAATCAACATGAGTTGAGTGTGTTGTGCATAAAATATTGAATGTTTTGGCAGTGTGTAAGTGGAAAGTGTCCCCAGTTAGTTTAAGTTCACCCAATTAGTGGCGGCAGTGGTGGCGGTGGTGATGTTCTTTATTTTAGGAGGGTAGCATAAGTAATCTAACAGGTAATTAACTTTAATGGCCCCACAGCAGTGACTCAAATATCCCATTACACCATAAGTTTGAATTCAATTCTCTTTTTTTCAGGGTAATGCTTCAACTTCCAGGCATATCTCTTGTTCTGTGACAATAAGAAAGTAACTCCATCATCTGTTAATATCTTGGCTGTGGCTTCCTTTGTTAACGATGCCCTGGTTAGTGAGTCCTAACTGTTGAAATGATGTCTAATATTACCCCAATAAAAACTATCTCTAGTATTTGAATGTTTGATAAGTCAATTACACTCGGTTTTCTATCTATCCCATACATTTGTCCTTTCCTCTCTTCTTCATTTCAGTTGTTCAATCCCTCTTCTCTTTCAATCATCTCATGCATCCCTCCTTTCATCCCATTCATTCATCCATTTTTCTTCCAGCTGTCCTTTTAACTCTTGTCTTTTCAGTTCACTCCCTTAAAATTTAGGAGTCTCTTCTTTTTTACATTGAAGAAGAGAGGACTGGTATAATTGTATGGTAAAAATAAACAGTTAGATGGTAGGGTTAAGAGTTTAAGATTGCACTCAAGCAACTGCATTGTCACCACTTTTTTCCATTGGTTCCCTAGAGAATTCATTCAGGATATCTGTGCTGTTTACCTCTTGCAGTCACCACACACCTTCTAAAGGTAAATTGTATTTTGGCTCCAATGAATACACTTCAACTCACTTCTTTACACTTCAGCAAATTAAAAGATGCTACCCTTGCCGCAACAGACCACATTAATCCCAAATGAAAGCACACTGTACCACACAACACCACAACCATGATACACTTCTATATGGTAGTATATGGTGCTATTATGCAGGTGTCCTATTGGTGCTAATGAACTGCACAGTGTGCAAGGAAGTCTTGTTGTGGTAGTATATGGTGCTATTATGCAAGTGTCCTATTGGTGCTAATGAACTGCACAGTGTGCAAGGAAGTCTTGTTGTGGTAGTATATGGTGCTATTATGCAAGTGTCCTATTGGTGCTAATGAACTGAACAGTGTGCAAGGAAGTCTTGTTGTGGTAGTATATGGTGCTATTATGCAAGTGTCCTATTGGTGCTAATGAACTGCACAGTGTGCAAGGAAGTCTTGTTGTGGTAGTATATGGTGCTATTATGCAAGTGTCCTATAGATGCTAATGAGCTACACAAAAGAAAGGGATTCTGGTAGTGATAGTTAATGACATCATTATAGAAATGTCCTATTTGCCCATAAAAAACTAACTACGCTAAACTAAACTAAACTAAGATAGTGGTTATGACTCAAACCTATGAAACTTTTTTTCAGTATATATTATCAGTTTCCCAATCAAAGATAAACACCAGGTAATGTTTGTTTATAGTAGAGAAAGTGCCCAAATAACTAAGCACATGTAGATAGGATTTTATATGAATGGGAAATGTTGCAGTGCTGCGCGCTGAACAGTAAACACCAAGCAACGTTTTGTACAAGTTTTTGACCAGTTTTAATCGATCTCTTTACTGCTAACCAACTATGTTTTCGTGCTTCACATTTAATGTTTTGATATGGTTACATTGATGTATGGACTCCACCTGTCCAAACATCAAGGTGAAGCGCTGATGTCTAATTGATTAGAAGTAGAGAGCACAATAATATTTATTATAATAAATATTATTTATTTATTTATTTTATTGATTATAATTATTAAAACTTTTCAAAGAGTTGTCAAAAAGAAATTAAATAATAAAACTTGTAGAACGGTTTGCAGTATAGCGCGTAGCACTATAATACATTCAGTCATTGTTTCATTTTAATGCTTACTATATACAGCTATTTCAAAAAAGGTTGCTAGAAGTTTTGTTGCATGTTGTATACCAAGCCTGAAATGCACTATGGAAATGTGAATGGAATCAGCCAAAAGTTCACAACGATGTTTGAACAACCATTTGAGGGCTTCAAGTATTTTAGCATAATATTATTATCTTCTGAAATGGGTAGGGGAGATCGCACATCTTTTCACCCCTACTTCTTCCCATGTCTCTGATACAAGGTTTTTAATCACACAGGTTTAATGATTATTGATTGTGTTTTTCTCATGAGGGCAAGGATTTTACAACAGCTTATAACTGTGGGCCCTGTATTGTTAGCACAGGCATTCCTAATTCTATACGGGACTTATCAAAACCGGCTTTCGAAAAGAAAATTAAACAGCTTCTCTTTTGGTTATTTAAATAAATATGGCTGTAATGTTTAAATCTCCAATCTTTTTTTCCTCTAAATAAAATAGTGTACTAGTATAGTAATTTCATTATTTGTTCTAAAGTCAATATTTCCTTCTATATGCTATCAATTTATTTTCTTGTGTGTAAACATTTAAAAATTAATTTTTTCTTCTTTTTTTCTGTTAAACACAAACCCTGCCCAGACTAGCTTCTAAGCCATTTGTGGGGGAATGTAGTTTATTTAACTATTGTAATTCATCTTAAATATTAATAAATTGTAATAATTGTAATAAAATTGTAATTGAAGATGGTCATCACCAGCATTTTAAGTGGGCCTTTCATATCTCCCTTTGTTATTTATTTGTTCTCAGCTCAGCACAACTGTCAATTCTCCATCAGTTTTGTAAAGATTGCCCCATATTCTTTGTTTCCTTACAGGTAAGAAAATTCATGGATGTGAAAAAATGAGTAGTTGGGCTTTCATTAATAGCCATTTATAGGTGGAGGGAAAAGCAGACTTGAGTTGCGGTGCATTTTGGGGCTGTTTTAGGGGACAATGTAGACGTCATCCTGAAAATATGTCCCTTAAAACCGCACTACAATGCCAAATTGCCACAGTTTTTTTCTAAAGCTCCAAATGGTAAATGTTGTTATGTTCCTGTTTGGGGCATAAAAACAACCTTACTGTTACTGTTTGTGACATATTGGCCATCCTGGTAACTCTGGCTTGAGTTACTCACCTGTGCAATAAGAAGATTATGAGTCTTGTTTATAGTTAATGTGGAAATTTGAGTATTGGGTTATGAAGGGATGTTTAAAAAATTAATATTCCAACTTTAGAAGGACTAGATGTTTTCTTTCTGTAATCCTTCACTTTTGCATCCCCTATTGTACAGGGTTTGCATCTATTTAAAAATGGAACACCTTTTAATATTTATACATTCCAGCAAAGTTCTGTGCAATTTTAAAATGTTCGTGTTGTTTTGATTTAAGCATTCTTTACTTTTTGCTGATATTTGAACACTGATATGTTAGGCTAACCCTGTATCAATGAGTCTGTAATCAAGGAACACACCAGTAACTTGGACATGACACTGATACAAGGCTAATCCTGTGTGAATGAGTCTGTGATCAGGAACACAGCTGTATTTGAATACTGATATGTTAGGCTAACCCTGTATCAATGAGTCTGTAATCAAAGAACACACCAGTAACTTGGACATGACACTGATATGTTAGGCTAACCCTGTATCAATGAGTCTGTAATCAAAGAACACAGCTGTATCTGAATAAATTGGGAAAAGGTATAAAACCAGGTAACAGCAGCATGTTAGAAGGTAGGAACAACAAAATCGTTTAAATGAGGAAGAATTCAAAAGGATTCTGTTGTTCCACCATCTAACCACAGGCAGTCCAAGATGAATTTTAGGTGTTGGCATGTGATGATGCAAAGCATCTATTGCTCCAATGTTATTGTATTGTCTTCTTCTTTTACAGTATTTCTGGGATCAGATTAGTATTACTGGATCCAGCCTAGACCTATCACCAGTATCAACAGTACTGACAGAGGCTAAGGCACTGCATGACTGGACTATGAAGTAAATATATTAATACCTATTCTTCTAACATTCAATTACTTGATTAGAGTGAGAGGTGACAATGAGAGAGGTGTGCTTCATGAAAGGAGATGTGCTTACTGAGGGATGGTTAGTGGAGGAGTTGATGCTGATGAATGGAGGGAGGGGTAACACTGCACTGAAGGAGGAAGTGATCACTGAAGGGATGGATGCTAGTGAATGGAATCAGGGGTAACAATGAAGGAGGGGGTAATCCCTGAAGGGATGGATGCTAGTGAATGAAGGGAGGGGTAACACTGAAGGAGGGGGTGCTAACTGAAGGGATGGATGCTGATGAATTGAGGGAGGGAGGGGGTAACAAGGAATGAGAGGGTACATACTAAAGTGATGGGTGCTGCAAATGGAAATGCTGGTGAGGAGAGTTGTCCTACACTTATTAGCTGCTTCACAAGTACTATAATTATTTAACATAATTGTATCCACAGTTTGTGTTCTGGATCAGATAGTTCTCTTCCCACACCACACCACCCTCCATGCATTACTGCAGCATCCATCTTCTTGGTTATAAACAAGTGTGACAGGTGAGTACTGGGAGATTTTCTATTTCACAATTATTCGCTGAAGGCAAAGTGAATATCGGGGAATAATAACTGAAACGAAGTTATTCCCAATATTTACTGAGCCCGAGGTGAATAATAATATTGTTTTAGTATAAATAAACAGGTGATTCTTTCAAAAAAAGGAAAAGAAGAAGAAAAAAGACCCATTTAAGATTAGGAAAAGCAACAAAGTGGCTGGCCGTCATTTTGGATTATAGCTGGAGGTGATTATCATGTGATAATCTGGGTTTCTTGACCAATCAGCGTCTGAGATTTTAAATAAACACCTGTGTTTTTATACTATTATCTGGTAACAACAAGTGTGTTGATATAATTATGCCTACTCCCTCCCCTCTCCTTCATATAATAATTGGCAATTAGTCCTCCAGCCCAAATGGGCTATTGACTCAGGACATGGGGGCGAGAGGACTAATTGTTTTAGTCACTTCCAACTAGTCGGTCAAATATATGTATACATACAACCCAAATGGGCTACTGAGTCATAGAACATGAGGGAGAGAGGACTAATTGTTTAGTCACATCCAACTAGTCAGTCAAATATATGTATACATACAACCCAAATGGGCTACTGAGTCATAGAACATGAGGGAGAGAGGACTAATTGTTTTAGTCACATCCAACTAGTCAGTCAAATATATGTATACATACAACCCGAATGGGCTACTGAGTCATAGAACATGAGGGAGAGAGGACTAATTGTTTTAGTCACATCCAACTAGTCAGTCAAATATATGTATACATACAACCCAAATGGGCTACTGAGTCATAGAACATGAGGGAGAGAGGACTAATTGTTTTAGTCACATCCAACTAGTCAGTCAAATATATGTATACATACAACCCAAATAGGCTACTGACTCACAGGTCATGAGGGCAAGAGGACTAATTGTTTTAGTCACATCCAACTAGTCAGTCAAATATATGTATACATACAACCCAAATTGGCTATTGACTCATAGGCCATGAGGGCAGGAGGACTAATTGTTTTATCACATCCAACTAGTCAGTCAAATATATATATAGGTGCAAACAAGTTTTGGATTAAAGTTAAATCAATTTGTTTGGTTTTCAATAAAGCCGGCACTTTTAGCTACTGTAGTAGGGTATAATTTATAGCCTACTAGTAGTTCATCCAATCAGAACCCAGCATTGATAGACCCCAAGTTGGATTTGACTAAAATCAATTGTAGGAGCCCAACTGGCTGTTCCTTGCCATGTTTTCATGTAACAACATCTAACCACCAGTTGCCTGAAGACCACAGGGGTTAGTCACTGACAGTGCATGGGCATGATAAACTATGTCCACTAAAAGATTTATTTTGTCTATGTGTAATTCACCTTTTGGCGCTAGCTAGTTCGGACATCGTTCTCAGATTCCCATACGAAATCGCTGACTTTAAAGAGAAAATTTAGGTAGATTTCTTTAGTTAGCTCTCTTAACAGCAGTAAAAAAAGCTTCAATCAAGCTAGAAAATGATTATTTACTTGTATTTAGAGAACTAACTAACATTAACTGAGGAAATAGTTTATTTTAGAGTCAGTACATTTGTACAGAAATCCGAGAACAATGTCCAAACTTTTGTTGACCTGTAACACAGTCTAAAACAATTTATACCCCATGAGCTGGGGCTAGCTTCAAAAAGGTGAATTCAGCTTCATGACTGGGAATTTTCATGCTCGTTTAATCTATTATAATAAGTTTCTTTAATTTGCAACTTCTTGTCCTTATTTTCTGGTAACTGCCAAATTTGTTGATAAAACTTTCAATTTCTTCCTCTTCTCCCCTCCATTATACAAAAATTGAATGATAGCTTCCTTGATATTCTTTCTGCCAAATATTTGTAAGCCTCTTCCTGACCTTAATATTATTGTCAATGAATATAGTGGCTAATTGTGTCATTCAGGTTTCGGTTATAATTAGCCTATGTCTTACGGCTTGTAAACATGTACACTTATTTCACTAAAGTCAGTCACCTAAAAAGCTTTAAAGATATAGAAGTAAGTTATAGTGCTTGGGAACGAGGTTATTCCGGGAGAAAGCCCTTGGAATTAAATTCGGAATAATTAATTTCCGACCTTGCTGGGATTCGAACCCACACCCTTCGGAATTGTACTACCGATGCTCTACCAGCTGAGCTAGAGGTCAGACTGAGAGCAGACCAGGGTGAAATACATGTTAGTCGCAGTAATTATGATGCAAAGATGAGAGTATATGGACCGCCTGGCACTAATGAAATAGTTGAAGATATAGGAGTAAGTTATAGTGCTTTCGCCCGGAAATACCTCGTTCCCAAGCACTATAACTTACTTCTATATCTTCAACTATTTCATTAGTGCAATGCGGTCCATATACACTGAAAAGCTATAAAGTTAAGGCCGACATTAGGATTATGGGTATATTCATTTTTCACGTTCAGCCGCTTGATAACTGTTCATGGACTTGCGAATCTTTTACCGGTTACAGTCTCACCTCTTCTGACCATCATCAAGCTGCAGTTTGTATTAAAAAAGCTTTGTATATATATATATCCTTTTTTGATATGAAATATATCCCAAGCTGCTCAGTGATCTCAGCTTTCTAGGCTTTTGGTGACTAACTTTATTGAAATAAGTGTATATCTTTTAAATAAAAATCTGTAATATTACTGGCATTACTAATAATAAATTGATCTTGATCTTGATTAATGATATAACCTGTTTGTTTCAGTTCCAATAAAGTCATTCCAAGTCTGCGAAAAATAACAATACCCCCTATTATATATGACTAAGGTAAATTGGCTTAAAATAGAATAACACTGTTACCTATCCTCCTTGTGCCTCATGCCACATAGAAATAACACCTAGTAGTAACCATGTGCAATATGTGTTTCAGTGTGTGAGCAAAAGCACCATTGAGAGATAATAATAATAATAATAATGAATTTTACTTTCGGATGTTACATAGATTGTGCTTCTGTTTTGTTCACTTGTGACACATGACAGTCCCAATTTAGCACAGATGGGAATGCCATTTTATGTGGTCATTTGAGCCATTGCAAAGGCCTAACCATTTGCAGCAAAGGCAGCACCTTCTACTCACATATTAGAAGTTCCTCATTGTTGGTCTGGCCAAGGCTTGAACTCGGGGGGTACTCTTGCCCGTTTAGGGTAGGGATGTGCCGATGAGTTCTCTGAACCCTGACCCTGTTCCAGAGTAAAATCGCTGAAATTGATACCCTGTTTCAGATCAAGATCGCTGAAAAGCATACCCTTTCTCTGTAGTGCAAAATTAGATACCCTGTTCCAGAGAGTAGAGAGCTTGATTTCATATACCCTGTCCCAGAGCGAGCGTGATTTTATATACCCTGTTCCAGAGTAGAATAGCTGAAAACCATACCCTATTTGGCAGCACGTACCCGTATAGCGAATATAGGGGAGGGTAGCTTGGGGAGTACCCCCCAGGGAATTTCCGCGCGATTGTCTGTTGCCCAAGCCATTGGTCCAACTGGAGGCAGTTTTGAGAAAAATACCAATTACTATGACCATTTTTAATGTATATTTGCCTACTTTTATGAGTCTCATACACCTACTTGCAAGAACGTTGTCATACGAAAATAGAACGTGATTTAGTGGGATAGGAATTATATTAAAGAACAAAAGAAGATCACTGAAGCTGAACTTTTTCTTTTGTCTTTTAATGCATTCCTTTCTCACTAAATTACCAATGTTCTATTCTTGTATGACAACCTTCTTGCAAGTAGGTCTATGTCTCCTTTATTGACAGTAAAGTGTATGATGGCTGAGCTGAATCCAGGGATTGTCTGGGGGAGACTAGCTACATTTGTCCTGAAAAACTTTTACTTTCAAATTGAATTTCTGTCAAATTGAGACACCTTATCATTTGTTTCCTGTGGTATTGGTGTGACATTAGATACTCTTTAAGAGTCATCCTTCTCTTAAGAATCTTCAATCCACCACTGACAGGTGGGTTTTTGATTTGTATATTTTAGGTTTTAGTTTGTTTATTTGGCTGCGTTGTGTCAAGTCTGCTTGGAGACATTGGTGCAAGGACATGAGGTATTTAGATAGCTTGCTTCAACTGGATGTGATGTTTGGTGATATTCCTCTAACATAGAAACATTAACACACTGTATATCCTCTTTAAGCTTTTAGACTGGCGGCCCATTAGAGGCTGCAGGATTAATATTATTTTGCTAGCTTAATGCCTAACAGGTTTTGCAACCCAATTGAATAGACAGCTGATAGCTGATCCAATTAGAAATTGGAAGTTGATTCCTCATAAAAACCCTTTGCAATAGTCAACCCCCCCCCCCCTCATTCTGAAATTCTTGAATTTGAGCCCTGGCCATGCCCTGACTTGAATCAGCCCAGAAGTTGTTTAAGGGTTCAATCTGTGAGTTAGCCATGCCCTGACTTTGATCGTCCTATAAGTTGTTTAAGGGTTCAATCTGTGAGTTAGCCGTGCCCTGACTTAGATCAACCCAGAGGTTGTTTCAGGGTTCTATCTGTGAGTTAGTTATGCCCTGACTTAGATCAGCCCAGAAGTTGTTTCAGGGTTCAATCTGTGAGTTAGTCATGCTCTGACGTAGATCAACCTAGAGGTTGTTTCAGGGTCTCTATCTGTGCGTTAGTTATGCCCTGGCACTTAGATCATCCCAGATAGTTGTTCAGGGTTCAATCTGGGAATTAGCCATATCCTGAACCTAAGATCAGTCAGGAGGTTGTTTCAGGGTTCCATCTGTGCTGTTAGCCATGCCCTGTTCATGATACATTGGCTCACTAATGTCTTCTCCTTTTTTCAAGATATTCTGAAATACCAAAAGATGACTAATGTTGCCAAGGTAAACTAATAATAATATGCTGCTAAGGATACTAGAATTAAAAATTCTCCCAGAAGAAAATAAAAGCCACTGACAGAGACAAACTTGTTTTAAAGTGGCAACCTCTGCAATTGTGAAGTGACTGCTTGATAGAGAGTGGTCGCTAACTTGAGGTTTTACTGTAATAAATATGAACATTTTCTACAGGAACTTCTAGAGCTGTGCCAGAAGTGTTACTGGTCTTCGAGAATGGTAAGAAAAGTTAACAATTCTTTTGTGCTAACTACAATACTAAATGTTACAATTGCAATCCGGTAATTTCTTCATGTACTGTTATTGATTCCATTGCTTGTACTTTTAGAGAGAAAGCACCTTTATTCTGACAATCTACACAGTTTAAGGTGAACCATGTTATCAAACATTAATTTATTTTTCTTTGCTTTTGCTGGCAATTTGTCACAATATCAATGATGTCCTCTCTTCCTAAATGCCTTGTCTGTCTCAAAGCGGTAGATAGCACCCACATTTTCCCATATTTGTTTATGTGAAAAGTTACATACTAGACATCTTTTAGGTATTTTCAACAATATTACTCGAAGCATTGAGCCAACGGAAAAATATCAAACATCTATTTGATCTGTTTTTCTCCCTCTCTCAGGGATGTGAAGCATGTCTTTTCCCCCGGGGAGGGGGTGGGGGGTTACTCCCATATTTTGACTATATGGGGACGATCCACTGAACAGGGTATGGTCTTTCGAGCTTCTTATCATAAACAGGGTATGCAATTTCACTTAAGTTCCAAGTTCTTCCTGAGTTTCCTGTCATATTCAGGGATTCTACTCGTATTGACCTAAACTGGTTATGATGATCGTAGAAAAAAAAATACACCGAGATGACATGATAATTGAAACAGGAACTAAGTGCAATAAATTATATCTTTCATCATAAACAGGGTCTACAAATTTGAGTTTTTTGTCATATACAGGGTACCCCTTTCAGAATCCCAGTGGAACACCCCTACCCAAGTTCTGGCTGAGTACAGCCCACCCCCCCCCCCCCCCCCCCCCGGGGTCTTTTTTTTCTCTGTTTTTTCTTTGTAGCCTCCCACTAACTATATTATATTCAAAGGGTTTCAATTAGATTTACAATTACTATATTTACCTTACCTTAGGACTCTTATTGTGCCAAACAAGTACAGTAAACTGCTCCCATTGGCATTCTTTAGTCTGTTGGTGGAATGTAATGAACATTTGGTTCAAAAGGTATACCAAAACTTTATGCTATAATAAACTACCAGTTGAGTGACCACAGTAGTTGTTTCAAAGTTCATATTACTCGATATCCAGCTTTTTATCTAATATTATGTAGCTTAGATAGTAGGCACGCTCTAATTGGTCGAAAACTGTGCTTTGTTAGAGAACAGAGAACAGTTGCATTGCAAAGAATTGTAAGAAAACAGCATTGAAAACTTCAATAGGTTTTCTGTGCTCTGTTCAGTAATATAGAACGCATAGGAAGCGCTGAAGACACCCAAGAAGTGTGAGAACCACTAGTTGACAGCTTGTGCTTCTCTTCACACTTCTTTCGTGATTGTGTCATCTCATGCATGCTTTATTACTGAACAAAAAACCTGTTCCATTCGTTAAATAATGCTTGATCATAATACTCGTTTTGTATTGATTCGCCTTCATAGCCTCTCTAATAGTACTTTTTCCTGGTGATGTGTTATCATACTTTTTGGTTATGGAGAGACTTCCTTATGGTCATCCATTACTTTGTCCATTGTATGGTGTTGCTATTGGATATTTACATTCGATATCTGTAGGTGTCATCAGTTAGAGAGTTTACAAGTGTGACTTTAAGAAACTACCAAGAATTATCTAAGTTGCGGGAAACCTGTGTTGGTAATCGGACTTTCAGTTCCTGCGAAAAGGTAAGAACATTAGGCAATAACAGGGTGTGGGTAAAATTGGGTCGCGATGGCGTTGTAGTGGATTGTGGGACTGTTTTGGGAGACAAAATAGATGTTTTGGGATCTGTGCCTTTAATAGTCCCACAATGCACTGCAATACCAACAAAACCCAACTGTTTCCTCAACCTTGAATTTGCTAAATAATCCAAATCCTAGTTCCCTGAACCATCTTTGAAAGGTAACCGTGCCCGTGATTAAAGTCAGAGCGACAATGACTTTGCAATGATAGAGCCCTGTTTTTTACACCTTGGACAATTATTCACATTCCTCTGGTGCAGGAAACTGTGAATGGGACTATTATGTGCATTTTTTTTAAATTGAATTTTAATTTGAAATTTCTGCACCATAAATTAATAAATTTAATTAATTAATTAATTACGTTCTTGACAAAATTACAATTTTGAAGATTGTTTAGTATGTGATATCTGACTACTGTCATGGTAATCTGTGATGAATGGGCTTTCACTTTCATGGTGTTTTTGTCCTTAATAAGTTATTGATTTAGTTTGATAAGATACAAGTTTGTAATCATCATTTTTCCATTTTTTAGCCCTTCAAACTAGATTTTTCCAGAAAGGTGAAGGACTTCATGAACAAGTATGTTGGTCATGTGTAGTCTTTTCAATCAGTGACACCAAGACTTGATCGAGTTACACTGCGCACACCAGATGTGTTAGATTCACAGGGTATATTGTTAGTATATGATGCACAGTGTATTTGATATGTTAGATGAGCAGGGTACAGTGAGTATTAAATACCCTGTGCACTTTACATGTATTAGATACACTGCGCACACCAGATGTGTTGATGCACGGGGTATATCGTTAGTATGATGCACTACGCACATCAGGATACAGTGGATACGCAGGGTACAGTGAGTATTGAATACTCTGTGCACTCTACGTGTATTAGTACAATGCGCATACCAGGTGTGTTAGATGCACAGGGTATATTGTTAGTATATGATGCACAGTATATTCTATATAGGTAAGATGTGTGTTAAACAGTAATTATTAGATACCCTATGCATTTAAAAATTCACATTTCATATAACTTGAATATCATGTGGATCGTTCTCGCAGGGTGTTTGTGGTATGACAATTTGGTATGCTTTTACTCGTACGAAATTGCGCACATAATATACAGTTCGAGATTAACGACACACTGTAAACCAACGACAGCGCGCGATAGCACCTCTCGGTCATGATATCCTCTATATACATCGTGTGCACTGTCCATAGTTATATATTACCAATGCGTTTGTTAGACTTATTTTGTACTGTACGTCGTACTTGTACTTTATTATTGGATGAAAGGAGTAGCTTGGCTAGTTACATAGTACGGTAGTGTGTGTCGCGCACTTGACCATGCAATACATGGATGAGCGCAAACACGTTTTCTTAAAAACCATACTATAATAAAAAATGAAATACCGTACTTACTCGTTTAAACGCCCTTGGATTTTTATCTTAAACTGGACCTCCTTGACCAGCGTTTATTAGGCGAGTAAATACGGTAATACGCATGTGATAATAACAATGCTATAGTATTTTGTAGAGTTTTCGTACTATCACTTTAATAAAGTTTTATTTTTATTGAATAATTTCTTCGTCTGCAGACGTGTATTCTGTGTTAGAGGAGGCTAGCGTAAGGCCTGGATATCTGGGGGAGGTGGAGAGGGGCAAGTGTAGCATAATATCATTTTGCGATTATGTGACGGTGTTTGGTGGTAAATTTATAAAAAACTTTGGGCCGACCCTCACCCTCACCCCACCCCTTCCCCCCTCCCAGCCCATAATTTTCTAATGGCCTGTAAATTGGGTTTACTTGGTCCATGAAACAAAGTCGTATACTTAGTGACTGACAGTCAAAGTAGAACAAAAGAAAACAATGTAATTAGTGTATACTATGTATGTATGACTTTTTTTCACGGGCCAAGTAAAATTACCCTATTGTATTGAGTGATAATATTCACAGAGGTTTGAACAAATGGATTTTTTCAGTAGCAAATACCAATGCTCTAATGCATTCCTTTTCAGTCTTGGGAAGTCAATGGTTCGTTAATTGTTTTAGCACGCAATAGGCGCTTCCCAAGATACATTTTCATTGTTCAATAGTCCAATAATCGAAAGAGGTAGTGTTAAGAAAATTAAGATTCGTTGAGCACTGAACTGTATCTTGTTAAAGATTTATTGTGTTGTCGTCCATGTTGATAATATGTTCGAGCATAAAACGACGATGGAGCGTGGAAAAAGTCCAGAATCTGGCTGGATTCAACTCGTACATGCCCCGGTACGTTATGTTTACAAAACAACTTCAGGTTTGTCACTTTCTAATCAAGTTTATTAGGTGTATTTCGGTATTTGTTTTATGTGCATAACACAATAAGGAACTGGTCATTACTTATCCCCAGGGAAGGGAGAGTTCGGAGTATTTTTTGTAGCCACATCAAAAGATTAACACCAGCCCTAAACCCATCCTCGAGTTGATTTATGGGATACCTGTGGTCACATTGAATTGATTTTGGGGTTTTGATCCTTATAAATTAACAGGTTTTTTAAATCCAATTTCAACGTTTTTGAAAGAAAATTATATTCTAATCAAGCTTTACAAATTTATGTATCATTTTATAAAAAAATCGGGAAGTTTCGATTATCTTTTTAATTAAAACACGCAACCATTAAACCAAGACAAACCACAGGCAACCCAGCCTTGATATATTTCACTCTTTCATTATTTCAAACTTCTCAAGGCGTTTTCAAAATTCTGTTAACGCATATATTTAGCGCTCTATGAGAGGTTTTATTCATGCGAGTTTTATTGAAAAAGAAGATAAGAAACATAGGCAAAATATGCAAAAGTGCAAAAACAGTAAACCGCTGACTAGGTTACTGCAGGACCAGAAACTTACTTCACTTATAACACCGTCGCTTTTATATAATTGCAAAATATAGTTTTAAAAACGCAAAGCCCCCATCCTCAGCTCTCTACTAGTGTATATTTTTCTCAGGAAAAGCGAGTTTTTAATTTTACGAAAATTTGGGACCATCGAAAAAACGCGATTTTAGGGGTCGCAACTTCACGAGCCTCGCTTTCTTTGAAATAGTTTTAAAATCCAAATTTTTTGTGTGCCATAATTTAAAGCTAATAAAGAAGTGTCTAATGCATTGAGCGGTTTTTGAGAGAAGTCATTAGTTTTTATTCTATAAAGCGTTTTTCGGCGATTATTGGATTTTGGGATCCCTGTGGTAAAATGATACAGGTTCATGAAGCCACAAATCTGACTTTTCTTTGGTTATGAACTAAGTTTTATGAAAATTTTGCTTGATATAAAATACGGCCTGTTGTTTTACGAGGGTAGCACTTAATAGGCAGTGGTCAACAAACCTATGGCCCTAGTTCCATGATCGAAATGGAATTTAGGAGTTGATTTTCTTAGAGGTAAATTAATTGAATTCCTATGAAACAATTGACATGTACATTTATTAATGATGTTTGAAAAGAGATTCAAAAGTTCCGATTACATTTTTATTATTAAAATACGCATTTGGTTAACTGCTTCCTTAACACAACACACACCACAGGCAACCCAGACTTGGTGTTTTTCGATCTTTTTATTTCAAATTTTCTATAATCGTTTTCAAACTTTTGTCAACGCAGTTATTTAGTGCATTATAAGAGGTGTTATTCATGCAGGTTTTTTTGAAAATCAAAATCAAAAACATAGAAAAATATGCAAAAGTGTAAAAACAGTAGACCGCTGGCCAGGTGACTGCAGACCAGAAACTTTTCTTTCTCATAACACCTTTGTCTTTAAACGATTGGAAAATATACTTTTAGAATTATAAAGCCCTCATCCTCAGTTTTCGTTCGGTGTATATTTTACTCAGAAAAAGCCATTTTTTAAATTGACGAAAATTTGGGACCTTCGAAAAAACGCGATTTTAGGGGTCGCAACTTCACAAGCCTTGTTTTCTAAGAAATAGTGCGAAAGGTCCAATTTTTTTTCGGCCAAGATTTAAAGCTAAGGAAAGGAGTTTCTAATGCCTCTAATGGTTTTTGAAAGAAGTCTTTAGTTTTTCTTCTATAAAGCGTTTTTTGGTGATGATTGGAGTTTGGGATCCCTGTGGTAAAATATACAGCCTAGTAAGGCCATAAATCTGACTTATACCGGTCTTCCAAAAACCTGTCATAGGAATTCTCCACCACGAAGACATGTAAAAACAAGTTAAACACTTTCATAGGATTGAAAATCATGGATTCGTGATTTTTGAAATTATTTCAATTTTATAACTAGATTTTCTTTTAGCGTTTCAGGATAGATATTATGTCATTTGAACTGCTTCCGTCCTCGTCTTTACGAGAGTGGCACTTAATAACCAGTGGCTAACAATCCTGTGACCCTCTTTCTATGATACCGAGAAATAATATCTGTTTTGAATGAAAAAAAATGCTGCATTATTTTACTTATTGATGTAAGGGTTGCCTTTCGTTTGTCTTGCCGGGTATATGCTGCGAGTCTCTTTTTTTAGAGAAAATTAAGTTCTAATTAAGCCTCATAGATTAAAAAATTATTTATCTAAAAAGAACAAGTCATTCTTAAGGAAAATATATATAAAGCTTTATTAATATTAACGAAAATTCGGATTTCAGACCTTATGAACTTGTATTATTTTACCACAGGGATCCCAAAATCCAATCATCGCCAAAAAACGCTTTATAAAAGAAAAACTAAAGACTTCTTTCAAAAACCGCTAGATGCATTAGACACTTCTTTCTTAGCTTTAAATCTTGGCCCAAAAAAATTTGGACGTTTTGTCTTATTTCATAGAAAACAAGGCTTGTGAAGTTGCGACCCCTAAAATCGCGTTTTTTCGAAGGTCCCAAATTTTCGTCAAATTAAAAAATGGCTTTTTCTAATCAAAATATACACTAATAGATAGCTTAGTATGAGGGCTTTATGTTTCTGAAACTACCTTTTCCGATTTTATGAAAGTGATGGTGTTATTAGTGAAGAAAGTTTCTGGTCTGCAGTCTCCCAGTCAGCGGTGTACTCTTTTTACACTTTTCCATATTTTTGGATGTTGCTGCCTTTCTCTTTCAATAAAACTTACATGAATAACAGCTCATACAATGCGCTAATTAACCGCATTGACAAAATTTTTGAAAAGCTTTGAGAAGTTTGAAATTGAAAGTTTGAAAACGCTTCAGTTTGGGTGGCCTGTGGTTTGATCTTGCACCAAACAAACCACAGGTACCCCAAACTTGATATATTTTGCCTTTTCATTTTCGAACTTCTCAAGGCGTTTTCAAAATTCTAGTAACGCATATATTTAGCGCTCTATGAGAGGTTTTATTCATGCGAGTTTTATTGAAAAAGAAGATAAGAAACATAGGCAAAATATGCAAAAGTGCAAAAACAGTAAATCGCTGACTAGGTTACTGCAGACCAGAAACTTACTTCAATTATAACACCGTCGCTTTTATATAATTGCAAAATATAGTTTTAAAAACGTAAAGCCCCCATCCTCAGCTCTCTACTAGTGTATATTTTTCTCAGGAAAAGCGAGTTTTTAATTTTACGAAAATTTGGGACCATTCGATAAAACGCGATTTTAGGGGTCGCAACTTCACGAAGCCTCGCTTTCTATGAAATAGTTTTTAAATTCCAAGTTTTTTTGGCCAAGATTTAAAGCTAAGAAAGAAGTGTCTAATGCATCTAGTGCTTTTTGAGAGAAGTCATTAGTTTTCATTCTATAAAGCGTTTTTCGGCGATCATTGGATTTTGGGATCCCTGTGGTAAAGTAATATAGGTTCATACGGCCAGAAATCTGACTTTTCTTTCTAATAAATTAGGTTTCATGAAAAAATTGCTTATGATGGTATGTGAATAAATCAAAAAATTGCATTTCTATAAATTTATTAACAAAAACGCGATTTTTAAAATATTGGTATTTTTTAAATAATAAACCACAGGGATCCCATAAACCTATGGAACTCAAAATTTCTGAAAATGAAAAATTTCTTTTTGCAAGTAAGATCATATTTCCTGAAAAAGCTCTTATAAGTCTCTTCATAAATCAGGGAAAATACTTCCAATTTTGATCTATTTCTTGAATAAATTCCAATACCCCACAGCGATCCCACGTATTCGCTATGGTCTCATGGCTGATAAAATTCAGAGTTCTTGGTTTGCTTATTTTTCGTAACTGTTAAATCATTTTGACATTTATCTAATTCTATATTTAAAAATTGTGCCTTTTGTATAGGATTTCAGCATTAAAATATCTTTATGGTACTTTCGGCCCTAAAGCCGTTGGGCAACAGAATGGATAGTAAGAAAATAAATGCTGTATTAAGAAATATAAGGCCTTTTTCTAAGAAGTATTGAATTTATTTTCAATGGCGATTAAAATTGCTTTTTTAAGACTTTTTAAAACAAATATCTTTCTTAGTTTTTTCACAAGCTTTTCATCGCCATTCCATTCATTGTCAACAGAAACAAAGATATGATACTCAAGGGAGTAGGTCAGACTAAAGTCTCTAAAGGTGAAAGGTGTTTTTGTATAGAGCACGCTTTTTAAGAGCAACCTTTTCTTTATCTTGCAGATTCTTTATCCTCAAGGGATTCGTAGACATCCAACAAACTTGTACTGTCCCGCCATTTTGAAAAACGCCAAGAAGAAGCCATCAAAGTGTTCCAAAAATGTCAAGAAACCAGCCGTAATATAGATCCTAGACATCTAAAACAAAAGGTAAAGTGAAATAGAAACTTTGTCAAACTATTAAGAGTAGAAACGTTAATAGAAATCGTCGAAATATGTTGATTTTTAAGAAGTTTGTAGTTCCACATGTTGAAGAATCCTTATTAAACTTTGCGATGGCTTCTTTGGCTTGTAATAATACTGATTTTGTACCTGGGGCAGCTTATTTATATTACTTCTTACCTTTGAAACTGTTTAAACTTATGGTATTTATATCTAGTCGTGCCTACAAGTACCTCCTCAACTACCCGTAGAAAGAAATTTTATTTGGTTATTTAAACCCGCCATCGTATATAAAAAACATTTTCTATTTCTAAATTTAAAGCCGAGTTGAACGCTACTTGCATTAATACCCACAAGATAATACATTTTTTCTCCATTTTACTTATTCTTTCTTAAATTATTTCTTTATTCATTCATTCAATTAATTGAATCCATTTAATTTTTATTAGACCAAAGAAATCATGGAAGGCAACCCAAGCAAAAAAAATGGAAAAGGCGTTTTCAAGACTGCTGACAGGAAGTAGTCATGCAAGCAAAATATCACTTTTTTTCGGATTCAGTATCACGTGTTTCACATGTATTTGTTTTAGCGATGTGTAATAAAATGAGTTTTAAAATATTTATCGTTTGTTCATTTCGTAGTAAACCCCTTTTCAAATTTTCGTTTTTTTCCCGCCAAAAAACTTAGAATTTTTCGACCTCCTTGTCACGTGATCTACCTCATGGAACAGTATCTTCCCGCGAAAAAAATTTAAAATTGAAACATTTTTTCACGGGTTATCAACAGCCTTAGCCTCACTGCTCCACACCCACTTGCACCTCTTAGTCACTTAACCACCTATACCCTTCAGCTTTATTGCCACACCCTCTTTAACCTCTTTCTCGTTTACCACCTTTACCCTTCGGCTACCTTTGCACCTCTACCCCACCCATCTAATCCCCTGCCTTTGTCATCCTTAATACCCCTATTGTTTGGTTCAGACAATAAACAAGACATAAATTATTCATAAGAATTTTAATTGGGTAATTTATTCAGGCTATTACAGAGCTATGTGACTTAAGGTACATTGATACCTAACCCTTCAACAAACTCACTAACAGTATACAGGACAGCAAGAGAGACTACAAGGCAAGTGGCAATATCAAGGTAAGTGGTTCAAATCCCAGGTAAGGTCAAGTCTCAAGGAAAGTCAAGCAAGAACACAGCAGCCCACAAGTCAGGATAAAGGTAAGTTAACCAGAATTGAACCCCAAATTGGCAAAGAAATTCAGAAATTGGCTTTAAGAAAAAAAAAAAGGCTTTAAAAATAAAAAAAATTCAAATTGGCAATAAAAAAAATTAAAAAAATTCAAATTGGCCAAAAAAAATAACAAAAAAATAAAAAAATTGTGGAAAAAAGCCATAAATTTTGAAAAAATATATACTAAGTCTTTTTTCACTTTTTTTTGCCCCTAGGGTAATTAGACGAAGGTCCCTGAGATCAAAAGTTCAAACCTACCCTCCCCTTAAGAAAAGTGGCCCTCAACAAAGTGTTAAGGGCCACCCTTAAGGTTTTGGAATAGAATGAACTAATGAACTCAGAGACAGACCATTTGATTGGGATTCTAAAGACGTAGGTGCTGCTTGAGTAAAAGACTTGTACTGGATACTGAAAAAAGGCATAAAACTGGTGTTGTACTTTGCCAAAAAGATTCCAAAATACAATTGTAGGCCCAAAATTAAATACAATTATAGTCCCAATATGAAATTATTGCCAATACGAACAAGTGATGGTCTTAGTGAGATAAATGGAGCAACTTAGAATTTATTTGATGTTTAATGATTGTCAACACCAGTTTTATGCCTCATATACAGCATTAATTGGACCCAGTTAAGACATGGAACTTTCCATTGATCAGATCGAAAAAGCTGCCTCAAACTCATTAGAGGGTAGCTTGCACATAGCTTAATGAAAATCATCAAGTTTCCAATCTGGATGACCGATTATATACACCCCCAAAACATTGAATATTTGATCAATAAAAAGTTCCATGTCTAACGTGAACCTTACCAGTACTAGAAACAGAACAACTTTTGCAGAATTGCAGCCAACCATGGTATCTTGCAAGGTACAGCATGCCGTGTTATAGTATGGTTTTAGGATGGAAGCATAGTCAATTAATCCTGTCACTCCAAGTCTGTACCATGGTTGGCTGCAATCCTACCTATTCTGCATTACAGCAAGAGTGACAAATGGTATTTTTTTGCTGACCAATCGTTAATAAATATGATAAAATCTAAGGCCGCTTGAAAAGGCTATGATAAAATCTAAGGCCGCTTGAAAAGGCTATGATAAAATCTAAGGCCACTTGAAAAGGCTATGATAAAATCTAAGGCCGCTTGAAAAGGCTTTTTCCAATTTAACCTTGTTTACATTCATTCATGTGAATTCATTCCAATATCAGATAAGTCAAATTTTCAAATCATTTTAAATAACCAATCCATTCCCGTGCCGTGGTAATAATCCAAGTTAATTTTTTTAATAATATTTTCAATTTGAAAATCATTTTAACAAATTGTTTCAAAGAAAGTACAGAAGCCAACTATGTTTTAGTATACCATTTGTCATCTGTTGTTGTACTTTTACTCAAGCAACACCTACGTCAGACTATGAGATGAACACACCAAGCCCTGTTGAATACCGATGCCAAATAATTGGATTTCTTGTTTGTATTATTTGCTACAATCAGGTTTTTTCAACTTTTAAATTTTATCAAGTAAAATCAAATTGCTAATAATTTTGAGACTTTCCATTTTCGCCATTAAAAATTAGAGCTGATAAAAAGATAAATTTGGAGCTGCGAGATTATTTTCCATAATAATAATATTATTATTGGTTGGTCCTAAGAAAAGGCATTCAAGTTTTGATGATCTTAGGTTCTAGCCAAACAGCGTAAAAGGTTGCCAAAAATAAAAATACCAACGAAAAAATAATTCTGAACAGGGATTGATATGGCGTAGTCATAAAACATCATTCAATATTAAGTGGCATTTATGCACAGTAACGTCTATCTCAAGATTGGTGTGTTCACTTCATAGTCCTAAGTTAATATATTCTCACCACTTTAAGAATAAATGGAACAATTCCACTGATGAGTACAAACACTACAATCACTTGCAGTTCAGTATGTACAGCTGATACAAAAGTAATTTAGACATTGCACCTTCCAAACAACATCCTCTGGTGAATTTAAAACAAATGTATTACCAAAAAACGCCCTACCATATTTTTGTATAGTAATTTAAGAGATTCAGAAAAGCAATTGTATGACGAAAGAGGACATTGGTGGAAAATTACAAAACTTAATGCTGGTAAATTATGCACTTGACCTACCGTGTTGAAGGGAGTGAAGCAGGAGTGGAGAATACAGCAGGGCAAATCTTTATTCAAATCATCATAATATATGGTAATCAAAGAAAGTAGAACCACACTTATCTCATCAAAAATGTTCAATGGAGAAATTGAAGGCCAATAGTAACATGAAAATTATCAAATTCAGCCGATTGGTCATGATTTTGATGATCACGACAAGTACAAGATAGTGGGGTTCTACTGTATCATCAAATGCATCAATGAGAATAACAATCATAATGATGTATACAGTATCCTCTCACTTACTATGGTTGCAAAACTACTAAGAAAATCAATAAACCAAATAGAAAGCTAAAAAGAGTCTTAATTTTTTTCTAGTTATTTAGAAGAATTTGTAGTACAGCAAGAGAATACTGTACAGTGTTTCAATATCAAACAAAGAAATGGTCTAGGAAAAAGCTTTTTTCCAAATGTTGTGATTCTGTGAGTTTGCTAAATGTGAATGGAAAACCAAAATGAAAGATGGAAAAAAATAAAATTAAGGTTTTAGAGTAATGAATTATCTGAACTCAAATGCAAAACACTTAATGTATAAACACTTGCCACTGGAAAAACAAAATCGAAAGTAGTTTGAATTGAATACACAAACTTTTGAAAGAAACTTTTTCATATGCATCAATAATCAATGAAATGCAAAATGAATCAATCAATGGGAGACAAATAATTAAGATCAATGAATATCAGTCAAATGCAAAAAAAGGCAATGAAAATCAATGATTAATCAAATATATATGATAATAATATGTAGAGTAGATCCAAGCCAGCCAGCCAGTCATCAGGTCCAAAGGAGACATTATATGTGCATAAGTTACCAGCATTTAGTACATTAAAAGAACATTTACCAATTCTTAAAGTGGTGAAAACAAATCTACATACAACACAGCATTATATGTAGATACATAGAATATTAAAGATTATTCACCAAAGAAAAGAGTGAAGATCAGCAAAGATTTACCAGTAAAATTATGGTAAATACCAACCAGAATCCACTCAATCTATGATGAATAAGTATTTAGTAGAATTACACAGGTGAATATCAGGAAAATATCAAAACATACCAACCAAATGGCACAATCAATTCAAAGGAAATTGTTTTCACCAGTGTAATCTTACTAAATAACATCTAAAACTAACACTTATAGATTCAGCTAGCCTTCATATCCTTGATGAGCCAACTATAAAAAACAATAAAAGTGTCAGTATGATGGTCCTTTAACGTGAGCAAAGCCTAAGAACCATTCTTTTTTACGTGGAAGATGGGCCAGTGCGATTTTTTTGAGGGAGGCCAGGGGTGGGGGTGGCTAAAAAATCCAGCTATTCACACCACAGCCATGTTGAGAAGAACAATAGATACAGCAACACGTAACCTCAACTTTAAATATTTGAGAATAAATTCATGCAGGTTAAACAACATTTCTTTGTTCTGATGAAAATAAACATGGCTTACGTGAGAGTAAGCCCCAAGAGGGGGACCATAGAAAAGAATTTGAGTTGCACCACAATCTCAAAATAAAAATAATTGGACCATGTTTTTAAGCCAATGATGGATCAGTGACTCAGAATTTTAGTATGGGTTAACAACCAAATTCAGCTCCCCAGCCCACCCTCCCTCATTTATTAAAGTCCTAAGGGGTCCCCTAACAAATAGAATTTGTCAACCACTCCCTTCTGCCAAAATATATCTGGTTGACCATAGTTTTTTCGAATAAAGGAAAATAATTCGTAAAAGCTAACCGAGTGCTTATGCTGTCTATTTTTTTCTGAGGAAAGGAAGAAAAATTACCAGCACAATTTGTCGTTGGAAATACGGTTAACGAATATTCAAATATTTGCAAAGAATGGGAAAAAAGGATAAGAAAATGTCTAAACTAACTTTGAATTATTTTTGCATTAATGGCATAGCTTAAAAGTGTTTTTTTGTGGTCAGAACAAGAGAGTTTGCAAAACTTTAAGCCTTGAAAGTCTCACGTGCAGCTACCAAACGAGATGACAAAATTAAATGTTTATTTAAGCGACGATAAACTCTATAAACCCTCAAATGAATTTATACAGGGGAAGAAATTAATCTTATCTTAAGGTTTGTTTAGTCTAGTCTAGTTTTGAAGCCTTTCTTACCGTATAATAGTAGAAGTTTCTGTCAACGCCTACAAGCTTCATTTTTCTCGCCATCTTGTTCCTTCTTATCCAATAGACCCTGAAGCATGATGGGTACACGTGCTCCACTACCACAGGAAGCCCATGATTTGTTTTATCTTAAGGACGCCATGCTGATAGATAAAACAGTACATAAATAAGAAAGCTTATCACATCAATTTTTCAACTATATAATAGACATTCATCTGCAGGTCAATGCAGCTGAGAGCTCAGAGTTCGATTCATCCATCCGTCCATCCATCTTATCTATCTCATCTTAACTATCCATCCGATCTACCTCACTAATAGTACCCTATCTCATACGTATCCATCCACTTATCCATCCCTCCATTTCATCCGGCATTCATTCATCTCATCCATTCATCCAAAAATTTACCAGCCCAAAACTAAAGTTTTATCACAGTTACGTTTCGAACATCATGTTTATATCTAATGTACTGGTCAATTAGAAGCAAAAAAGGTAAACTGGTAAAGAAATAAATTCATATAGTGCTATTTCAAGGAGTGCAATGGTGCTTTACAAGATCATTAGAGGACTTTACAGTAGGGCTGTAGCCACAAATTTCTGATTGGTACGGTTTTTAAGGGTTTTCAGTTTTTCTTATATATTATTATTATTGGATATTGAATGGGTAGAACTGTGGTGAAATAATGATAGATGTGTTGATCATCACAGTCATGATGAACCCAACAAAAATGACCTGCTCGCCAACAGGATTGGCTTCATAGCTCAGTTGGTAGAGCATTGCACCGGCATCACGGAGGTCATGGATTCGATTCCCATTTAAGCTGGAAATCATTTTTTCAAGTCTTTCTTTACAGCGTTCACTTAGATCGCTTATGACTGTAATGATCAACACATCTATCATTATTATTATTATTATTTTATTTTTCTTTTATTATATTTTAATATTACTGATAGATAAAAGTGCCAGTTTTTGAAAACCAAAACGATGCCAAACATATTAACATATATTTATCATATTATATGACAGAGTCCTCATTCTTTGCTGCAGCAGCCAGAAGAAGTGCAGGCTCTGGGTAGAAGATTGTCTTTTTCAGCTTCAAAATGCTGTATGACAATAAGAGCATATTATTCACAGAGATGCCTGCGAGTTAACACTGATGACCGCACGAACATAAACAAAATAAGTCCGCACCGAAGGCTAAGATATTACAACTGACGCTACACACGAGGTTGAATGTAACCCTATACAAACCAACTATACTTAAGACCGGAAATGACGAATCCATTGGGCTGGATAGAATTAAATATTTTGACTTGGCTTTCACCTGACATCATGAAAAGACAAAAATCCGAAGTATTCACTCCACGAAACTGTTTGTCAAATATTTTGTTTGCAACGTTAAAAGAATAGCTTTGCCAAAATAATGTTGTATTTTTGATGTTCGGTTTTAGACTTATTACCGAGTCAAATTCTGTAACGCAATCAGTGTCACGCATTTCCAGAGCATTAGAAATAGGGAAATTCGATTGAAATAACACATTTTCATTTTAGTACATGATTGTCAACTTTATTTTGATAATTATTATTATTAAAATATTGAATTGGGTAGCAGTAGAAAACATGATTTTTAACATTTCGTGATTTGGACCGCCATCTTTGTGCTTCTCATATAGGACAACAAGATGGCGGACCCATACATGTCAATTAAGTTATGAGTATAATCAATCGCTCGTATCTCCGTATCTAAAACTTCTTTTAGCTACAGTTTTTGCTGAGATAAAAAGTTCTAGTTGCTCTTTCGGTTTGTTGAGGTATTGTTGTATATAAGTCTTTGGAAATTTTTCGATGACGTAGAGAAAGCCAAGAATACTGTAATGACCTCATGGCTATAAATTGCTCGAGTTAATATGTCGATAAAAGAGCAATAAAATATGAACCATATGAAAAAAAACTCTTGGAACCACAGAAAGAATGGATTTCCATCGAACATATTAAAATACGATAGAGCGAAAAAGGCGCAAAAATAATGACAATAATGCCTTACTCATAAGATAGGCATGTTAACAAGAACAAAACACCACACATAGATTCAAGTGCTTCAGAATAAGAATAAGCATGGCGGCCGCGTGAGAAAAAGGCCAAAAAGAAATTTACACTTTGGATATTATTATGAAGCGAATAGTTAATCCAATCTTATAACATATTCACATGAATACATTATATATCCTTACACAGTTCCTTCCATTGTTGACATCTGCGTCACTTTAGGAAAAGCAAATGGCCCAAAACCAATGCATCAAACATTCTAGAATTGTTCAGATTTCTTGTCTTTAGTCCTCGTTTGATTGCGATAGATTTTTATCTTTTCTCCGCTGAGGTATCATCACTTTTCCTTGTCTGAACCCGTTGTTGTAGATGGTATTTGCTTGTTTCCATCAAAACTTCTAGAGCGATGTCGTTTTTCATCAATAAGATTCGCTGCATTCGCTACACCAGATTCAATCACCCTTTGCTTGTGAATCGACTCGAAGTCTGTCTTTTCTTGGTTTTCTGGATCTCCTTCACTTTTAGCGTTTGGGTCAAGCCACGGCGATTCTTTGATTTCCTTTTGTTCTGCTTTGCTATCGATAAGATTCGCTGCATTTGCTACACCAGATTCCTTCGCTCTCGTCTTGTGAATCGTCGCAAGATCAGTCTTTTCAGGGTCCCCAAATTTTCCCTCTTTCTTGTCCTTTGGGCCAAGCCAAGGCGGCAGCTCACCTCTGACTTCTCTCCCCAAGTTTTCCTCAAACATACTGGTCCATATAGCAGCTTGCTCGTCTTTATTCTCGGAGCACATCCTCTTGTAAACCTTTTGATAATCTTCTCTGGCTTCGCTCACCCTTGAATCCATAGGCAAAGGTTTGTCTTCCGTTATTAAAGTCTTAGACTCATGTTTTCGTTTTATCGACTCTGTGTCTGCCATGGCTAAGTGTTCATCTACAGGATCTGCTTGTTGTAATGTTATCAGTTCTGTGTAGTGAGGAGACGATATCAAAGGTCGATCCAGCTGACAATCCAGCTGCCCGTGAAATCACTTGCCACAGGTAGCCCAAGCTCTGTAGGAGTCACATGCTAGGAGGGTCTTCTGGATCCCAATTTTGGCCAAATCCTATAGCCTATATCTTGTTCAAATATCAATCCAATTCCCATTTCTGATTGTTTTTTAGCTTTGTGAATCCCATTCCCATTGCATGAAATCCTATATTCCCAGTCCCCAAAAAGGCGAATGCCAGCTCTCATTTTAACCTCCAGGACCCTCGTTGGAAGAGCTGCCTATATACTAAGCAAACAAGAAAATTGACAAGTCACATTTAAATTATACCTAACAGCTCTTTGTCTTTTATTTTATCGTACGGGGAAGTTTTTTCTAGTAATATTTGAGCTAGCTATGGTCTTTTGAAATATTTCAAGTCTGAAAAGATTGATACGTTCCATCCCTCTTCACCGTTTTTATTCATCTCCAAGGGATTGCACTTTATGCTTAGTAGGCCTACGAACGAGCGTAAAACTACACACCAGTGACCACGGGTGTAACCACGGGTAACCACAGGTGAAAGTCAAATTACGTGACAGGTAAAGTAATCCTTGCCACCAGGTTCATTTATAAATATTAATAAAAATAGGTCCCCTTGTTTGTCACCACGCTACATCTTGCTAGAGTATGAAACATGGCCTAAAAATATATAATGAACGAGGGAGCCTAAGGTTTTGGCGTCGCCGTTCACAATGATCCCGGCTTTCTGTCTTTCACGTCGTTTCGTTTAGAAAGGCAACATTCCTTTTTAAGAGTCTCATGTGGTTTGAGATTTACCCTGTAACCCCATCTGTACTTAAAGTTGATAGAGTGTTAAGTATTCAAGCGATGAGCGCCAAAAACTATTTTCTTGAAGAAAGACTGTTGTACAAGGCTAAAATCTTGTTATTCAGAAAGTTTAACTTGTTTGGAAGTGGAGATGACCGATGAAAGTGGAATCAAGGTGTTAACCCAAAGCAAAAATTTGAATCGAAAATGGAGCTAGGCCTTCTTTAAATTTAAATCAATAACCATTGGTAACGCAATCTTCTGTAAACAGTCAAAGAAGAGACCTAGGTAGCTTTCTTTCAGTTTCCTTCCTTCCTTTTCACTGCTTACTACAAAGTGCGTCACATCCAAACACCTCAGGCAGCACATAAACGAACCGATCTCAAATCACACGAAGGCGATCTCAAACCACCGGAATCGAACAAAAGAAAGCTGGGTCCTTGATACTTGTCTATGCGTATTTTAAGGTCTCTAATACGTTTATAGAATGTCACTTAAAAATTATCTCCTCATGACCGAGCACGTTCAAGTAGTTAAATGGAAGAAGTCTGAAAATGGTGTCTGATAGGAATCAAGGACTTTCGTCCATATGCCCTGCGAGCAGAGTCTCCTTTTAACTCCTCTCTCGCCCGTAGAGGAGGCAAAAAGAGACTCTGCTTGTAGGGTATCGTCCATACTGATTAACTAATACGAGGTCGAGGGAAAACTTGGTCGAGTTGGTATTACATTGCATTGTGGGACTGTTTGTGTGACGAAATCGGACTCCCCTCAAAAATTCCAACGATGCACTGCAATGTAGTTTGCATGTCATTCGTTAATGATTAACTGATGTACTTATTTCAATAAAGTTAGTCACCAAAAACCTAGAAAGCTGTGATCGCTGAGAATCATTGGGAAAATTTTTATATCCAACAAGTAAAGCTTTTGTCACAAACTGCAGCAGTTGAGGATGCTCAGAGGAGGTGAACTTGTAACTGGTGGAAGATCTCAAGTCCATCAACAGTCATCGAGCAGTTGAAACATGTAAAATGTATCTACCCATAATCCTTGTCGGTCTCAGCTTTGTAGCTTATAGCTTTTCAAGCGGTGACTGACTTTATTGAAATAAATGTATAAGCCTTATCAATGGAGTGTAATGGAGCCTAGCTAGAGTCTTGTGAGGGATAAAACTCTATCAATGGGAATGGGAAAATGCCAGTAGAGATAAAAAGTTTGGAATTTGAATGCTGGGAAGTGAGACGAGATTCGTAAAAAAATTGAGTGGAAAATGAAATTGGCAGCTCCACCCCCTCCAGGAACCACTGGCATAAAAGAGTTATGGAAGAAAATAGGGATCTCCTTGCGATGGGAAAATGGTTCATAGGAAGATATTCCTTGCACGAAAGGAATGGTTGGTTGCTTTCTGAAGTAATATCTTTATCTATTAGATAGCTGTCAAGGATATTCCGCATTAAATCATGAAGGCTCTACTGTCAAGAAATCTGAACATGTGGACAAGCCGAACATGATGGAAATCAAATTTTAGCCCTAAACTTCGTCTGTACGTTTTTGTCTCCAGTTGACATTATTGACAATATGAATTTCAATATATTTCAAACTAGCAGCAAAACCAAGATGCAACATGCAACGTGCAGCAAAACTTTCGCCGAACCGCCAGTTAGAGATAGAAAATACCACACGCTCGAGCAGCCAATCAGAACGCATGAATTTTGATATCGGACCGAGAAATATTATATTTTATTCATTGTGTTTGTTATCAGGTTTTAAGCCTGATTGAGCTCTCTCATTGACGACGACACCGTCTAGTGAAGATGTGTCTATGCTTGTCTAACCTATACATTAACAATTCTATCTAACGGTAAAGACTTTGTTTATTATTGACGTTATTATCTCTTTTCTATTTATTATTATTTTCTTAAATTTACATTTTTTTGCTTTCTTATTGAAGTTGTTTAAATGCTTTGCCCGTAAAACGCCTGCCACGTAGGTGCTCAAGTTATTATGTTTTAAGATCGTCTTATATTTCTTTGGAGGAAGGAAATAAAAATCACAGCCAAATAATGAAATAATTATTTCTAAAGGATCCAAAGAAAGAATGGATTTTCTGCGAAATAGTGCAATAACGTGCCAGCTGACGACATTGATGTCTGCGAATCTAATGATCTAACTGATAATATTAATTCATGATTCAAAATCGCCAATCACACTATGAATCTTTAGGTATTATTATAAAGCAAATAATCAATCCAACCTTACATCACATTCACATTAAATATCCCTAAAGAGTCTCTTACATGGTTGAAAAAAAGCCATCGGGGAAAACGTCATTTTTGGATTGCGATGTCGACTTCCAACACTGGTACAACAAGTCTCACATTTCCTTTCAGTCCTCAGTTGATTGTGATAGGTCATGATCATTTTGGTCTTCCTTCGTAGTATCAAAGCTGGAGTTACTTCTCACTTGGTCATGATCTGAATGAGAAGATGTTGTAGAATCATCAGAACCAGATCGCCTGCTTCGATGTTTTCTGCGACGATGTCGTCTCTGTTCTGCCGTCATAAAGTCAGCTGCATTCGCCTCACAGGATTCAGCCGCTCTTGCCTTATGAATTGACGCAAAATCTGTCTTTTCAGGATCCCCAAACTTTTGTTGACTATTTGCATTTTGGCCAAGCCAAGGCGGCAGATCACTGACTTTTCTCCCTAAGTTTTTCTCATACATACTGGTCCATATCGCAGCTTGCTCGTCTTTGCTCTCAGAGCATTTCCTCTTGTACACGTTTGCATAATCCTGCATTGCCTCGCTACCCCATGAAAGCATAGACAAAGGTTTGTCTTCAACTGTCATCGTCACAGATTCCTTTTTTCTCGCCTCTGAATACCGCGTATCTGCCATAGAATAGCAGGATCGTTTTGTTAAATCAGTTGTTTGTGTTTGTTGTGAACTGATAAGGACAGTCAACAGAGCTACCCAGCCGTGATAATTAATTATATATCTTGCCCCCTGGAAACTGAATATTTAAAGTACACGTGTAGTTGAACCCAGGGGCCTGAAATTCAAGCCACGAAAATGGGAAAATCGTGACCCACAGAATGTCTCATCCATTAACCGAACCCGGGGATCGGTCTCTCTATTTCTTGTGCGTTGGCCAAAACAATTACAACCGTTTCCTCATAATGGCTGACCTTTCTCCCATGAAAGCGCGCGAATCGTCATGATCAACTCAAGCAAGCATACGAACAGCTAAGGAAAGCCAACGATTCGTTAAATTCTTAGTACCTCTAGTAATTAGGGAACGTTCATAATTTATAAGTAGGCGGGGGTGGGACAATGGGGATTTGGGAGGGCTAGCCATTTTCCCCGGTAACGATTGTGTGCTTTCCTGACCGAGCAACACGAACTGAAGGGCGAACGGAATAAATAATAAACTCCCATCTTTTTCGTCCAATTGGTCGCACTTTTAAAAGAGTGATACAATATATCCATGAAAAAAAGATTAACTTAAGTATGAATCACATCAAAACAATCTATTGCTTAAACGCAAAGCATCATGGTCGTCGGACGGGGTCAAATCAATGCAAACTCACCGAAAATTGTTCTAAAACCCGAATCAATCCACGAAGAGAAGTAGAATGGGCAGCAAACGCTCAGAATATTTTTTGAAAACATATTAACACATATTATATCTAAAAACCAGGCCATTTTAGATTAAACTGTTTCGCTAGGAGCAAATATAAAATTTTCTATTGGATTTGGCGATTCTATTTCCCACATAAACAAGCAGTGACGTCAAAGTGAAATAGGGCAATCAGTGCAAAGTTTGTAGGTCTACGGAACTGACTTATTCGTGAAATTTCTTACAAAGTTTTTTTACGGATTTATGGCATTACTATGATCACGTGCCAATAACAGGTTAAAGAGTAAAGGAAATTAGTTGACAAATGCGATTTAATCTCGAATAAGATCTTTAGTGTGTTATGTGCTAAAGTTTCTCGACCATGTATCAAGCTTAAAGGCGATAACACGGAGCAATCAGTATCTGCACTTTTTCCCGCAAACAATGTCCGTCTACATGGTGCAACGGAGACGCAAACGATTGCTGCAACTTGTCTCAACTTTTTTTTCAAAATGCGCGGTAGTTTTATATGCTGCAATGCTCTATGCAACTTGTGTCGCAGCCCTCTTGCTAGACAAGTTGTGGAGAAAATTGCTCCGTATAATCGCGTCTTATAAATCGTTATAAGACATAAAAGCAGTGTCCCCATCGATATACTTATTAGTATGTATGCGAAGCTTAATGCAGACTTGTCTTGTGCATTATTTTGTCTACAAGGTACCCTTACTGTCTGGGATCAAACTGTACATGCGCAACTGACCATGAACGCGCCTGGTGCAATCGGAAGTGGCGCCAAAATAGAAGCAGACTCGTAAATCATAACAAAACAGAATTCAGTGGAAATGTTTTCAATGAGCACAGTGCTTAGAGGAAGACTTGACTGAAACGTTTTGTCTTGCTTGTGTGTGGGGCAGGACTGGACAGGTTTCCTTCGACGTTTGTATTTATTGCTGCGCATGCACACGTTGCTTTTGCTAGTGAGACATGCTGCGCACCATGCCATTCTTAGATGTTTCGAATTTCTTACACAAGACGCGTTTATAACTAAACCCAGATTCACTACCACAATACCGTGCACTTCCTTATCCGAAATAGACATCAAGTTTATTAATAAATCCGTAAATGTAATGCAACGGTCTCCTTATCCTCGTCCCCAGGCTACTTGTCAGCTCTCCCAAATCCAAAATGGCGCACACTTCATAGTCACCTCACGTCATGCCAAACAGCGAAGAGAGAAGCCTGGGGACGAAGCTACAGAATGCTATACCTTTTGGATCTTTACTGGCGTGTAGCAGAGAGTACGCGAAGTTAAGCCGGTGTATTGTACTTGCTTTGGTACGAAAGAGCTATGGTCACCCTGTGGCAAACTGTCCGTGGAGCGTGGGCAACGGCTTGTGGATGGGTTCAAAGGTTGAACATAGACAAAATGGGAAAATATTCTTGTTTCTATAGCGACCGCCTTATCTTTTCTAATAGAATCGATTTTCTCTACTCAACATATTCATAGCACAAAGGACCGAATCCCTCAAAGCCAATGACGAAACTGTCCCATATTTATTGGTGTTAATGTATATATCTTCTAGATCTGTACAGTGACTGACACCTTGATCAGAACTGACATCTTTCTACCAATGAAAGTTAAGGGTGTCTAGATATCTCTCATGCGCGTACGCCTCAATGTAAGGCACACTGCTACAATACCATGGACATGGCTGTCTGATCTAAGGCAAGATGGGACATGCAGTAAGGAGAGGAACCTTTAAAACCATTTTACTATATAAGATGTGCGGTGGTTTGGTTTGGCTGTTTTAGCGACGCCTTCGTTTCTTGTTTGCAGGGCTGCTATGCGAGGTTTTCTTTCGCTTCTTTTGTTTCGGCGCGTTGTCTGGGTAACCAACTTTCTCTCGGTCGGCTGTAAGAAGACAACAACGTTATTACAAACAGGAATTGGGTACAAACAGCGGAAGGTATGATGAAAAGTTAAGAGGATATCAGGGTGTGGAACCCCAAAAAATGAAATGCGACTTTTGAGCGTTTTATATTGGAACTAATCGCGGTTATTTTACAATCAATGGTTGTAAAGTTAAAGTGCCTACAACCCTTCTGACAATATTCACCACGTTGATTCTACATGGGTTAAGATGTTAAATAACCCGAAAAAAATTCATAGTTTGAGTGCGGCTTCGTGAAGTTATAAAGTAAGAACATACGTAATAGGTAAATTACGAGCCTTAGATGAAACGACTGAAGAAGAGTGCCATACAAGTCTTTCACAACTTCAAGTCGCGTAAAAAATGAGCCAGCTCAACTAAACATGGCGCATTGCCTCATCTATCTAGTACTACTTTTTCGTGGGATTGCCAGCTCACTAGATACACTGTGCTGACGAGGCCCAATACAAACTGAAACAGCTGTCCACAGCGACTAGAATTTGTGAAAGGCTTGTATGGCACTCTTCTTCAGTCGTTTCATCAAAGGTTCGTAATTTACCTATTACGTATGTTCTTATTTAATATCCGAGCCCATCCCACATGGCGCATTGCCTCATCTATGAAGGTTTAGTTCCATGTCATATGCTAATGCTGTGACGTATGGGGAGGCATTTATGATTATTTGTTGCTCCTTGTAAGTCAAACACCTACTTCTATGTGAAAACAAACTTCCAATAATTTTTATAAGAGCCGCAATTGGGAAAACAATGACGTATTTCAAATTTAATTTATCTGTGCCAGTAATGTTTCGTATATCAAATGATTACTCCTCATACGTCATAGCATTAGCATATGGCAGTGGAAAACCTTTGTAACGTCAAGAAGCCGCACTCAAACTATACACTTTTTGCGGGATATTCAACATTTTACCTCATGTACAATCAATACTGTGAATATGTTGAAAGGGTGACAGGGACATTCACATGTTAAAGGGCACTATGTTGTGTTACAATGTAAAAGGTTTTTTTCCAGGCTTGAGGGGGAATGGCGCACCCCATTCACTTTCCCCAGATCCGTCCCTTCTAGTGATAGTGATGATGGTGAGAAAATGGTGAAGATATAAGGTGTTGTTGGTGATAATACAAGCCCAGATTACTTATTGATGATGCCAAGTTCAAATGGTTGAGCATCGTGAGGTTGTGGATTCAATGTATGCGCAAATGGTAAGACCTTCACCATGGTTAGATAACCATGTAAAATGTTGGTTGCATCTCCTTTTAGAGCCCACGTCCATCTTGGTCACCACCGAGAAACGAGCGTTTCGTTTCTCGGTGCCGACCAAGAGGAACGAGGGCTCTGAGTACGAGATTGAGACTTCAACCACAAGTCTGTAGGTAAAATATTTATCAGTGCTTGGCTGCGAGACTCTGTAAAGGCCGGTACGACGTTTAGTTCTCACAACTGTCGCGTGCAGCATCCTTATGCCAAGATTTAGTTACTATTTACAGTCAAAGCAAGTTGTACGTCCGATTTACACGAAGCAATTATTCGGATCATCCGCCATATTTGTTTACTTATGAACCCATGCGAGTTTTAAGAAAGCGCATGCGCGTCCATAACACAGGAAGACCAATCAATTAAATTAAATACCACAGGAAGACCAATAAACTAATTTTATTTCGGCAGTGCTTCCTTGGATGCATCAGCATGTTCGGCGCGACAAATGTGAGGTAAATTGGTACCAATTAAATCGGCCTTAAGTGAAGTCTTATCGCTTAACATAAGCCATAACCAGGTGGGATTGATAATTACCTTCTAAGGCTTCTTCCTCTAGTTCTGACCAATCTTTTCCACTTTCCTCTTCGCTTCCCAATTCTTCTTCAAAATCTTTTGAAATGAAAAGACAGTGTATATTAGCACACTCAATTTAACCTCTATTATGCGACCACTCTCGGGGAATCGTCAGGTGGTCGCTTAATGAAGGGGTATCGAGTAATTTTAGTGAAAGATCCATCATTGGGGCTTTGATTAGTGGTTGCTAAATAAATGTTCTACTGTGTCTGTAGTTGGTTAAGAAATAACCAGCACTCAGTATACGGCCCACCCAAACGCGCACGCTTCACCATAGTAGTCATTGTCTTCCATAGTCAAAATCTAAGTTGCGCAATTTTCTAGTTGACGTCCTTTGACATTACGTTTCACAGTATTAAGAATCACATACCTGAAGCGTCTTCTGACGTCTCAGTTTCTGAAGAGAAGCTCTCTTCTTCCGATGCTTCGTCCACAGATTCTGATGGTGCGTATTCACTTTCTTCCTCATCTTCACTCCCCCCTCCATCGCTCTGAAAATTTGGAAATTATTTTAAGTTTAATCTGATAGTTCAATCACTAGGAGAATAACAAGATGTTGTGCTATTTCCATTGTGGATTTTTTTGCAATTTTTTGTGAGGTCAATTAGCCATTCCGAGGTCGAGTAAAAACTGGGTCGAGTTGTCAATGCAGTGCATTGTGGGCTGTATTAGGGGACAAAATGGCCAGCATCTTAGAAATATGTCCCCTAATACTGTCCCACAATGCATTGTTATCCCAACTTGATCCAGTTTTTTCCTCAACCGAGAAATGGCTAATAGAAGGATTCAAGGTAGTAGGGCTTAGAATGCGTGGATGGACAGGGCGACAAGCAATTTTACAATAACTTTATCACATTTTACAAATTTATCGCGCACTGATTAGTTATTTTACCAAATTGTCTTCGTAGTAGAAATGTGAGAGAGTGTGGCATAGATTAAACTGTTATGATGGTTTACCTCACTGTCAGGGTCCAGGAAGCTCCAGCCACCATTTTCCAGGAACTCCTCAGTATTATCGTTGATTGTCTTCATGATTTTAACCCAGTTTAAGCTCTGGATACCTTCGGTGTACTTAATGTCACAAGAACTAAAAAGTATCAAGAAATATATATATTGGAGAAATAGATTTCGAATAGGCCATTTGCATTATGGCGTCATTTTACTACCACTACCAAAATGCTTCGTGAATTTTCTTTCTTATTCAAATTTGCAATTCCTCATGGGAATAGTGAGACAATTGGTGCTAATTAACATGAACAAAAGACAGTGTGCAATGGAGTCTGGTAGTGGTAGTAAATGACGCCATAATGTAATGGCCTATTAGATGTATGGATGAATGGATGAATTGATGGATAAGCGAATGCATGGATTGGTTGTAGATGAGGTGAATGGATGAAATCAAGGGATGGATGGATAGTGTGAGGTGAGGTAGAGCAAAAATGGATAGATAAATCCACAACAAACGAACGAACGAACGAATGAACGAACGAATGAATGAAAGGTCGAAGTGGATAGAAGGAAGGAAAGAGGGATGGATGCATGGATGGATGGTGTACAAGACCCTAGAAAACAAGCCTAACGAAACCTTCTTTCTAATTTCCTAGTACATACTTTAACCATTCCTTGACAGAATCAAGTGACGTCATAGGGATAGCATTAATGTGCTCTACTTTTCGCTTGTAGTCTTTGAAGATGAACACCATGTCAAAATTCTTCAAATGAAACTGCAGGTAGAGTATAAGAATATCTCAATATGTATAGGAATAACTTGGGTATAGACTGTCTTCTCAAGTTTGCGTGCACAGCCAAATTTAAAGAACTTGACGGGCCATAATTCCAGAACAGGAGCTTTATAATGACAATTATCATACATTTCTATTAGATTTTTTGATAAAAATCATCAAATCGATTCTCATCTTTAAATATAAAACTGGATTCTCAATTTTACTGATTTGGCGTTTTTAAGTTTTGTGGCCCGTCAAGTTGGATACGAACGCATACTTGAGAAAACGATCTATCGTGGAATTTTCTCACTTCAGACCATGTGTCATTCTCTTGAGAACAAGATTCTTTGTTTGAGGTTGTATCCATATTAATGGTCTTCTCATCCGTTAAATAAAGAAATGGTTCTCAAGGGAATTACACCTGGTTTGAAATGGAAAAACATTACGTCAAAAGTAAAGAGGTCCGTTGCGATTTATTAGTAAGTTTAATTTTCATCCAGATTGAGTTTGAGAGACATTCCAACACGAGTTTATCAGTACCATTCATCCCCATATTACAGTATGAAGTACGAGTTACCTCTAAGTATCAAGTCACTGGAAATATTTCTTTCCCTGTAAGCTAATAGCCTCAATCCCCCTACCCCTCCCCACCCCCTGCCCCAGCATTAGCATTCAAGACTTCCGCATTCACAGTGCTTTCCAATTACATCAAAAATCAAACAGTCAAAATCATATAATTTGCTGTCGCGACAAAAGACGATTTGGTAAAAGTCAATCAAGGTGTTTCCATGACAATCAAGATGTTTCCATGACACTCGGAAGGCACATGACCTTTTAAAACCGTGTGTTCCCCAACGTTCATCAAACTGAGAAGTTTAACTAAACCATATTTTGTCATGACGCAGGTTGTACGATCCTGGCCATGTGATTGAGAAGTACTGCGAAGCACCCTCAATACTAACTGTTGTTGATCCCTTAACCTACCTGAACACGTTCAAAATGAACAAGTTCCACTTCATCCAGGGTAATGATAAATACAGGCTGTAAAAAGAATAAAAATACTACAAGTGACTACGAACCCTTGGATGGTGTTTCCTAAACACATCATATCACTTGTAAAATTATGTCATTATTTGGAATAATTTCAAGTTCCATTACTTTGTGTGCAAGAAATATAATAATAATAATATATATAGCTTATATAGCGCTTATACAAGTCTGTTCTAAGCGCTTAGTAACATAACGTTACATGTATAGTCTAATGTGAAATGGACTAGAAGCTTAGCCAATCAGAATGTACTATTTGCAATACTCCACTATTTTGCTTATAATAAAATACCAATAGATACCTACACATTTGATCACTAACCTGTTCTGTGAGATTAACCAGACAATGAGTCGTTGGCTGTAGCAACACAGTACTGCGAAATGGGACACCAGAAAATCTGAAAAGATTAGAAAAAACAGATATGTTATTAGACACTGTTGTTTGCTATAATAACCTTTCAACCTTTCTAAAATAATGTCTAGGCTGATCAATGTCAGGGCATGGCTAACTCACAGAATGAACCCTTATACATCGTCTGGGCAGATCTTAAGTCAGGGCACAGCTAACTCACAGTAAGATGGAACCCTTAAACAATCTCTGGGCTGATCTTAGTCAGGGTATGGCTAACTCACAGATGGAACCGTTAAACAATCTCTGGGTTGATCTTAGTCAGGGCATGGCTTACTCACAGATTGAACCCTGAAACAACCTCTGGGCTGATCTAAGTCAGGATAGCTAATTCACACATGAAATATAAATTGATCATGATGTTAGGTTTTGCAAAGGGAGGAAAACCAGAGAACCCAGACAAAAACCCTTGAATCAAAAAAAAAGAAAACACTCTAATGAGATATGATACACAGTCTAATACCAAACCCAAGACCAAAGAGGTGCAACGCTAGTGCACTACCACCACAACACCCTTGATTCCCTTAACATAGAAAAAGTACTAAACACATACCCAAGTTCTCTGAACGGCACATCAAACTCCACTTGTCCATGAGTTAAACCTTCAACTTTATCAATAAAATTCTTGAAGACAGCTTTTAGACGCTGCCTCATTTCTCTCTCTGCCTGTCAATCAAACAGCAAAAAAAGAGGATCCAGATTTAGTCAAAGTGATTTCTATGGGATTCATTGACTACAATGACCACACAAAGATTTGACCAGACAAGTCCCAAATCTGGTACAACATTGTCTGACGATTGGCTGTTATTTTAAGATCTGATACAAGCCTGCAAATTAGCACTGCACATTGAACATTTCTCTGATAAATTAGTAGTTTTGATTGATGATGCTGACCGGTTTCTTTTGTTAGGATGTGGACTATGACAAAATATGTTCACTCTAGATTTGAAAAGACATGTTCACTCAAAATTGCAAAACTAGAAGCAAAACGTTCAAGTATATGCCGCCAGGGTCAGAAGTTACGAGTGACAAGTGAAAAGGACAGTAATAGTACAACAAGTAACATACGACATTTGGTTCAAGAGGTTTCAACTGACAGAATTACTGTGTGCGTATATAACATGAAGGCATTTTTTTCTTCTTTTTTTTAGTTGCAGTATTTGAAAGAAGCTTTTTTGGCTGCAGGCCAGGGCAACCCTAGTCCCTGATTGAACATATGACAACCTTCTCGCAAAAAAAAGCCTTGTTGATATAGGGAATACTGTTAATCAGTATTGTTGGATTACCTGTTCAGCCTGTAAGTCATCTCTGTCATGCATGTGTTGATGTTTACCAAGATCAGTGGTTATCTCTCCAACCTAGACACAACGGTTAAACAAGAAATAAGGTTATTAACAAGGTTTGTGCTGAGGTAACCACTTAAAATTCAAGGACTCTTCAAGAAGTATACAAGGACCCAAAAATGAATTTGCAAGGAGTGTGTTCAGCTAACTAAGCCAAGGTTTTACACAGTGGTTGCACATGGCCGACTTACAGATTTTCCGACCTTTCTGACTAGATCTATTTCAGAGCTATGCAAGTAATGATCAAAGCAAAAATTCAAGGAGTTCTCAAGGAGTTTCACTAAAATCGTAAAATTCAAGAGTTTTTCAAGTGCCCTTGAAAACGTGAATTGAATTCAAGGAGTTTTTAAGGAGTTTAAGGAGTAGCTTGAACCCTGTATTAAGCTGGACACTCTAATTAGTACACTGTGTTTAATGGCTTTATGAAAACCACTCTAAGTTTCTGATAGTAGAGCCTTGCTACACATCACATACCTCTGTATAGAATTGAATATCTCTGTATTTCTTCTTTCCGATAATGATCGGGTGCTGCAACATAAACAACATTCAACACTGTTAACAGAATATTTTAACACAATTGATGGCACGGGTGGCGTACGCTGCCAATGTATCATCTTTCACCACTGTGAGACCAAAGGTTAGGCTGCTTCTTTGAGCCCCGTGGATGCCACGTGAATAGAGTTTGTTTGACATTTTGGCCTCGCCCTTGCCACTGCCCTGGGTTTTTCTTCAGGTTCTCCAATCTTCCTCCCTCGGTAAAAATCAACATGTGAACCAAGAGTTGCGTGCATAAATAGTAAATTTAGTCTAAATCTACAAAGGTTTTTGCTGTTGCATCACAGCGTGGGACAATCACAACAGAGCTAGGCTCCAAACTAAGTGAAAGTCCAGAATTAGAATTTAGAAGTTGATTTTTGAGGAGGGAGGAATACCGGAGAACCAGGAGAAAAACCCTCAAAGCACAGGAGAGAACCAACAAACAACCTTACTCACATACGACATTGAGATTGGTAGGACTCAAACTCTAGCCACATTGGTGAGAGGAGGCTCATTAGCAACGCATGCCACCAGTGCTTCCCGGTGATAGTGAGAGTGAGTGAAAGCAGGCCTGTATCAGCAAAAGGTGCCAAAATAAACAGCCTGCTCTAACAAATAAAAAATTATAATTATTTTTTAATCAAGGATATGCACATAGGAAAAAGAGTGTACGAAAATTAATGAGAACTGCAAAGTGACTCATACAACTTGAAAACACAGGTAGGGTATTTTATTTGATACAAGGATGTAACTGACCTTGAGATGAAAGTGTATTAGGATAATCATCTCCCCATCACAAGGCTAGAGAGAAAGAACACATCTTAGACCTTGAATGTGTTGGCTGGATATTATTACAAAATGGATTGAATGGATGGGATGGACTGAATGGATAGTATGAATGGGATGGATTGAATGGATGGATGGATTGAATGGATGGGATGGATTGAATGAATGGAATGAATGGATGGGATGGATTGAATGGATGGGATGAATTGAATGAAAGGGATGGAATGAATGGAATGGATTGAATGGATGGATGGATGGATTAAATGGATGGGGTGGATTGAATGGATGGGATGGATTGAACGGATGGGATGGATTGAATGGATGGGATGGATTGAATGGAGGGATTGAATAGATGGATGGGATAGATGACTGGAACGAATGGACGGAATGGATTAAATGGATGAATGAAATGAATGGATGGGAAGAATGGGATGGATGGAGTGAATGAATGGATGGATGGGATGGATTGGATGGATGGATAAACTAATGAATTAAACAATAAATGTTATATTTGTTTCTCAAGGCTAACACTTTATAAATCTGTGACCTCATAATCTTGTCTTTAGACAATTTCTTTCTTTGTTTACCTGGAAGTAGGAATGCTTAACATTGCCATAAAGTATGTCCACATTATCACCATGAAATGTTGAAAACCTGAAACCTGTTATAACAATTATCATGATTAGTATTTAAGATTAGGAACACATTCATTTTCAAATAGACCATTTTGTGTGAGCATCCAATTTGACAGCCACCAAACTGAAAAAACGCAAATTCAGTAAAATTGCAAACACAGTTTTATATTTAAAGAGGAGAATTGATTTTATGAAAACTCTTTGAAAAAAATTCATAGCAATTCATGATAATACTCCTGTTTTTTTTGTTTTTTTAAATAATGATAAAGTTTGCTAAAACATTATTACTATTCCCCTACACAGCTATTTAAGGTGGTTGACTAGTACTTTGGTATATAAATAAACAGAAAATTGAGGTGGATCTTGGAATGCAGGGCTTAAAATAATGGCAGGGCATAGGACAATATCTGGCCAGAATCAGGACTTCTCTGGTCAAATCTTTGTCTTGTCAGTTATTTTGACCAGAGTAATGTTTAGCCAGAAATGAGGCATGACTAAGCTGAAGCTAATTTGGCCTAAGATCATGACTGGCAACTGATTGGCCATTGTTTTAAGCCCTGGAATGATCTCATTGCTTATTACTGTTTGTTTCTTTAACCTTTCTTGAAATGGCTGTATACTCCAGCTGAGAGAATATCCCATTTACAATATTTTATATGAGACAAAATTGTCTATCTACAAAATTGTGTGCAGTTTTCTTACCGTTGTTGTGTGCTTCAAGGATTCCCTAAAAAAAGATGAATCATTTTATGGTATCTTTCCTTCAATACTGAGCATAAAACTAGAAGATATTTTAATTACAAAATACAAAGAAATGTATGGAGCGATGTTTAGTGTTGAGTGTATGACGTCACATACTCCTAAACAAATTCGCAAAATATAATACTTGCCATCCGAATATCAGAAAAAAACTTTAACCAGTGATTGTTAGACCTTAAAGGGTTATTCCAGTACAGTTTCAGCTTAATTAAAATTTGGGCGATTTCCTTGCTAAGTCCCCTTTTAAGTGGTTAGCAACCAATAGTCCTCATGGTCTACAAGTCAATAGCCTGCAGCCTTCAGCCTCAAAGGCTATTGACTTGTAGATTGGGGCAGAGGGTCAAATGGACCTCTTGCTAAACTGGCAGTTACAGTAAGTGGTGTCAGTGATGTCATAGTAGGCATTATTAAATATACAAAATATACTTTTCTGGGCAATAAAGCATCCTGTATAAAACATTCATTGTCTTACTTAGTATTTATAGAATGGTCTTTGCAAGTGTTTTTTCTTATAGTAATCAGACTTTCAATTTACAAGTGATGACAAACAAATTAAAATGCTTCCTTTGGCATCACACTCATTAGAAGATTGGAAGTATAAACCTCGATATCTCCAAGTCGCATCACTGAAATAATGTAAAACTATTTTACCATTTAACTTTCCACTCTATTGCAGGTTTTCAATCATTCCCAAAAGAATGAAATAATGAAAGACATGGCGGCCATGTTGGATGATATAACAAAAGAAACTAATGACAAATCTTTTGTTAAATTCATCCAAACGTGAAAACTGTCAGTTTAGAATCAATGCTGAAAAGTTAGGTTTTAGGGAGTTAGGTGTCATAGGTGAAATATAAATAAGAACAATAGAGTGGTACTTACGGGTGTTCTTCTCTGTGTGAGGCTGGGTCGTATGTACAAATCCTTGAGTTTTGGGTTGCCTTTGGTATTGTTGAGAATCAAAGTACCTTGTTGTATTACACCCTGTAAAACACAACAGCAGAAAAATATTCAAACTTGAAACCTGTGACCACAGGAAATCACTCATATTTTGAAATAAAAAGGGATTGCTCTCTTAACCCCAAAGGTGTGCAGCGAGTGCACTACCACTACACCACCCTTGATTGCAAGAGAACCCGGAGAAACCCCTCAAATTAAGGGACAGACCTAATAAACTCTACTCACATGTGATGCTTTGTTCAGGAATCTAACCCAAGACCCCAGAGTGGAGAGGCAAGGGCTTTACTGCAAAACCACCCTTGATTCTTAGATAAGAATAATGATTGATTCCATACCTGTTTTTCTCTCTCTTCAGCCTCTCTGGTCTTAAACTTTTTCTGTACTTCTTTGATATGCCTAAAAGCCATGTTTAGATTCTGTGCTGGGGGATGGGGTGAACCGGGAGCTTTGGTATTTGAGCTGCGAAATGTCCTATACAGGGAAAGAAAGATTGATGACATTAATAAGGAATCAATGGTGGATGGTTCCATTAAAGTGTCCCTCACCCCTAGCTAATTAAAGCCAGCACACACAAGGGAGCTTGCTCCAGCAACACGCTCCTGGGTAATCCTGGGTCATTTTGCAAGACCAGTACACACGAGGGAGCTAAATGCTGAAACAACCTGATTTGATTGGCCAACTGAAGACAGGTTGTTGTGGGGCAATAAAAGTTTCAGTGCACACTAGGGAGCTTGCTCCTGAAACACAATTCTGCAACAGATTTGCTCCTCAAGCTTGCTCCATCATATTTAACCATTTTGATATGAGGGAGCAAAATTTCGAGAGCAAAAGTTTTGTGGCACAACATTTTTTCTACGTGAAATTGATGGTACAGACAAGGGAGCTTTGCTCCGGGAGCATGTTGCAGCAGCGTGTTCCGGGAGCAAGCTTCCACATGTGTGCTGGCCTTTATTTGTAGTACTGATTCTACATGAAGTGAGAAGTTCAATAGTAAGAATGTTTTATGATTTCAGTCTTGGAGAGTGGTCAATATTGAGTTATGGGTGAGGGGCACTTTATTAAGGACTCCAGGGTGGATGTTCCTGGTAACCTAATTAAATTAAATAACTGGATGGTCTGTCTCAACATATACATATAGACAATAATGGAAATAGTTGTGCAAAGGCTCTTTAAAATGATAATAAGTAAAGAAAAGCATTTCCACCGACCCCACAGTGACATACAGTGCTGGTTATGTAATGGGTTCTGGATATTTGGCAGCTTACAGGATATGAAGAAGAGAGAAGACTAGAACCCAAACCTATTAACTGCAGATCCTTGAGGTTTTGAACATTAAAAGCAACAGTATCAAAAACAGTACAAACAAAAGGAACAGTAGCAGCTTCAACAACATCAACAACTACAGCAACTACAGCAACAACAGCAACAACAGCAACAGCAACAACAGCAGCAACAGCAACAACAGCAGCAACGGCAACAACAGCAGCAACAGCAACAACAACAACCACAACAGCAACAGCAACAACAGCAGCAACAGCAACAACAGCAACAACAGCAACAACAGCAACAACAACAGCAACAACAACAGCAACAACAGCAGCAACAACAGCAGCAACAACAACAACAGCAACAACTGCAACAACAACAGCAGCAACAGCAGCAACAGCAACAATAAAAGGAACAACAGCAGCAATAGCAGCAACAGCAGCATAGCCAACAGCAATGGCAGTAAGGACAACAGCAATAAAAACAACAGCAACAGCAGCAGCAACAACAGAAACAATAACAATTATTTAACAGAAACAAATAATCAATACTTATTTATTGGGACCGAGAGAAACAGTCATACTGGTTTCCTTTGGTACCAGTAAATAAGTGCTTAAATATCATACCAAGTGTCAAAGAGAACAAGAAAATCCAGAAGACTCCTTGTTTAATCTGATGTTTCGTGAAAGAAAACGTGTGAATGAATTTTTGCAAATGCGCTCAAATGTGTTGCTTTCTGGTTTCCGTTTTTTATATATTTTTATATTTCATTCATGTGACACTCTCTCGACCAATAGAATTTGAGGAAAATTGAACTTTGACACTTGGTATATAATAATAGTCCTTGACTTACATTTCTTTTAAGAACGTTGCTTCAGGTTGAGAGAAAAGATTTCCTTCCAGACGCCCAACAGAACTGCAAAAAAGTTAAGAATTAATCTCAAACAAAAATGACTTTAGAGAAGCTGGACTGTCAGCTAAAATAAGACTTTGTATCAGCTGTCAGCTAAAATAAAACTTTCTATCACATACTAGACAATTCATGACAGTCTTCATGCCCATTTGGAACTGTGCTTTTGCACTAATAAGATCAAGGAGCAAAGGGCTAAATAATACCTTCCAGGGCAGTACAAGTTGATACGTAGATAAGTGTAGCCTCCCTCGTCACTTGAGCTGATGTTCTGAAATAAATATACAAAAAACATTTGCAAAATTAATGATGGCAACAGCAACTGTAAATAATTCTCTTTGGTGTTCTGTTCGTGGGATATTTCGTTTAAATATTGTCAGTAAAGTAAACTCATCCACAGGGAATTGAAGGTGCAAAACCCCAAAGTGAAACACACTTCTGGTTGTTTATAACATAAAAAGAACAATGCCTGGATGCTTTCCGACATGAAATTTTCCCTCTCAAGTTCAAATTCAATCTCTCTCATTCGCTTGGCTCACTCAGGAGATATCGATTTAGCATGGCATATCTAAAAATCATTATTGAGCCTTTTACCGTGGGGATAAATAAAGTTAATTGATTGAACACTCAGAGATATATCCAACATCTCTGCATGCCTTTTTGTTAATCTGTAAATCTTTAGAGGTGCTTATTTCTTTATGTTTTTAAACAACACAAGTACTAATGTACCTTAATAGTTGAAATGTGGAAGGGTGTTGCGATACCAAACAATGGCAGTATTACAGCTTCATGTTTCTTATCTACCATGGAAAGAATGATAACGATAACATTAGTAATGAGATAAATAAATGATATTAGCGTAATCTCCCTTGATGAGCTGTTTGTTGGATTTCAGAGAAAATGCAGGGAGAAAGTGGTGAAATAAATGACAGTCATAATGATAATAACGATAATAATAACGATAACAACAACATTAATGTATGTGAGAACCAACAGCCATCACATGATGTCAGCCATGACAGTCATGGATAGCTCACACACAAGCCCTGGTTGGAGAGACCAGATAGACCATTTTCCAAATTACTGCTATGTTGGATAGAATAGACCCTTTTGATTACAGACTCATTTACTCAGAGTTATCCCTCAAATTAGTGTCTAAACATTCGCAAATACCAACGGCAAAGTAAAGACAGCGTTTTCGATAGAAGCTGGCAAACGGCAAATTCTGCCGTCTACTTTTGCTAATTCGGCCCCTACTTAGCCACTTCCCAATGCAATTGTAAGTTTTGAATATAGTTCTTTAAGTTCGTTAAAATAAATTTTAACCCAATCTTTGTAGCTGTACTACGAAAACTGCAATGCTATCGAAACTATGACGATCAATGTCCGCCATCTTGAATTTTTGTGAGAAGAGTGAGTGACAAGTAAGACCAAGGCTAACTCTGAGCATCAGAGAACTCAAAACTGGAGTGTTTACTTACCTACATACAAGTGCAGGTCTCTGATATTGTTCTCTTTTGGCAACAAGTTGGAGTTTTTGTAAGCAACATTGGATGGTTTTATTCTAGAAAAAATAATGATAAATCAAGATGTTTGTTCTGAATTGCCGGGTTTTAATCAGCTGATTAAAGCCTTTAAATCCCATTATCTTCTCTAGATGATTAATAAATTTATTAACGTTTGTACTCTTTAACCTTGTAGTCGTTGTATTTTTGTGGCAAATAAATTAAACTCAATTAGATATGGTGTCCTTACTTTGTTGGTTTTTCTGTTTCTCCTTTAGCCTCAAGAAGACGCCGCTGAAAAGAAACCAAAAAAATATACAAATGAATGGATAAACAGAAAGTGGGTTAGGGTTTGGATGGATGTATGTATGGATGGATGGATGGATAGATGGTTACATGGGATAGATGGATGGATGGACGGATGGATGGATGGATGGTTGCATGGGATAGATGGATGGATGGAAGGATGGTTGCATGGGATAGATGGATGGATGGTTGCAAGGGATAGATGGATGGATGGATGGATGCATGGATGGATGGATGGATGCATGGATGCATGGGATAAATAGGTAGACGAGATAGACATATGGGATGGATGGATGGGATTGAAAAATGGATGGATGGATTGGATGGATATATGGGAATGAATGACTGATAAAGGAGATAGATGGATGAGATAGTTGGGTGCATGGATGTGATTGACAAAGAGCCAACCATTAAAGAATAACTTCCATTAGTAAAGAAATACAAGGCTGATATATAAACCAGAAGTTGACCAATATTCTGCAATGCAAAACAAAGTACACACCGTTGCTTCTTCATGCAACTGCTCCTTGAGCTTCTGTTGATGGGCTCTTCTCTTGTCTTCTGCTGTAAGCTCAGTCTGTGAAATATAAGTATACATCAGGTTGTCAGTAGGGTGTTGGTAGGTTGTCAGTAGGGTGTTGGTGGGTTGTCAGTAGGGTGTTGGTAGGTTGTCAATAGGGTGTTGGTAGGTTGTCAGTAGGGTGTTGGTAGGTTGTCAATAGGGTGTTGGTAGGTTGTCAGTAGGGTGTTGGTGGGCTGTCAGTAGGGTGTTGGTAGATTGTCAATAGGGTGTTAGTAGGTTGTCAATAGGGTATTAAGAGGGGTTTGCACTAAGGGTCACCTATGAGTTGCAAAATAAATTTTTTCCAAATTTCTCAAAATTGGCATGAGTGAAGGCCTCCATGGACTGAATTCATCGCTATAAGTTTTAGTTCGATCAGAATTTTATTTCCGGCCAACGGCGCGAAAATGTGAAATTTGACGTCATTTCCGGTTTTCAAAGGCCGTTTGTGTGCACTCCTAAAAGTGCTAAAAATCACTAGATTTCGTTCATATTTTACCAAATAAATTTACCAGACTAAAAGTTGATATGATAGTGACTATTTAGAGCTATTTGTCTTTAAAGCAAGATACAAATTTAATATTTTATAGATTTTTCAATTATTTGTACGTTTTCACCAGGTTTTACGTGCATCATATTCAAAAATCTGTATCGCCACTGGTACATGGCCTAGCTCAAAACTATTGCACCAGGAGTAAAGAGGGATACCCATGGCTTAGTTTTATAAAATAAAATTTTGGGGCAATTCATAAGCAAAACTTGGAGAGCGCTGTAATAAACTTCCTAAACTCACAGTACAATACTTTAATTACAATTTTCGAGCTGATACAATCAAGGAAACGCTCAATCAAGGAACCTCGAAGAGGTTCGAAGCATTCATCATGACTGGATCTGAAACAAGTTGAATCGAGTCTGGCCCATCACTATACCGGATCACGCTATCGATGTCAAAAATGTCAAAATATCAAAAACTAAGCTAACCTTATGTATTAGAAGGAGCTTAAACGTGTTATAACTTTATATTCTTTGAATATATTACCTTAATTTCACTCTGATTAACACGGTGCCCTATCTAAATGGACACTAACGCGACAGACATTGAAAACAATAAAGAATGCGTGACATAAACACAGGAACCCCAAACACCTCGTAATCACTCTTGTGTACTCAAATAATACAACCATATTAATATATCATCTCAGTGTATACATTTGCTTTCATGGTGACATATGCCGCATGTGAAGAAGGATGTAACGTTTATATTTTTACACTCTAAAAAAGGCTAGTGTTAAACTTTCTAATCAAAACAAAATTCTTACATGTATTCCTACGGGAAGGTGCGGCAACCCACTTGTGCGTTTCTGAATCACAGAGGGGTCTACGAAGGCGCAAAACGAAACAAAGAGAACATCGTTATATCCAACGTTATCTCGTGTACTGGGGGACTTCTTGTGTAACATGATGTTTTTCTGGAAGTAGCTTGATAAATTGAAACTCTTGTGCTATACTTATGTGGTATAATTATGAGGTGTGGCAACCACAACCAATGAGCACTAATCAGTTTACGCTAGATGAAAAAAGGATGTTTTTGTGTTAAACAAACATGAAACATGTTAGCGTCTTAAAATGCTTAAAGATATCGAAGTGGAAGAATGCCAAGCTAAGTTATGGTCCTGAGCTACCAGCTCCTGATACACAACTACACGACGCTACTACCTTACTAATGCGCTCTATGTAGGGAGCCTTAAGTCTAACAATTATATCTGATATATCTATTTCTAAGTTATAACAGATGGTTTGCAATAGATGTAGACTTAACTTCCTTAATTGTCCATCGGCGTGCAACTGGCACAAGTCGATTGAGTCATAAATTATAGGATGCTTTAGTTGACAGTCCTCCAGAACAGTTTGTAGGGTACGTGCATAGGCGTCTTGATCCTGCGCAGCTCGCTGATTATCACCTTCGTCAGTTTCTTTAGCTCCACGTCGATCTTTAGAGGCCTTTCTGGAAAAGTACCCCTGAATTTGGCTTGCTGATAGAAACTCCGATATTTGAAATCTACGATTGCCATCGAAGTCCTTTGCGAAATGCATTTCTTGCGCCACGGTTGCGGGGTCCAGCTTATGCCCAGTTACCTTTCCTTTGTTAAACATTTCATTAAGATATGCTTTCTGCTTCTCTGAAAAACGCTGACCTTTCTTACTTTCCTTCAATGCCCAGCCGCGAGGAAGACTCTCAGTAGATGTTTCTGGACAGGACTTTGTCTTCAATTGTGGTTGAGAACTTACACCAGCAAGTAACTTCTCTCTGTATAACTTCTTGGCTTTATCGTAGAGGGTCTCCCTTTCTTGCTTCAGTCGACATTGCCCGTACTCTAGATGGCGTTCTAGCGAGGTGTAGCGCCGATATGTTCGTATGCAGCCTTCTACGGGGCAGCTAAAGAGCTTTGGGTTGGGATCATTTTCGTCGTCACTACTCTCATTCTCTTTTGCATGTACTTGGTCTTCCTCTAACGCTTCCGCATTGCTTGTTGCACTTCTTACTCGTATCGATCTATAGACGATGTTTTGGAAGCCACCATCGCTGAACGGGCTGGAAAATTTAGCAATCGCAAGGGCTTCAGGGACTGTAAAAATAGGATAGATATATAAAATCACTCTGTTGGGATATATTATATATCAAACGCTCTTGAATCATACCTTGAAGTTTAGACCACTTTTCAGTCTTTCCTTCGCCTATGGCGTGTGCTCTCAAGCAAGTCAGCCCATCCTCGCTATAACTGAAATTATTCAGCGTGCTGATTCCCTCTAGTTTACCAGTGTTGACAGTAGTCACAGAACTTGCATCTACTAACGCAACGCGAACTCCTCGCACACCATCACCCGATATTATTGCGTTAAATAGGTCTTCAGGGGTCTGGACATCATGGCCCTCATTTATATATCGTCTGATGTGTGCTTTTATATTCGCTGCCTTCCGATCGCATGACCCTTTGCCTCCTTGAGGCTCACTGAAGTCGACTCGAGCGACCTGAAAATATCAAAGCTTCATATAAACTCATAGAACTACAAAAACAGAACTAAGTGTTTCTAAATCCCGAAATTGATCGGCCATACCTATGTATGGCTGATTATGTATGAAACTCATTCTTAGAATTTCTTTGAATAATTTTATATTATTGATAAAGATAACGATCATCATTATCATCATCATCATCATCATCATCATCATCATCTCCATCCATCCAGTCATCCATACAATCAATCCTCAGGATCCCAGGGGTAAAACTCTGTCGCTCGTTTCGTTGGGAGCGAGAAACGCGCGACAGCATTTACCTCTGGGTTCCCAAGAATGATAATAATCATAATAATCACGATTATGATAATCAAGTATTACTTCTATAGCACTGCTTTCATAAATGCCTCTTACAATCAATATAGGGATAAAAATGAAATTACCTTAATGCCGGTTGCCTCTTCCATAAGGTGACATGCTATTAGCAAAGGAACGCTATGATAGCAACCGGCGTTGTCATGGCGATAATATGCTGTAGCAATTTCAGGGTTTTCGGTTTTGATAGTGCGCAGTGTGTGCTCCATGATAGCTATTACAGAGTCCGTGTCCTGAGTGCAGTTCTTTGCTACATGGACGAAAGCTTGCTGTTGTAGGTCTCCGGCTGAGGTCTTTCGACTGGCAACGGATACGTGCCATGAAATCCCTCGCTTCCCGAACCAGTCGGACTGAGTTTCCCTGTACTTCTGTGGGAGGAATTTCATGGCCCAATCTTCTGTGACCATAACTTCTTGGGGGGTTAGCTCGTTCATGATTGAGTGCCGAGGTTTGTCTTGCTGAACAAATCGTACCTCATGAGATTTCCAGGCGAATATCGCTTCAATGGCTTGATTGCATCTGAAAGTGATGTCATCCCAATGGTCAACGGATGGGAGTATACTCTCCCTCTGAGCTACAACGTTCTTGATGTCATTAAGAACCGTCTTTAACTCTTCGCACGATGAGCAAGACAACTCATGCTGGTGCTGGCATACTTTGGCAAAAGGATCTTTTTGGGGATCTTTCTTCGGATCTTTCTTCGGACTACTTAGGGCGTACGCCAGGCAGTGGTCAGGTACTTGATTTCCATCTGTTATATGAACCTAAAGAAGAGAATATTCTGCGTTAGCTGTTTGTCAAACATTTGCCAACAACTGAGAACTATTAGATATTTCTATTGTTTAAAAAAAAAGTGGATTAACATAAGTTACGTATACCTTGAAGTCTGACTTGATATACTGTTTGCCTTCCCGTAGAGCTCTCTCACAGTTTGCTGCCCATTCACGCCCACGGGCCGGTTCTACCTGCGTCACAATCTTGCTTAGGTCATCGAACGCTTTAGCACCATCTGCGTGGTAATAATCTAGACCCTGTAACGACTTTCTTTCAGTTGCCGCACACGCCGATAAAACGCGCCTCATTGTGGCTTCACTGAATGGCTTGAAGGCCGTCTCTTCACAGTACTGAATATACTGTGCGCATATCCGAGATGTGATCAGTGAACGAATTACATTGGGTGTCTCCAGAACTTCCCCATTGGATAGTTTTAAATATCTCTGCCCAAATGGCAGGTCTTGCACAATATGGGGGCTAGTGATAAAGGATAGGAAATTGTGTAGCTGCCCTTCATCAACGCGAATTCGATGAACACGGTTGGTTGACACAGGGACGCCTCGTCCGTATTGTAAGTTGTGAACACGAGCCATCTTCCAGCGATATTCTGTCAGTCTGGGTATATATTGACGGATGTCATTAAGCGACAGTAAATCTGCCATGATTGACAGAACTTGTCGTTTTGTTTCCCAGCTCATTGCGTGCTGGTATGTCTCTGCTAAAGCTGAAACGTACTTTTCTTCTGCATGGGGCCTAACTCCAAGAACTTGATCGACTTTCCTGGATTCTTGAACAGCCCTCCAAAGGCTACCTGCATCTCCTGGTGTAATTACATCTAGGGCTGCCACGATTACATTCGTAGCCTTGGATACATGCGTTTTTTGCGTTCGGCTACTCATGACCTCCCAAGCTTTTTTAGGTGGACCAATAAGCGTGTCCTGCATACCACTGGTGATCAAGAACTCGTTGAGCTTCTTTCGGCGCACTAAAACTTGATTTGATGTTTCATCGGACAATTGTTCTTCAGACGATTCTGAGCTCAATCCACCTTCAATTTGACAACCACACTCGGATCCCGGCTTTGATCATTATCGATTTCAAGTTGGCTAAATGCTTCTGTCAACGAGTCGCTAGAGTCGCTACTTTCTTTGTCAGTTTCCTACATGAGAGAAGAAAAGGTGTAAAATAAGTATGGATAACGCGAAATTTGACTGTCTATTAAAATATGTGCTGCTAACCTTGTTATAGTCAGAGCTGAAGATATTGTTAGTGTTTGACTCAGAAAGACTCTCGGCAGAGGGGAGAGAAGGAATCTCGGTTGACACTTGAAATGGGTTTTCTGTAGTTGGTATCTCAGCAGTTGTTTGAGAAGGCTGTTCAGCTTTGTCAATTTTTTCTCTGCAGCGCCTGCAGATAGCTATAAAAATAAATCGATATTTTACTAAATATGCTAAAAAGCATAATATATTAGGGGCGTAGCTCGCTCTCGATTATAGAGTGAATTCTTTCTATTTTCCCGCAAAATCTGTGCCGAAAGCAAACTTTTTTGGAGACACATCCCTTCCCCTCGTGTGCCCCCCCTGTCTCCGCGAGTGATATAGAAATTCCATACTTCCTTTTTTTGTAAATACCTTTTTTCATATTCATAGCTTTTTGCATAATTACATCACATACGTACGTGAGCCAACAGGCACAAGTTGACCAGTAATTTCATAAAACCGTCTTGACTGGCTGGATGACAGCCCTCTGTCTCCCTTGCAACCTTTCTTGTGGGCTGCCCAAGTGACTGGAATGGTACAGTTTCGTCTGTTGCAGCGCCAACGAATCCCATATGCATCTCTGTGCCGAGGGCAGACTGTGATGTCCAGGTATTCGTGGTATGTACCAAACAGTCCTGCACAAATAGCAGAACACGTTTTTCACTTCAAACATTAAAAAAAAAATTAACAGGTTACTTGAGCTTGGCCTATAAGGGTGTGTGGATAGGTATGCGTATTCAAATCCACCTAAAATGGATCCTGTAAAAACACTGCGCGTTTGCCTTTCAGCCGTACGCTCAGAAAAAAATGTAGAGAAACATAGCGAGAAATAGAATACAAAGTTTAAAAATTGTGTAAACATTTACCTGCTCTATTTAGAATCAGTTGAGACTCTGTTTCCAAGGATCTGTCTCGCACATTCAGTGTTCTTAAGTGGGCGTGTATGGCTTTCTGACATGTTCGAAGCGAAACACATTCTACATTAGCGGGGTTGTCTAGAGGTCCGCCGCATACTCCACCAACATTAGCAAACAAACCACACGAAGCCATCCGACTGTCATTGATAATATCTAGAGAAGTACACCAATATATTTCTCAGTTCAGAAAGAGTTTTTGGCCTGTTTTTGGCCTGTATATTTTAGTGGCCCTCCCTTGTCTTATATATAAAACAATTTGGCCCTCCCCTAAATACTTGCTCAATTCTTTCTCCAGTCCCTCCCTTTTAACCTGCATGAAAAATAAGACAGACAGACAGACAGATTTTTTTATTCGGTATCGAGTATTAGAAAATACATTGACATTTTACCCGAATAAGCATTAACGTATGAAGGCTATAATAATTGTTGATTTATAGTAGTTTTTTTTCTTGTGTTATAATAGATTCAAATATTTAACCTATTTAGTACAATTACTATATATTGCCTAGTTTCGGTAAGAAGACCACATACCATATTAATTCTGTATTGTATGTGATCTTTTTATAAAGCAATTGTGGACATATTTTGCTACACTGCGACTGCTAACATTTTGGGCGGACTCATAAATAGCAGAAACAGCTCGTTCTCATTTAACAAAAGAGAATCATTGTTTATGTTATTTATGTCCTTGAAGAGTTCTTCCCTTAGATTTGAATATAATGTACAGTGAAGAAGGAAGTGCCTCTCATCTTCTACGTTATCTTGGCAATGGAAGCATCTCCTTTCTTCTGTTTTTTTTTTAAATATTCCCTTGAATGTCTTCCCTTCTCGATTTCAAGGTCGTGATTACTAATTCTCAATTTGGTTAATGCTTTTCTGTGTTCAAAATTCTTAACTTTTCAAACGAGTAATCTGTTTTTACCAGACGATATGCCCTTCATTTATTTTTTTGGCCTGGTGGGCCTCTTCTAGTTTTTTCATCGTTGAAGAGTTCCCCTTGCCAGACTTGAATTTCTATATCCTTTAATCTAGTTTTAATTATATTGAATGGGTTTTGACTTGAATAATGACCCTGCCCCCATTTGCACCAGGCCTCCTCCCCCCCCCCCCCCCCCCTCTAATTTTTGACCTGTCCCTTACATGTCGTAACAACCGTAGCAAGACTTTACAGCTTACCTTACATGTTGGAAATCTTTGAGTTCAGGAAAGAAAGAGAGACAAAGTTGTTGTCGGGGATGCGGATGCTCGCAACAAAAATTCAACGATACCCCTGAAAATATATGTCAGGGCTTAAATTTTTATTCTGTTTTAACATATGCATCTCAATACAAGTTAACGTTAGTCAAGACTTGTCACTTACCTAATTTCCTCAAAGGATGCTCAATCTTTAGGATCTGTCCAATTTTATCGAATGATACTTCTTTAAAAGAACTTCTGTTGTAAATCTAAATGCTCGGTGATTTCTACTATTGCATACAAAGAAAGTAGACCGACAAAAACAAGAATTGTAGTATGCCTTTCGCACCTGCGTCTTAATCAAGGAACATTAACTTTGTAGACCGAGAAGCAACAACGTAGAGACAGCCCGGACTTCTCGTCTAGGCAAAGGTTTTGGAAATATGTTTTATATGAAGTATGAGAACCACTTTGATAAATAATGTGAATTTATTTTGTTTTTAATAATAACTTTTTGCAGAAGTTCATAATCGCTTTGTTTTAAGATATTAACGCACGATCACTTTCTTCTGTAGTGACTGCGCAGCTAAAATGTTTTCAAAAACAAAATTTAATTTTGAACAAATATTTTTACAAATAGAAACACGTAAAAGCTAAATAGTTTATTAACATTGTCAACTAGATGACTTTACAAACCAAAACGCATTCTTTTTGGTAGAGCACAAGAGTGATTACACAGGGGTTCCTGTGTTTATGTCACGCATTCTTTATTGTTTTCAATGTCTGTCGCTTTAGTGTCCATTTAGATAGGGCACCGTGTTAATCAGAGTGAAATTAAGGTAAGATATTCCAAGAATATAAAGTTATAACACGTTTAAGCTCCTTCTAATACATAAGGTTAGCTTAGTTTTTGATATTTTGACATTTTTGGCATCGATAGCGTGATCCGGTATAGTGATGGGCCAGACTCGATTCAACTTGTTTCAGATCCAGTCATGATGAATGCTTCGGACCTCTTCGAGGTTTCGTGATTGAGCGTTTCCTTGATTGTATCAGCTCGAAAATTGTAATTAAAGTATTGTACTGTGAGTTTAGGAAGTTTATTGTGAATTGCAAGCGAATAGAGGCATGATTTCGTGATTTCAGGGGACTTATTCGTGGATTGTAAACACAACGTTTTGTAAATTGATGTCAAATATGGCTGAAAATGGGGTCGACATACAGCGCTCTCCAAGTTTTGTTTATGAATTGCCCCAAAATTTTATTTTATAAAACTAAGCCATGGGTATCCCTCTTTACTCCTGGTGCAATAGTTTTGAGCTAGGCCATGTACCAGTGGCGATACAGATTTTTGAATATGATGCACGTAAAACCTGGTGAAAACGTACAAATAATTGAAAAATCTATAAAATATTAAATTTGTATCTTGCTTTAAAGACAAATAGCTCTAAATAGTCACTATCATATCAACTTTTAGTCTGGTAAATTTATTTGGTAAAATATGAACGAAATCTAGTGATTTTTAGCACTTTTAGGAGTGCACACAAACGGCCTTTGAAAACCGGAAATGACGTCAAATTTCACATTTTCGCGCCGTTGGCCGGAAATAAAATTCTGATCGAACTTAAACTTATAGCGATGAATTCAGTCCATGGAGGCCTTCACTCATGCCAATTTTGAGAAATTTGGAAAAAAATTATTTTGCAACTCATAGGTGACCCTTAGTGCAAACCCCTCTTAAGTGTCTTTATCAAGTCTCTTACCCTTGTTCTGCTCTCAAGAACTGTTCCTTTCCCCTCACCGGCAATTAACAGATCTTCCTCACCCTAAAAGACATAGTTAAAGGTATTAACATAATTTCTAGTCAGAACACCTTATGAGTATTGAATCAATTGGTGCAAATTAACCAGGAAAAAAGACATGTACACATGTGCACAATAAACATCACACCTCTCCATTCTCTTGCTTATCATCATCTTCGTCATCTTCATCCTAAAAAAAAGATACATATTAACTTTATTGTAACAATTATAAAATTGCGTATCCCAGGCATCTTCTGTTAACAAGCGGGATAAAACTGCATTACACAGTTTACAATCAGGTCTCTTAATGCCCTGTTATGCTGGGTTATTTTCCCAGCAACTTTTCTCACAATGCTGTTGCAAGACAAGTTGCTGGAGAGGGGTAACAGGGGTTATCTCACAAATTTTTTATTGCATATAGCATTATTCAAGGTGAAAATATCTGGCCATTGCCAGATGTAATTATAAAGGCAGCACCTTCTCCTCAGTTATTTTAAGACCGTGAGTGTTGGTCCGGCCAAACAGACCGATGCTCTTACCATTTGAGCTAACTGGGTGGCAGTAAATTCCGGTGATCAGGACAAGGTAATATGTTTAAATCCCATGTAAGTGGCAATAGCTTAAAGGTAATGGAGCGAGTAGTGTTATTTAACACAAAAACTACTTACCTTCAGAAAAATACCAATATTATTGATTTTCTTTTTTGCTGGAGTAAGAATTGTTGCAGGGGAATTCTGAAAATGTCAAAATAATTATATTAGCAGTAAGCAATAGATATTCTTAGCTTAGACATACTGTTTTCCCATTTCATTCCATGTGTCATTCCCTTGAGTATCATTTCTTTGTTTGGCAAGGGTGTAATGTTTTCCCATTTCAGACCATGTGTCATTCCCTAGAGTATCATTTCTTTGTTTAGCTAGGTTGTAATGTTTTCCCCATTTCAGACCATGTGTCATTCCCTAGAGTATCATTTCTTTGTTTAGCTAGGGTGTAATGTTTTCCCATTTCAGACCACGTGTCATTCCCTAGAGTATCATTTCTTTGTTTAGCTAGGGTGTAATGTTTTCCCATTTCAGACCACGTGTCATTCCCTAGAGTATCATTTCTTTGTTTAGCTAGGGTGTAATGTTTTCCCATTTCAGACCATGTGTCATTCCCTAGAGTATCATTTCTTTGTTTAGCTAGGGTGTAATGTTTTCCCATTTCAGACCATGTGTTATTCCCTAGAGTATCATTTCTTTGTTTAGCTAGGATGTAATGTTTTCCCATTTCAGACCATGTGTCATTCCCTAGAGTATCATTTCTTTGTTTAGCTAGGGTGTAATGTTTTCCCATTTCAGACCACGTGTCATTCCCTAGAGTATCATTTCTTTGTTTAGCTAGGGTGTAATGTTTTCCTATTTCAGACCACGTGTCATTCCCTAGAGTATTATTTCTTTGCTTAGCTAGGGTGTAATGTTTTCCCCATTTCAGACCACGTGTCATTCCCTAGAGTATCATTTCTTTGTTTAGCTAGGATGTAATGTTTTCCTATTTCAGACCACGTGTCATTCCCTAGAGTATCATTTCTTTGTTTAGCTAGGGTGTAATGTTTTCCTATTTCAGACCACGTGTCATTCCCTAGAGTATCATTTCTTTGTTTAGCTAGGGTGTAATGTTTTTCCATTTCAGACCACGCGTCATTCCCTAGGGTATCATTTCTTTATTTAGCTAGGGTGTAATGTTTTTCCATTACAGACCATGTGTCATTCCCTAGAGTATCATATCTTTGTTTAGCTAGGGTGTAATGTTTTTCCATTACAGACCATGTGTCATTCCCTAGAGTATCATTTCTTTGTTTAGCTCGGGCATAATGTTCTAAAGGTCTAAAGGTCAAGCACAAAAGGTTACGGCAATATTTTTTCTACATTCTGATATTACAAGAATAAATGGCATTTAGCTTACCTCATTAACTAGAACAGTATCACCAATAAACAAGGCATAGTTTTTATTCACATCATTATCAGCTTTCTTGTTAACAAGTCCAGAGAATCCAGCATTTATATTGAACACCATACCTATGAAATAACATGCAAAGTTGTCTTGGTTGATCATTCTGAATAGATCTCTTCACCTTCAGGGCATGTAATTAACTTTTAAACCCACTAGCAAATAGTACCTTTTTGTTCTCATAAGCAAAAATTTCAAAGTCACTAGTGATCGAACACAGTAAATTTACTTGATGTAGGTTCTAAACTTTTCAGTCCTTCAATTTCTGGACTGTGGTCGTACTTGCAAAACTTAAATATTTTGTCCCACTAAATACAAAATTTCACCCAGATTTTGGGAGTTTGCAATGGTTCAGACCTTGTGTTATTCCCTGAGTATTATTTCTTTGTTTAACAGTTGCACATGAGAAGACACATGAATATAGATACAACTCAAACCAATAGTCTTATTCTCAAGAAAATGACACGTGGTCTGAGATGGGTAAACATTATGCCCAAGTAAATTTGATCCATTTAGGTATTACTCTACCTTTCTTGGCGATGTGTGTATTTTTGGGTGATATCAATAGTGATCCTTCTCTAAACTCTATTCCCATCGAAAACCTACAAACAAACACAAGTTACATAGAAATTAAAAGTCTTTTTACAACAATAACTCTCAAGACCTGACTGACATCCATTGACTTAGTTTGTTGAGCATGCATTTGATTGTTGTGCGTTAAAGTTGGTGCAACAATCACTGGACACCTTATACCCTCGCTCCCTGCCAACACCCTCATTGTGGTACCACGCCCCCCCTTCATGACAAAAAAATGGCTGCCTTCTTAGAATATATGAGGTAATTTTATCTTCCCCCCCCCCCCCTCATGACAAAAAAATGGCTGCCTTCTTAGAATATATGTGGTAATTTTATCTCCCCCCCCCCCCTCATGACAAAAAAATGGCTGCCTTCTTAGAATATATGTGGTAATTTTATCTTCCCCCCCCCCCCTTCATCACAAAAAAATGGCGGCAGTTAATTTTTATTGTGTTTTGATTTTTATTCACCTCCCTCCTTTGATCCAGATTTTTGAATCCCACCCCCCCCCCTCCCCCTGGAACATCCTGGCTGTGCCCCTGCACAAGTCTAACAATTCTTAGATGGGACTGCTAAGGGTCACTCACTTAAAAAGTTATTTTTTGATGTAGCTTTTGTTTACAATATTGTGATTATCTTTAACACATCATACCCTATATTCTTGACAAAGTTGTTTTGCAGTTCAGGTTTATTCTTCGTAACATGTTCCATTGCAGCATTGTAAACTTCACATAGCTTAGTACCTTTAAAAGAACACAGTTTGAAGATGTTAATAATCTGTAATTTGAACCAGCTCAGGTACCATTAATTTCCTTGAGTCCTATTTTTTTCATGTGTTTTATTTTTTCACAGGAAGCACAGGTAGTGTGCACTGATAATGTGCATACTCTCGCCAATGCGACCCGGGTTCAATTCCTCGGCTTGCTGTCATGTGAGTAGAGTTGTTTGATGGTTCTCTCTTGTGCTACAAGGATTTTACTCTAGGTAATCCCCTCTTCCTTCCTCCCAAAAGTTAACTTCTAAATTCAAATTTGATCTTGGACCTTTATGTAGTTTGGGCCTGGTTCTGTTGTTATTGTTCCATGCTTTGAAAAAGTTCACAGAGTAAAATAGTTTTTTTTAAAAGACTTAAAAACGTCTTTTAATAGTTTGTTTAAAAAACTCATTTTAATTCCATAAGCTTCACACGGTTTTCCTTAAATGTGCATTCTCTAGGGACAATAATTATGTAATTGCATAATTATCATACAGGCATCGTTATTGCAAATTAAATTTATTTTGATGGCATAAGAAGGGTTCTGGTCGACATAGCAACATGTTACACCATTTTCCTCATGTTTATTGTGATCTGTTGTTTGTGGTCTTTTTGCTTTTCCATGTTTACTTGTCATATTAAGGCTATAGACTGTAAAGTTTTTTCAAGGTCATTGTCAGGAGTGTACATGAAAGAAGAAAAAAGCTTACAGCCTCCTTAATCCTTGTCAGTATGCACGGCTAATCTGGTACGTAATGTGCTGTGAGTAATGCAATCTTTGTGATGGAATGATGGAAGTTCTATTATAATGAGGCATTTGCGGAGACAAACATCAGTCCACATTATAAGAAACATAATCAAAAAATGACTAAAACAGTTAGATTTGTCTTACCATCTCGAAGTTTATCTATAATCACGTCCAGTACTGCCAGTAGGAAATTGTACATTTCTTGTTGTTCCTGTGCAATTGAGATTTAGAAAAATTTGTCTTCAAAATCATTAACCAATAGCTTTATTATTGAACTAATTGTTAACTAAATGGACTGTAGAGCAAGGAGAGAGGTAGGCTGGGGTTCATGGGACCAGGTGCGGACTGTGCGGGCCGACAAGGAAAAGTGAAAGAGCCCTGATTAGTAGGGCACTTGTGCCCAGCTAGAATATATAGAGACATTAATAAAGTTATTATTATTATTATTATTATTATTATTATTATTATCAGACCGTGCCATTTAGGCGTGAAGAGGATAGAGAGAGAGAGTCGTTGATTTCAAAGTAAATAAAGAGTTTATAGGATGGTGAGTGGTAAAAGTTCAAACCTGAAATTAAATTCAAAATGTCCACTCTACACATGAGGACCTAACCAAAATAAGTGGCGGTAGACAAAGGGCAATGGATCTACATCGTATTTTAGGTGGATCTAAAGTGTTTCAAAAACCTAGGAAATGGAGAGGTCCTGATCAAGAAGCACCTTTCAAAAAATTCATATGTGTAATAAGTAATGTGTGAAGAGGAAATTGTGGGTGAGTGGAGACAGGGTGGGAAGCAAACTGGTCAAAAATTATCACTTGCAATAATTGACAACTTTTAAAGCTTCAGTCATGAGGGCATAGCCTCACTTCTGAGGTCGGTAAACAAAAACAGAAACTAGACTAGACAAGCTACTCCTGGATTCGAGACTAAGCCTGCATACACTGGAATTTTAAGAATTGTCAATAAGCCTGAAGCGAGATGACGTTTTACCCCCAACTCTAGACCATAATAGTTTTTAAAATTCTTTCATATTGAAATTTTTGATTCCTTAGAGAATACAGGAACAATAGTCATAATTAAAGAACAAAAGCAATGTGAAAAGGATTATGGTCTAGAGACGGGGGTAAAACGTCATCTCGCTTCTGGCTTATAAACTGTGATGATCTTTACAAACCTCAGTTGGTTCAACCATCATGGTTCTAACAATGTTTGAGCAGTAAAATTTGTATCGCACACCAAGAGAACAGATTATCACTCCATAGTTGAGTTTTTCATCATTACTATGAGAAGAGGGGAAAATTTTGGTGTTTTTACAAGTATACTCCAAGTGGTTTGGTTTTGTTTTGATGCCGAAAAGTAGTTCATGAACTACTCGCACAGAATGTCCTCTTGTTTGTCACTGCTAGTTGTGTATATGTTACAGCAGGACATGCAAAAGTGTGACCAGCAATGCAGAGCTCAAAATAGAATTTTTCTTTAATAGCATGGTAAGAGAAGGTCATTCCAGTACATTTGGCATAACATTTCATTGGTTATTTGGCAGAACATCCTTATTTGCGCCTGCCAAACCTGAAATTTGGCCATTGGCAGACTGCTAGTTCAAGCCCTGCAATGACCTGGGCCTGGTTGTACGAAGGTTGATAGTGCTATTCGAAGGATAAATCCTTATCCAGTGAATAAATCGATGCTGCTATCTACTAAATTTATCCACTGAATAAGATTTATCCCATTGGATAGCACTATCCACCCTTCGGGCCCAGGCTTTTGTACATTATCTTATACAAAGATGGCAGGATAATTTATAGATTTTTAGATGTTTGTCAAAGGTGAACCATGTGTTGTCTTTGGCTTTAATAAAGACAGGCAACGAATATAAAGAAAAATAAGCCTCATATTAGCAATAAATATCCCCCTGGACACCCCATAATGCCTTGCAATCCAAGATAGCTGCCATATTATCAAAGTATTCTATTCTGACCCCACTACCCAATCCATCTACAAGGTAAATAATACCTTTAAGAAATATTACCATACCTGATGGTACTGAATTTAAGAGTAAATTTTCCACCACTCTGAACAATGGGAGAGTAACACATTTCAACCTGTAAACAAAAATGACAAAAACAATGGCTAAATGAATTGTACATCAGCAGATAAATGTAAGCCGATCAGAAGCCTAGGCTGCACGAGAATGGTAATTTGAGCCTGGTGTTACATGTAAATGACTAGACGTCTACACATTGGGTTTATACCAGCTGGTTGTCTCTCCAGTCCTCTAGTTAGTCCATCTTTGTAGTGAAAAATAAATTATTGATTGATTGATTGATAGTCCTCATCATTATTTCAGTCAAAATAAAAAGATGTTCGGTTTCAGGCTATCGTTTTCTGCTGCTTTTAATTGGCTCCACTACTCTCAAAATTCGAATATATTGTTTTCGTTCTACAACTTGATTAGTTTCTTCACTCTTTAACTGGCCCAGGTCATAGTAGTTGCACTGTAACTCTGTCATACATCATTATTTTTTGGCTCAACATTACTGGTCAAAATGACCAGCAAGGCAAAGATTTGGACCAGACAAGTTCAAATTCTGGCCCAACCTTTTCTGATGACCAGCAATCATTTTAACTCCCATGGGGACCCTTGAACAATATTAGAAATGCATTGTACATGTGTAATATTATATTTTATTACCTGATCTGAATCCATACCAGGCTGCAGATACTTTTTAGATTCCAAGGCACTTTCAATACTGTCTGCAACCTTAGAATTCTTTACTCGCTAAACAAACAAACAAAAAAGATTGCATATCATTCTATATTCACTTTTTGAATTTCTTTGGAGGGCTGTATCAGCCTTATTGAGGATTTCCATGTAACGTAATATTCTAGAGAATTTTGGATGATTTGAAAAAGGTCTTGGTATAGACAGTTTTCAAGGTTGCATGAACATCCAAATTTCAGGAACATGACAGGCTACAATACAAGAACACGAGCATTATCATGCATTGCTATGAATTTTTTAAATAAGAATTCATAAAATTGATTAGCTTCCTCTTTCAATGTAAAACTGTCTTCTCAATATAATTTTACTGAATTTCCATTTTTCAGTTTTGTGGCCCGTCAAGTTGAATGTGCACACGACCTTGAGAAAACAGTCTATTCAAAGTTGTCTTACTGATATTAGTAAAACTGTGACACTTTACTAACATAAACTATTGAAGATTATGATTTTTTTTAACATTAAATTTTACGAAGAAATTGACAGCCAAAATGTTCCTGTCAACATTTCTTTCCAAAAGTGATAAGGTTCAAAACTTCATAGTCTTTGGATTATGGAAAATCTTCAGCAAACTTTACGATTTTATCAAAATCTATATGAAATAATTTTACTGTAAATTCTTTTTTCTGATAAAGTGAAAACATTTCCTTTGTAGTGTGGTGTCACAGTGAAAAAGGAAATGGTAACCAATCCCTTGAATCTTATTACCTTTTCTTCATCTACAATTTCCATTATTTGATTCTTGAAGAACTTGCTGAACATGTCAGATGAGACTTGTGATGCTTTCTAGAAAGACAAAATTTGACATCCTTTAGATAATAACAATCAAAACATGAGAGATAATGGTCACACATGACGTGAATTTGCTGTAACAGCAAAACTACACTAGACAAAATTAGCAGTAATAAATTATGCGCTCAGTGTGCATAATAATGAAATAGAGAATAAGAGAAAAATATCAAATGCCCTTGACGGCAATTGAACCCATGTCTTCGGTATTCTAGTCCGATGCGTTAAACACTACAAGGACCAACCACGCTGGTAACACAGCCAGAATATGAAATGCAGCGTATTCATGAGTATCCCAGAACGATATTATTTCTATATAGGTAAGTTGAACACTGTAAATATGTAAACAAAATGTAGGCAAAATCAGTTGGGTAATATTTGTACCTTAACATTGACTAACTCTGTGTCTTCTCTTACAGCCATGACATATGCTATCGCATTACTGACATCAATCTGAGGACAAAATAATTTCATCTTTAAAAAACCAACAAAAAACACCACTACAGGGTTTAAGATTAGTCTTATTTGTCTCTATTAGTCTCTATTTGTAGGTTGATTGGCATTTGTAAACCAATAAATATCATAATAGCTTTAAGATAATAGCCCGACATCACACAATGACCGGCCAGGATTGAGACTTTTGTGATCAAAATCTTTTGGATTTTTCTACAGGTTTTCTGGTTTCCCTTCCCCCACAAAAATTAACTTCTAAATTCTGATTCGATCCTGGAATGAGGGCCACAGGTTTGCTAGCCACAGGCTACCCTTGTAAAACAAGCACATTTTTTAAACCTACATGCAACTCACTTAGTCCAAAGATCAAATCAAGGTTACATAGTGCAACAGGCAGAACATTAGCTGTGCATACCTCCCATGCTTGCCTTCAACTTATTTACTCCATATAAGTAGGCATCAATACCAAATGTCCCCATTAACATTACAGGGCTTAAAATAACAGCCGGTCATAGGACAATGTCCGGCCAGAAATGGAACTTGTGTGGTCAAATCTTTGCCTTGCTGGTCATTTTGTCCAGTAACATGAACCAGGACGATGATGGCTGACTGGCTATTGTTTTAAGCCCTGCATTATTGTACTAAATCATACATATAAATGAGACAAATTTTCCTCACATTATTAAATATGCTTACTTTTTCAAATGACTCTTTATCAAAAGCAGCCTTCCATCCATCCATAAATTGACCCTGAAAGTTGTCTTTGGTAAACAATCCAACTGCTTTACCCTGTAATAACAATTTTTAAGTGAAATTAAAAGCACATAAGGTATAAGTAAATATTTGAAATGTAACTTGCACTCTGATTGGCTGGAAAAATGTTTGAGATATAACATGAGTGCTTATTGGCTGACTGAAAAGGTTTCCTGAATTGACTTGGATAATCAATAAAATGGTTTGAAGTCAATACTGAACTTGATTCTCAAGTCCAACCTTGACTTAAAACTATTGTTTTCTGATCAGTGAAGCAAATTTGGGAAAGTTCTACTTGGTGCTGCTTTACAAAGAATTATTTATTACCTCTCCTTCTGTTTTTAAAGCCTCTAACAAGGTTGCAAAATTAGCCTTGTCGTTGTCTGTTTTGTCTCTCATGTGCAAATGTATGACTGGAGTTCCTTCATGTTTCTTTTGAGCTTCTTTCAATGGCTTTAAGAAATCTATTTTCTTCTTGCTTGCCAAAAAATGCATAGACGATGGGCAGAGGACTGTGATGGTGTCTGCCAACTCATAGCCGAACAGCCATTGCTGAACAATACAGTAAAATGGATGAAACATATTAGGAGTGCTCTGATTGGTTGAAAGTGGTAGTACTGATTTTGTAAATCCGAGAAATACTTTAGATAACTCCAAAGTGTATATTGATATATTTTGCCACTTTTGAACTACTCACTTTTCAAAAAATCATGGTAAATAGATACATGTATCTTGAAGTTTTTTCTTATATTTTCAAGGCTATTTTCAATCAAAAGCTATCTTAATGAGCTAAAAACTAAGTACATGTACCTTCTGAGAAATACTGATTGTAGGCACTGATGAAATATTTACTGATGAAATACTCAATAGCGAGTTGCCTGTAAGATTAGGATCTGTAGCTTATTGTACAGACATGTAAACCCAAAGAAACGGACCCTTGTGAAATTATATTTGATGGGAGGCTAATAGAAAAATACCTCAAATTCAATGGCAAAGAAAGTGTCTCTTTTGAGTCATGCTATATTTGCTGCTATTCAATTATGACATTAAGGGATGCTGAGGGAGTGAAATATTAGATCATTAATAGACTGCAAAGCTGTCAGGGTGTCTTCTTATATAAATTGACTCTTTTCAATGAGTAGCACATTTAACGAGCCAATGAACTTCCTGGAAATACTCCTTTTTATAGCTCCATTCAGTGACCATGAATAATCGCTCCTATCCAAGGCTGGAGTTTCTGCACATAGTGCAAACTATAGTTTATCATGCGTGGTAACTCAGCCTCAGCTAGGAACTATTATTCCTGGTCATTGAATGGAACTGTAAAAAGGAGTATTGGAACAATATGTGAAACACCAAGAATTATTTGAAAACTTAACCCAGAATAATTTTCTATGATTCCCCCCTTGGCTTCCAGATATGGCTGCCGTATCAGTAAAAAGGTCAATTTTGAAAGTGGTCCATGCAGTCCAATTTAGCCCCCCTTACCTCCCCCTCACCATGCCCAATAAGTCACGTGCTTGAGAACACTGTGGACAACATGTATTATACCGAAGATCAGACACAACCATCGTTATTTTTCATCTATGTCCAGGTTCAATAGTTCTGACAATGGACAATAAAAAATATTCTTAACATTTTTAACATTCTATTGATTCCAACCCGACGTCTGAGGCGAGAAAAGACGATGTACAAATCACCATTTTATTCTGGTTTTCTCGGGGTTTTGAACCTCTTACCTGAATAGCAGTAGATTTACTGTATATAACGTCTTCATCTTGACCTACAGCGATGATAATTGAGCCAATGTTGGGGAAAGTCGAGCCATTTTCTTGTTTAGCGTTCTCGTTCTTCGAAATAAACGATCGCATGTGTTAGGATTTGAACGTCAAACGCAACATAAACCTTCTTAAAATTAACTTCAAAACATAAAAAAGTCTAATTTAAAGTTCACAGTTACCTTCCAAGACGAGTATACTTTCTTTATTCGCCTAAAGAAAGCCTCTTTGTCGAGAGATATTTTCGCTGCTGCCATTTTGTTGTCTTCCACATGAAGAAACGATGTGATGGCTGAAGCAAAAATCAAAATGGCGGGAAGATCAGCGCCATTACGTCACGCTGGTTGGACCAATCCCGAGCCTCTATTTCAGACCTTCACATTCGAGCTCATTTTCGTTTTTTTTTTTTTTGTTCTTTTTTTGCTGTCTTTCTTATAAACAATATTGACTTATCAATATGAATGAGGAAGGCTACCTTTTTTAAATCTTAAAATCAATCGCAGGTAAATTAATTAAAGAGTTCAAAACTTTGTTGGGATCCCTGTGGAAAATGTTACCACAGGGAGCACCAGCCAGCAGGTGTTCAAATAGAAACAAGTAGAGGACAGCATGATGTTCATAATTGTCATCAGTATCATCCTGAATCATTATCATTAATATTCCATCATCATCATCGTCATCAGAACATAGATATTTTTTATATTTTTAGTGTACATGTATTTCGTTGTATTTATTCTTTTTTTTTTCATTTAGTGTCACCTCAATTAGTTTTAAAGCTAAATCCATAGACAGTAAAGTTATTATTATTATCATAATCATCATCATCATCAATTTTATTATTGTTATTATTATTATTATTATTATCATTATTATTAATATTATTATTATTATTATTTTATTATTATTATTATTATTATTATTATTATTTTTATTATTATTATTATTATTATTATTATGGCAGTATATACTTCTGGATGCCCAGACCTAAGCTTTAAGGAAGTGGGGCAGAAACCGTAGCCAACTAACAGGCAGACTATAAACCTAAAAACTCCTAAAAGTAAAGTGCACTTGAAATAATTCAGAAATTAAAAACAAATTGCTTCACTTAATATTTCGTCATTCACATCCAAAATACTAAACGCTAGTTTTAATTTACTTTTCATAAGAGCAAAAAACTTTGCAACGCGTAGTTGCCAATCCCCTCGTGCTTTATAACACACATCACGCGCGCGCGTTTCCTTTTTTTTTGACTTTTTATATTTTCTCAGTTTAATTACCCCAGTAGTAAGTCCTTCATTCATTTTAATTTTCCCTATTCCATTATGAGGTCACATAACAATCTTTTGTTTTAACGCTAGAATCATGGTTGTGGGTGGGGAACAAAACAGCAACAGCACAAAAAAAATATGAACTTTTGTATCTTTTAGAACTTAGGAAAGCATGAGTAGCCACCAAATACCATATATATTTAGAGTAAATGGTTTGAACGTCATTCCTATCTATTCATTGACGTAATTTGTATTTTATAAAAGAAATAAAAAACTCGCTTGCTGTGCTGTGTGCAGACATGAAGCACTTGGGGATTGGCAGAACACTCGAGAAGTGTCCAGAAGCACTCCGCTACGCGTATCGTACGTTCTTCATCCTAACACTTCTCTCGTGTTCTGCCAACCCCCGCGTGCTTTATAACAGCACGCGCGAGCGTTTTCTATTTCTTCGATTAAAGAACCAGACACACATCATAGCTATCGACTTAGTTGAAGAGTAAAATTAGTCCAACTTCTTATTGTTCCTTACCAATCTGTGCTCCTTATAAACAAGCTGTGACTTCATAGATAAAAAGGCAAAAATATCGATCGGCTCAGACCTTGTCGAGTACGTAAACCTAGGGAGATTATGATGAATATGCATTTCCCCGTTTTCCAAGAAACGAGGGCTGGTATTGCTCCTGTATTTATCAGCACTATCATCATATTAATGTTTCTCTGTTGCCAGAAGGAACCGTTTCCTGAACGACGTTCCCATTATATACCAGCTATGATAGAAAGATAAATTTTACTCCGTGAAAAGATTAAAAAACTTACTGACGTTTCGGACGCTATTTTTCGTCGGAATAAAAGTAAAATTTACCCTTTTATCATTACTGCTTCATTAGAAACACCGACGCAGCTCACAAACAATAGTTTTTAGCTAGTTATTTCTTTTATATAACAGCTGATCAGAGAGAAAAAGCTAGCCATTCAGAATCGAGAAAAGTTTGAAAACTAAGGTGTGATTTTTTTTGTTGAAATTATGGATTTCCAGGCCTCAGAATGGAAAAAATAATTACTAATAAGAGGTTGATAACAGTAACACAATAACTAATTAGTTATATTTTTTATTGCGCGTTCTTGGGCAGGTTGTTGTTGGTTTTTTTTCGCTGGTCAAATTCCACAGGTTCATGACACCCTAGTTTTGCAGTGACGTCATTTTACGTCATTAGGTAGATTAAGATTCCCGTTTTTCCTTCCCGCAAACGGCAAACGTGACCAGGTTTTTATCGTTTTCCTAGATTTTCAATTTCCCTTTTGCAAACCTTCTCAACAAAGACAAGTATTCTTTTGTTTATCTACTAGTAGAGCGCATCCTGTAAAACCGTGAAATAAAAACAAAGTTAATACTGACAAATAGTAGCTAATTAGTGACTCATAGTTGCTAGCACTCAACCAGAACATTCATCATATAAAGACAAATACGCAAGAGACCTTTTGTGTCTTTTGTTTAATAAATGTTCTGGTTAAGTGCTAGCAACTATTACTCACTAAATAAGTACTATTTGTCAGTATTAGCTTTGTTTTTTGTTCATGGTTTTACTGCGCGCTTGCACTCTACTTGAAGATTTTTGCGATTCCTTTTCAGTAATTTTAAATACTTTCTTAGTGGTCAACTGACGTTTCACGTTTGCCGTAAACGAGAATTTTAAACTCTCTACTATGTAAGATCAGCTAGAGTTGTTACAATTTAGTAGTCATGGAGGGAAAAATCTGCTACATGGATATGATACTAGCAACTCGAGAAACCATTAGCACGGATCGCATGTTTTCTTTTTTAAATGAAACGCAACTATGGACATGACTCAATCATAGAAACTTCCTTCTTCTTTGATTTTCATGTTGATAATTCCTGCCGGAGACAAATTGCAGAGGAAAATTGCTCCTCATAAACGTGTCTTCGGCGAAATAAACTGTAAACTCCATGCGGACAGAAAATAAACAATCTGTTTCTAAAGCAACCGTTGTTCCAAGATGCGCGCGAATACAGTTAAAACTTAGTACGTCATATCTGGACGTTACTGTAAAGTGACCGCACATTTGCAAGCATCAATTTTTTTCAACTTTAACGCCAAGTTTGATTCGTTCTTTCAAGCTCCAAAAATGCTTAAGGCCGGTTATTTTGTACACTTATGCTTTGCGCACCGAGTTCAACACCCAGCTGGTGTAAGCTGCTAATGCGCTGGGCCTCTAATCAATGCAAAATTAGTTTGATTTCCGGACTCGGTGTCGTATGTGAGTAGAGTTGTTTCTTGGCTCTCTCCTGTCCTTCGAGGGTTTTTCTCCTGTTTCCCGGGTTTTCCTTCCTCCACAAATATAAACTTATAAATTACAATTCGATCAGGCGTCGAGAGCTAAAACAAGAGCCCGTTCTGGCTCAAGTCCCTGAGCAAACACTTCTGCAATCTGATCGACGTAATATGAATTTACAATTTCAAACTGTTTTTGTGATCGCGTCGATGTGAAACCTATAAAAAAATACGCTTTTGATTAAGAATCTACTAAGCGCGTGGAAAAAGAAAGCGGTTCCTTTGTTTCCTGATTTCATGTCATATCTTTTCGGAGTCTACTTTGCCAGGTCACTATGAAATCAATATGCCATGCCGTCGCTAAGCAACAACTTTCTTCCATTGCGTGTACACGAAAACCCACTATAAAGGACAAAGCTGGTCAACGTAGGATGGACAAGTGCTCTTTCTTACATAATGTTTTCTCAAAATCAATGTGATTAATGTTAATGTTTAATAGACTTTTTCGCTAACGTCAAGAGTCTTTATCCCATCAATTTCTTCACATAAGTGAACCGAATGCAGTAAAGCTGTTTAAGTGCACGCTATTTGTCTAACCTTAGTCCATTTGCGAAACTTTCAACTTCATCTATTAATGAAATAGCTTAATCTAGCATTGTCAAACCCCACTTAGTCGTGAAGGAGTTAAAACACTTAGAAATTCATAATCAATCTTGAAAATTTAGCCAATTTTTTGAGGGGAATTGTTTGCATCAAAAATTATTAAAATCTCTCTACCATATATGCGATTGTTATTTGCTTTTGAAAGTTTTGGATGTTGAAGCAATTCTGTTAATCACGCTTAACCTAATGGACTTACGGTGTTCCTGAATGCGACGCAAGTAAGCACATTAACAATAAACCGAACTAATAACAATTGTTTATTGTTGTTTTACAGATTATTATTATTATTTGTCTAGTCTGGGAGAATTATTTAATGGCTTTGCTGCTAGCAGTTATTTAAGCGGGTTATTTCTAAGGAGATTTTTACTTAGATAATATTGATATTTTCGACCCGATTACCGAGAAAATTCCTTCACAAGATTTTGTCATAATAATAATAGTTTTGGTACTTTGTCTAAGGTATTAACTTGTAAACAAACATGCATACCACAGAAACAAAGAGTGCATTTTAAATCGAGCGTTTTCGTTGTCGAAGTCAAGTTACTTCTTATACAGCGCATTTGTTTGCAATCAAAACGAGCCAAAGAAAAGCGGAAATTGAAATTGTCTGACTTTATGATTCATATAACATCAAAATTTCTATATAGACTGCAAAGGCAATAGGTATTTTTCCTTTATTCTCCTTTATTATATTTGTAAAATGTGCTTCTTATGTTCTTAAGCTTCGCTTTGGAACCGGGAATATCTAATTAGGAATTACTACTCTAGGTCTTTTCGCCGCCAAATCGAGTCGATTTTTTACGCGCGCCAAGCACACCAAAAAAAAAAAAATTCAACTTAAGGTAGGATGTATTGAAAAGCACGCATCCAATCCTAATCTCCGAAAAATTTCCAAGCTAAGCTTTCAAATTCAAGAGAAAGCCTTTAGTTGTTTGAATAACGTTTTATGATCAGAAGCAGAGAGTGTTAGCTTCCTAAATCATTTAATAAACGAGTTAGTAAATTGAAGATTATATATTCTTTGTACAACACCAGTTCTGGTTAAACCAACAAAAAAAGAGAGAAAGTTTTGGTCTTGTTCTTCTCATTGAGATCCAGTTTGATGAGATATTCCTTAACCCTCATTTTGGCAATTCTCATTTCATTGAGTTTCTTTCGTTTTTATATTCCTCTCTCCTCAAGTAGTTGACAAATAGCTTTTTTCCCACGACAAAGGCTTTGGTTTGTATTTCTTCCCAACCATTTTGTAAAAGATTTTCAAGAAAGCTTGCCTGAACTCCTGGTTAAAACACGAATATATAATAGGATTTGCAGCAGAATTACTCACGGGTAGAACATAGACGAATATGTTCAAGATAGCAGTTTTAGCATTTTCTGAGAGTCTCGCATCAAAACAATCATTTCCGCAGTATTGAAAGGTAAGATAGATAACGAAAAATGGAAACCAACACAGGATGAAGACTCCCACGACGATAGCCAGCGTCTTTGTTGCTTTGATTTGTTTCATGATGTTGAAGGTCGATGCGGTAGATTTTGACCGTCTTACATAGGTATTGCCCTTGCTTCCATCTTTGGAGCCATTTATTTCAGCATTCTTTAGGCTCAAGTACGGGGTGTTTTCCACCGAGTGCTCGTCCTCGTCTTTTTTATTTCCATTTGCTTCAAAAGAAAAACTCACGGCGATGGAATCCTTCTCGCGTTGAAGTTGTAGCGCATGACGTATGGCAACGTGGAGCACAAGTCCATAGCACACGACCACGATTAATAGTGGACAGAAAAAGCAGGCAAACGATACGATTGTGATGTAAATCTTGGCCTTCATACCACACTGTGGTTGATATGCAATGGTATCTTGTCCCCAGTCGACGAATAACAAACACGCTGCAAGAAACGCATAGATCCACACAAACAGAATAGCCAGATAAGCCCTTTTGCTTGTCATCTCTTCGCGATACTTTAAGGGCCGTTTGATGGCAAGAAGTCTATCAATACTTATGCCAGCCAGGTTGACTATAGACGCACCACTACAGAGTATGTCCATCCAGATCCAAAACTGACACCCTTCTCGGCCTAGACTTAGAGGCCAGATGTTGCTATTCAACGTTTGAGTTAGCCGGAAAGGAAGTATTACTACTCCTACCAAGAAGTCAGACACGGCTAACGAAACGACGAAATAGTTTGTTGGACTGCGCAAACGATAGTAGGAAACCACGCTAAAACAGACGAGCGAGTTACCGAAGATCGTCAGGAGCATTACCAATACCAGGAAGCTTGCAGAAGCTATGGTTGTGGCCACTAGTTCTTCGCTTGTACTTGAACTTGTAGGTAGTGATATATTAGTAGTGTTGTTGAGGGAAAACATCGTGGATGCCCGCGCTGGCAAGATCAAAAGATCCTGGAAAAGAGGATCCTTATATATAGTAGATAACCAAGATGACCAGTTATACGTCAAGTCTTACTGGAAAAAATAAATAAATAAACAAATCGCGTTAGAGAATTGATTTATGTTTGAAGCCTGTCTCGAAGTAATTGATTAAACTTTACAACTGTGAAAAATCACATCTTAAAGCGAACTGAGATTACTTAGTGTTTGTCGATAAAATAACACCGCTTATAGCATTGGTAATTAAATCGATAGAAGATAAGTTCAAGAGATTTACCTTAGATTTAAAATATTTGCTCTTAGCTAACCAAAGACAAATCTGTACGTTTTAGAATATTGGGAGAATTTTCAGTATCAATTTAATGGCCTTCCATAGACCAGGCTTTCATGATATTGACTAAATCCTATTCATACGCCTTTGCTTTCAGAGTTATTCAGTTTCTATGAATCTCTTAGGGAAATCCAAACTTCTCGACTCGAGCTCGATGAAAGCTCTTTTACGCCATGTGCAATGATCATCGACTCTAAGTACAGTAATTGAGGGACATTTTTAGGTGTAAAAGCTATGTTGGTTGGCCAAGTTGTATTGATATAATTACGAAAACACGGAATTCACAAAGTTTTCTTTTTGTTGTGTTATTATTAGTGAAGGTTAATGAAGTCTCGTCAATGGTGCTCATTGGATGAGCAAACAAAGAAAAAGCGTAAATTACGTCGTATTGTCCATGCAAAATTATAAAAACATGTACAATTCCTAGTCTTTCAAGGCAAATCTGACATTGATATGAACTTGTTTTCAAAACTGTACATCTAATTTACTTGAAGTTTTTTTCCCTGCCGTACGACAATAATTTCTTGAAGGTCGCTGATTGGATTAATCATTGGTTTGGTCATTATCTGATAGCATACATTTGCTTTCCCCAAATCAAATGAGCTTGGGTCGCACTTTTCATTTAGTCTCACACACAATCCATAATCATTGATTATGTTCAAATTTATCACCTTATTTCAATAACTCACAAATGTAGTTTTACCACATTTATCGTATTGGTTTTCTTCTGTTACGTATATATTTTTAAAACAAAAGACCTTTGGTTTTTCGAGCAAGCTCATTGACAACTTAAGAGACCCTCGAAATAGAATCACATTCTTCTGGGTCAAGAGGTAAAATAGCTGTCAAAATCTGTATTACTGTCAAGTTATTTGGTAGTTTAAAAAGCACGCTTTGATAGGAAAGAGTTATCAACGCATTGAAGCGTCCGTTCGTCCATTGATGTGCATTACTGATGATAAGCTTCAGAGAAAAAAAACATGAAAAGCTTTGATTATATATCAAAAAAAACGGTAATGTTTCGCACTTTGATCGAGGAAAGCCATTCTAATTTTAAGTCATAAATCTAGAAAAGTAATTTCGATGCGATCGCAAGAGGAATCTTTTTCTGAGAAATTGCTTCAAGAAAGCCATTTTGATGTAATGCTGAGTCATACTACAATTTTTTTTAGATATTTACTTTTAGCCGAAGGAAAAAGCCCCCATTATATACTAGCGTCAAACTTTAAAAACATGATATATGGTTTCCTCGTTATGATATGTTGAAGAATTCATTAAGATCTGATTTACTGAGTCCAGGGTAACTGAAGGTGGTTTGGCATACCAGAAATTGCCGAGGGAATCCATATAATTTATCCTCTATCACAAGCCATATCGAGGAAAGCATATTACATTCATAGAAAGAGAGGTTTGGAATTTCATTTACAGCGAACGTGAAAGCGCAGTTGACCCGCGAAATAATTTTAAACATTGCTGAATTCGAAAAGGAATTAAAAAAATTTTCAAGTATATATTTCCCGAAGAATATTTGTTTTTTGGTGAGATAACGATAATATCGTGGTCATGTTTGCTCCTTGCGGGAAAGGAAAAAATACGTCAATCTAAAACTTACTTATGTGAGAAATGACTTCCGAACAAAGCCATTTCAATGATAGTCTCCCTCGCAACCGTTTTTAGTGTCGTCACGCAACGCTCCCTCCCCACTAGTTAGTGGGGAGGGAGCGTTGCGTGACGACACTAAAAACGGCTGCGAGGGAGACTATTTCAATGACAAAGCTTTGCCAAAAAAATTATCTACTACGTTGTTATGGAAACCATACTTTATCGGAAGAAAAAAAACGCTTCGTATACCATGATTTCTAGAGAGAGCCGTTTGCAAAATCATTAGTATTTTCATCGTAAGTTCAAACTTTTTTTTCCTCCTACATATGCTTTAAGATGATATTGATCAGTATTGTCATTGTTTTTATGCTTATCAAGGTTCTATTGTTTGATCTTATCCATTATATCAGCGGCGTTTTCTTTGAACAAAGGCGGTAGAATATTGAGTTCTGGACTATTCAATGCTACGACCAAATTCAGTTTAACAATGAACCAATATTGCTAAGCCAAAATATGTAAACAAACACGTACACACAAATTGATATCTATATAAATAATGCTATCCCCGGGTCTAATATGAGGCTGTTTGCTTAATCTTATATTCCCTAGTCAAGTTTTCTGACTAGGCTTGCTTGAAAAAGAAATACGAACACGGCCAATGTACGAGAAAAACCGTTCAAAATCTTGCTAAGACATTCATAAGATTATTTATAAGATATATAAGAAGCTTTGTTGTTCGTAACAAAACCTATCAATCAAACCCTAACATGCTTTCAGTTTGACCCCGTTGAGCTGCGCAACTGTTGTACTTGCGGTGGTGATAAGCAATGACAAGTTTTTTTTCTAAGTAAATTAGATAATATAAAGTTAGTTTTTAGATACAAGTGGGCCAGCGCCTTTAAACTGTTACTGTTTTGGTACAAATTTTTATCGCGACAGGGAAACGGATGAAGAATTTTTCAATTCTGTGCTTAGTCACTACGTACCTTGGCGCAGAAAACACTTATATTGTATATGCTACACAACCACAACAGACACATGGTGTTGGAGAGACGTTGTTGTAGTACAACATTGGTATTGCACCAGGCAAACGGATGACGCATTTATCAAAAAATGACGTTAAATAGGCTAAGCGGATTGTAAAAGCTTAGCCGGAAATCTTTTGATTGGAATGCAAAGTGACTGTGGAAGTCAATTTTGTTCAATGGCAGAATATCGTATGGTCAAGAAAACTCACGTAAAAGACATGTCGCGTCGTTATTTTGAGGATTTGATGATTTAAATTTTTTTGACGTACATGCAGGCATATCGAAAGTTCGGGTTACTTGTGTTTCAGCCTTGACTTGAAAGATTAGATTTGGCGAGCGCGGAGAAAACACGTAATGCGCATGACCAAAAAAATGGCGGGAACTAAGACGGTTTCGAATTCACCGAAAAAACTAAAGATTCAGAAACTTAAAATAATGTAGAGTAATTCGCGTACATCTAAAGTGTGTTTTTGCAGGGGGGAGGGGAAGGGGAGGGGGAGGGGGTAAGAAAATTAAGTAAATAGTCCGTAGAAACTGAAGACATCAAAACGCGGGAAAGAATGAATAGAAAATGTTTAGTGACTGAATTGGCATTTAGAAGTTTATTTTTGCAAAAAGGGAAAACCAGGAGAGAAATCCTTGAATTCGAGCACAAGAGAGAACCACTAGAAACTCTATTCACATACGACACCGAGTCCGGGAATCGAACATGGTCGCATTAGGCGAGCCGGCGCTCTGCTCCTACGCCACCCGTGCTTCCCAATAAGGTATTCTATGGAGCGAATATAAGAGTATCTTAGTGACTAGAAAATCAGCAGGGACTAAAGACTTTAAGTATAAACCAAATTATAGATGGAGCGGAGGTCATTGTACTGTAGCTTTAGGCGTGATATAAATTGCCCATTTTATACGAAAAAACTCCTTCCTCTGACCATTAGTAAGAAGAGAGCATAAGTGAGGCCGTTAAAACCTCTTGCTTATCTTTCAGTCCTAGTAAGGAGTGGGGAGTGGAGGGTGAGGGATCTTTGCCCCAGAAGAGGGCGGGGGTGAGTAAAAGTTTCAGCAAGGAAATATGCGTCACGAACGGACGTACTGCTATTGAATTATGTAGTCGACGTTTAAGTATGCTAACGTGGGAGCCTACTGATAGATGGCGTGTTCTCATTGGCTTGCTATCTCGAAATATTGGACGATATTCACCTCGCAAACTCGAGATAATGTTGAAACAAGATGGCGGCTCGAAATTCGCGTTTTGCCAGTGCGTTTTAGACATAGCAGACATTTTACAAAATCCCTTGGCTGAATCTATTCTTGGCTGAAAATATTCAGTACTCCAAGAAAAATTCATGGCGTATTAAATTATGTTTTCCTAGACTGAGAAAGTAATTTTGTTTTTTCGTAGAGTTGTAAATTAATGGTTGGAAGTAGGCCAATTCGATGTTCATGTCAATCATAGATATATTTCAATCCCAAACGGCATTTGCACATCCTAAGAGTGAAGAATAGCGATTAGCTATAGACCATTACGTAACTCTATTTTCTTCTCATGACATAATTCTTCGCCCTAGTAAAAAATAGTAAGGGAGGGGAGGGTGCAGAATAAACAGCATTCTTTGCCAATATATCTAATCTCCCATACCTATGCTTTCACCCTTCGCCAAGATTAGGTTGTTTCAAGTCTTGTTTCACTCTAGAGGTGGCACAGGTCTCAGGTTCACACTGAATGAGCCTATAATTCAACTTCATTTACCTTCGTTTCGTTTTGGTGAAGAATCCTTTCTTCGTGAACAGAGTAAGAGAGTTTACTATCGTTTATCTACCTCAATCATTGGGTACACAGATGAATACTTCGCGTATTAAAGAGTACATTTATGGTATAGTTTAGATCATGACAGGAAGCAAGATATTGTCCTTAATCCTTAATTCCAAGCAAGTCCCTTTGATGTTAATCCTCAGTCAAATACCAACACGTATTTCGATATTACTCTTTGCACTTTTAGAATGATCGTATCTCTTTTTCTCGCAAATAGACCTTTTTCTTCGTAAGGAGGCGCTGTGTTATTTGATTACCGATTCATTTACACAGGATTAGCCTAAAGGTCTATTGGTCGGTGATACTGCACAGAATCTCTACGATATGCTCTCGAAGCACTAATGACAAAATTACAATTGGCTTTTAAATTTTTTTCTTTTTAGCCAGGAAATATCCTGGAAAGGGATACGGATGACTGTAGTAGTTTTCAATTTGACCAGGAAATTTCCTGGAAAAGGTAAAGAAGCCGCAAAATTTCTTAAACACTTATAAGCTAACTTATCTATTAATTAATCAAATGCCACACAGTGGGTTTGAAAATAAGGAAAGTGAACGCATCTACATTTTGATGACTTAAATGTTTTTCAATTTGGCCAGGAAATATCCTGGACCCAATCCACAAAATTTCCTAAACCATTCATAAGCTAACCTGAAGATATAACTAGCTAAAAACTAGTGTGAGCTGCGTCGGTGTTTCTAATGTAACAGTAATGATAAAAGGGTAAATTATACACCGTGAAAAGATGAAAAAACTTACTTACGTTTCGGACGCTAGTCCTTCGTCGGAGTAAAAGCCTGTATATTCAGGCCCATCTAATCCATTAATCAATTCCATACAGGGGGCTTTGAAAATAAGGAAAGTGAACGCATTTTCATTTTGATGACTGGAATGTTTTTCAACTTGGTCACGAAATTTCCTGGCCAAAGAAGTCGCATTATTTTCTTACCAAAACAGTATAGGCAAACTTATGTATTCCTATTAATGATCTATACACAGGGAGCTTTAAAAATGAAAATTGAAAGTGAATACCTCTTTACTTTAATGACTGCGTAAACTGTTTTACAATTAAGTGAATTTTTTGTTTCCTTAACCAAATTAGCTTCAATATAAACCGAAATGGAAAAGGTAAAAAAGCTATTCTTGAAAATAAGGACAGCGAATGCTTCTTCATTTTGATGACCGCACGGACTATTTTTATTTCAATTTCACTTTCCTTATTAATAGAATAGATGGGCCTGAATATACAGGTTAGCTTATGAATGATTTAGGAAATCGTTTGCGGCTTGAGTCCAGGATATTTCCTGGCCAAATTGAAAAACATTCCATTCTTCAAAATGAAGATGAGTTCACTTTCCTTATTTTCAAAGCCCCCTGTGTGGAATTGGTAAATAGAATAGATAAGTTATACGGCTGTTAATGAAATTTCCTGAAGGGGCAAAGAAGCCGCAAAATTTCCTATCGATACAGTGTATAGGCAAACCTATCTATTCTATAAATAAAATCCATACGTCGGCGGGGACTTTAAAAATGTGAAGTGAATATTGGAATGTTTTTCAATTTAGGCCAGGAAACATTCTGGAAATAGGCAAACGAATCCCAAAAACAATCAATCGTGTTCACAAGGTATTTTGAAGTCAAGGTAACCTTAAAGCTATTGATCGGAACGCACAAACAGAATAAAATATAATACGTTTTGAAAAATAATTAAAAATTGAATACGAGAAAAGAAAAAAGAAAAAAAAACCAGCTGAACAAAATGTGTACCATTCTTGAAAAGAAATATTAACTAAATTTGATTTGAACTGAGGATATTTGATTAGAAAAAACTAGATTGAAATTAAAATTTCAGGCAGTCATAACACAATTGCACTATTGAATCATTTACTAAGTCGAACATACGCGTGCGTTAACCTTCAATCCCCAGCCATATATTTCGCGGGAAAATTCGTGCGAGCGTTGAAGAAACACATTGATAAATTACCTAAAGTCACGATAGGAATTCACACATTCAGTAATACAAATTCCTTATACTATTTACGCTATAAGTTATAACTAATACCTAAGAGGGAAATTCAGTATCAGAGTCATTTACTATCGTACAATAACAGTATGAATGATCCGTAAAAAATCCATGAAAACTATTTTAAAATCTGTAATATAAATATAACTATGATAAAAAACTAAATAAAAAATAGGCACTGAAAATTCTAATGAATGATATATAGCCGGTATAAATCGTCCTAAAAGATATGACTTAGTTTTTAAGACTGTGGTGGAGTGCATTGATAGAGGAATTTTATTTAAAGCCCGTGAAAGAAATTAAAAATGACTATTAATTGAGTACTAGTTGATAAAAGAATAAAAGAAAACCAGGTTTAGAGTGTACTACTTACTATTAGGCGTACTATGGCTTTTCACAGGTTAAATAAAATATCACTCTAGTAAGATTCGTGCAAACGTTTAAAGAGTATCTGTAAACAATCTCAGCTTGAGTCGAACATCTTTTGAATTACTTTACCAACGACTTGCCTGGCTTCCAGAGATTGAACATGGCTCCCTACAGTCAGTTCCTTTTCATGGCAGAAAGCTCAAACAATGACGGTTCGGATCTTAATAATCAAATAAAACCAGCCCTTAAGCGCCTACTTCGGCCGGTCTTTGTAGAGGGCCAAGCCAATCAATTAACCAAGTATAATGAGACGGCCTACTTTGACTTGGATTCAAAAACCAACCACACCCTAAATCCATTATTTGATGTAGGTTCTTAAATTCTTCGGAAAACCCAGATTCTTAAAGCCGGGGGTGGAATTGATATCAACAGGGGAGAACGGGGCTGAATTATAAACCCGGGATAGGTTTTTAATTACACGGATATATTGTTAACACTCTATTTCCAAAATAACAAAGCAACAGTAATCTATCTCATTGAATTCAATATAATTTAGTATTTCGTGTTTTGCATCGAAACAATGGAATTTAGGGCTTAGTTGATATTTTAAACCAGTTCAAACGCACGGGCTCGGTTTTGCATTAGAATACTCAAACTCATTAATAATTCATAAATTTACGGTCCAATGAAATGCTTCTTTTAGGGTCACGTGCATATGGTTGGATACCACGATCCAACATTCAATGATAATAAGCCTGAAGCGAGATGACGTTTTACCCCCGTCTCTAGACCATAATCCTTTTCACACTGCTTTTGTTCTTTAATTATGACTATTGTTCTTGTATTCTCTAAGGAATCAAAAAATTTAATATGAAAGAGTTTTAAAAACTATTATGGTCTAGAGACGGGGGTAAAACGTCATCTCGCTTCAGGCTTATTAGATCCAACTCTTAGATCAGATATCCAAATCCTTGGACTTTGGATCTGATTTGCATAAAACTAAACTCCCATTTCACTTGCCAATTGCAAATGGAAATAATAAGACTAATGAATCATTGTTTTCAGACTTCAATGACTCAATGTTCACATCAATGTTATCTCTTAGAAGTCATTCATTATTAATGAGTTTGAGAAGCTAGATCAAATACTCGTGCTTCGTGTATTATCAGGGGAATCCAAATCAAGACCTCAGGCCTGCGGCCCTTGAATTCTAATGCAAAACCTCGCCCTAGCATTTGAACCTTTATTTAGAATTGGTGCGGACGTTTGCAGCACGGTGTTGCTAAACATAGTTAAAAATTGATGGAGAAAGAAAGAAAATTGAGATTATGCTGGGGATAGTACTGTCTTGTAGTAAATACTTTTAAGGCTATTTCTTTTTTAAAAAACGTCAATCCAATTTTATCGGATCCTAAAACAACCTCTGGGCTGATCTACGTCAGGGCATGGCTAACTCAAAGATTGAACCTTGAAACAGCCTCTGGGCTGATCTAAGTCAGGGCATGGCTAACTCACAGATAGAACCCTGAAACAACTTCAGGGCTGATCTAAGTCAGGGCATGGTTAACTTACAGATAGAACCCTGAAACAACCTCTGGGCTGATCTAAGTCAGGGCATGGTTAACTTACAGATAGAACCCTGAAACAACCTTTGGGCTGATCTAAGTCAGGGCATGGCTAACTCACAGATAGAACCCTGAAACAACCTCTGGGCTGATCTAAGTCAGGGCATGGTTAACTTACAGATAGAACCCTGAAACAACCTCTGGGCTGATCTAAGTCAGGGCATGGTTAACTTACAGATAGAACCCTGAAACAACCACTGGGCTGATTTAAGTCAGGGCATGGCTAACTCACAGATCAAACCCTGAAACAACGATAGCCGGAGAACCAGGGGAAAAAACCTCTCGAGTCAAGGGATTGATGATATCATCTATATTCTCATATCTGTTGTTTGAGCCTACACGTGACTACTAGTGTGGTCACACCTCTATGTGGTCACAACTATCTTAAATGAGGAAACTGTACTCGAACCGCCAACACTTTTCACGTCTTTCTCGTGTTATTATATACCTTTAGCATCGGATTTACCGCTAACCGCTACAGAACCGCTAGGAATCAGGCCCGATAACACGCTCGCAAACGCGGAGAAACACTCAGCATCAATTAAATTCAATATGGCGGCTCTTCCAGCAACAACTTCGTTATGACTCCTTGCTAAATGTGGAAAATTTAACGGAAAACGCCTGAGGTCGAACTGCAGTTTGAGGTTTGCGGGACTAAAGGTCTCTATTATTACCTAAACTTTCTACTGTTTCAAATCCTCTAGAACGAAGCATAGCGTTCAAATACACCATAGTCAATGGAGTGGATACACCGAGTGATCAAAATGAATCAGGATCAGCTCAATAATCCCCTTCACAGTTCTCTGCGCCATCTTGAAAGGTAACCGTGCCTTATATCGAAGCAAAACGAACAATGAGCTTACAATGATAGGGTAATTTTTTTTAACACCTTGGACAATTACTCACACGTCTCTATCGTTGCAAGCTCACCGTTCGTCTGGCTTCGATGCAAAGGCACAGCTAACTTTCAAGATGGCGCAGGGAACTATGAAGGGGACTATTCGATACATTACAACCCGCTGTACAAATATGTAGTTTATATATATTCTCATATATATAATGAATCTTATTAGCAATCGACTGCATCTACGGATAATTTACAGTAGTAGTATTTAAAAAGTAGTATTTACATTTTAGTGACAGAAACTCAATGTGTTCACGGTTCGAGTGTCGTCCACGGTGGGGTCGGGGAGAAGGACTTCCTTATAAAAAGGGGCGGGGCCCTCGTAGTCCCTCTTAGGGTTTGAAATCAGGGTTTTGGTCCCGCTTAGGGTGATAACGACGGGAATGCGCAACAACTGAATTTTGTGCTCCCTTTCGGAGTATAAGATCTACAAAAAGGCAAGCGATTTGAATATGACGGCGTCGTCATATACCAAACAAAAAAAGGGGTGATATTTTATCCTTGCAACGCCCATCATCCTAAAATACAGGTCCCTTTTAGGGGTCATTTTCGGAATTTCCGAGGAAGACCCCCGCATCATTTCATAAGGGAGCCCCCTCCCCTCCACCTCCCTTATTCGGGGGTGTCGTCCGCAAAAATATTTTGGTGAAGCTTTCTTATTATTTCTATAACATACAACTATATTAACTTCAGTAGGTCTACTATACAGGTTTATCTACAAACGAATGAGAGTCGCATCGTCTATTCTCTTTCAGCTATACATTTACATCTAGTTCACAGTCACGTGCAAAAGCAGCCTTTCTGAGGCTGTGCAGGGGCGGATCCAGGAATTTGTTCAATGAGGGGTGCTGCGCACAAAGTTAACCCAGGAAGGGGCACCCCTTATGATCAAAGGGGGAAAAAAGTATTGGTTATCTTCGAAGTAGGGACACAAAGTCAAAGCACCCCCTTGCCACTTGCACCCCTCCCCTGGATTCGTCCCGTGCTGTGTGTAGAGCAGATGGGAGGGGTTTGCTATCAGTCTCCCGAGATCATATTATTTAACACAGAATGAAATAGGCAATCGCGAACCCGCAAAGCAAAGGAAACCCAATTGACATTTCAGTAGAGCGGGTGATTTTCGTAGAAGGAGGAAAACTGAGACCTCTTTACCTTAAAAATCGCAGCAAAAATCGCCAGTGTTTACGGGGCTTAAGTGAAGCAGAGATCGACAGACAGAAAGCCAGAATAAGTGTGCACATTTAAGTACGATCACTTCATACATTTGGTATTCCCTATAAGATGAAGCAGAGACGAGACTCGTCATTTTCAAAGCTTTTCCAGGCTAGCTTTTCCTCTTAAGCGCAATCATTCGCCGCAATAGAAGAATTGGACTAAAAACTATGCTACCAACTTCAGTTTTACGTAGGGGGAAAAATACAGAAATTCCTCTCTTTATAACATTTACTTTAAAAACGTTTAGCAACGGCAAAAAAAAAAAAATAATCGATACGATGTAAAAGTGAGACTAAAAATTTAAAAAAAAAGTTTGTTTGAGTTTCTGATGCATCACTTTAAATTGTATATCAATTTGTATCGCATTACTTCTAACATTCGTTTAAAAAAACGAAAGGTTTAGCAATGTAAAAAATATTTTATCGATACGGTATAAAAGTGAGACTAAAAGTTTGTTTGAGTTTCTGATGCATCACTTTAAATTGTATATCAATTTGTATCGCATTACTTCTAACAGTCGTTTAAAAAAACGAAAGGTTTAGCAATGTAAAAAACATTTTATCGATACGGTATAAAAGTGAGACTAAAAGGTTGTTTGAGTTTCTGATGCATTTAAGTAATACTTGAAACTTTGTATTCAATTTGTATCAACGCTTCGCTCATAACATTGGTTTAAAAAACGAAAGGTTTAGCAATGTAAAAATATTTTATCGATACGATGTACAATTGAGACTTACTCAAGAAAAACGTTTGTGCGAGTTTCTGATGCATCACTTTAAGAGTCGTATTCAATTTTTATCGACACTTCGCTTTTTTTCTTATATGTAAACGATTCAATCTATGTTAAGTGTGACACGACTTAATTCATGCTTAAGTTGATTAGGTTACCATCAAAAAAAACACATACCTTCAGTTTTCTAGTCTTTGCAATTCCCTGCTAGTGTTTGTGTGTAAGTACATATAAGCTTCTCAATCTTCTTTCAGCGTCGCATGTGACTTCTGTTGACCTAAATCCCTAGGGGTACAAACGACAGATGATCAAGAAGAGCTTCCCCGTAGATTACGAATCGCCAGGAAGTCGGTTATATCAAAGATGGGAAGATGGAGTTGAATGAATATTTATATTGCTAAAAGCTTATTATTATTATTATGGAAAAGGAAAGGGCTGGTCTTGAGGAAGGATGGTCCTAGATAACCAACTGCATGGTTACTTGCTGCAGTAAGTGATTTCATAGAAAATTAGAACTAGACGAAAAGGAGTAGGAAGAAAAACAGGTGTCTACTTAAGAAATGAAGAATAAGTGAACAAAAGGAGGATTGGATAATGGATGGACGGACGGACGGACGGACGGACGGACGGACGGACGGACGGACGGACGGACGGACGGATGGATGGATGGATGGATGGATGGATGGATGGATGGATGAATGGATGAATGAGTAAATGTATATACACCTACTTGCAAGAAGGTTGTCATACAATATTAGAATATTAGCAATGTAGTGAGAAAGGAATGCATTAAAAGACAAAAGAAAAAGTTCAGCTTCAGTGATCTTCTTTTGTTTTTTAATATAATTCCTATCCCCACTAAATCACTAATGTTCTATTTTCGTATGACGACGTTCTTGCAAGTAGGTGTATAACTAAAATCTATTAAACCGCGAAATAAATAATCTTGTGGCTGTCATATACACCTACTTGCAAGAACGTTGTCATACGAAAATAGAACATTAGTGATTGACATAAATGTTTCAAACACTTTCATAATTTTTAATTAATTTTTGTGAATATCATTTACTTGTATGTATGCAGTGTACAATGTAAATAGTTATTTAAGCTTAATTTGGTTTCTGTGTTTAAAAAATATTTACAGTTTTATAATCAAGATAACGATCACACACATAACACTTTCAGTTGTCGCCTTATAATTTACGAGGAAAAATAAACATATAAAATAAAATTTTTAAAAATTTAAAAAATTACTCCCCTGGAAGCTTATTTCGAAGTGAATAAAAAAACTCGTTCAAAATTCTAACTGATAGCGAGAATGAACTTTAATGGCTCTTCAGCCTTAGGGGCTTCTCGAAGTGTATATATTGGATGCAGCCAGCGAGAAAGTGCTTCCCTTAATAATCAACGACTCTTGGTATCTCAGGATGTGTTTTTGTTCGTACGGCCTGTCGATGTATATCTGATGAGTACTTAGCGCTCTTAACGGCGTCGAAAAAGAGGCTATCATTTTATAATGTTTTATCAAAGAGGTACTCCTCTTTAGAGAGAGCGGGCATTAAAATAATAATAAACAAAACAAACGATGGTAATAAAATACGACAACGTATCGCGATTCACTAAATAGTTTCTTAAATTTTTGAGACGACAATTTTTTGTGGTTTATTGTCGTTTCAAAATTAAGGTTTCTGATTGGCTAACGCGCGACGAAAAGTAAAGCTTGAGCGCGCGCGCGTCAAATTTTTACGCTCGTTGCTTGCGCCAAAGCGCGCGCTCGCAAGGTGAATTTTCGCTTTTAATCCACAAAAATCAGTCAGTGTTTCCCTTTCTTTGTGTGTAAAATTCTTTAGAATCGCGATACGAAACTAATTACGATTTTGAGACGAGAATACCACTCAATATTGACGGCTAGGTGAAGGAAAATATATTCGGTATTGGGCGAGTCTCGAACTTTTTCATAATACCTCTGGACCGTAAAAAAAACTACTCGATCCTTCCCTCTGCCCTCTTTCTTAGGTAAACATAGGCTTATTAATCCAGTGACAGATGCAGGGGTGATTTCCGTGGTTTCCATTGAACTCCTCTTTTGTGAGATCTTGTGAAGCAAATCATCTTTTACGCTTAGTAGAATGAAATTGGAACTCCCATTTTTTAAGAAGGATCTACCACTGAAAGCGGATTCTATGACTAACTAAATACTTCGCTTGATAGAGAGTTTTACAGCAGTCATATAGGCCGCAAAACAACCAGAAGGTTTAGCTAATTTTCGCCTATATGGGAAGTTCAAAAAGTCTTCTACTATTCATAAACATTGCATTGTATCTGCCCTTAAACATTCTATAACTTTGATGATTTCCAATTTTACACTTACATGTACTCCAGTTGTCCACGAACAAAGGAAGACATTATATTAATATGTAGACAAAACTTTTGAGCATTACTAACTTCTCCAACGAGCTGACGAATTTATGATCTTTTTATAGAAAAATACTCGTGATTAAACAAGTTGGGCACCCGCTATTTTGGTCGTCTATCTGGATTAAAATTACTCTTATGACAAAAGACTGCAAAATTGGATTACACTCTGTGTCTGCAAGCTGCGACCTGCACGCTGAAAATTGGTTTTTCGCTGCCGGCAGTCAAAAATATGAAAGGTACCGACTGATTAGGTGTACATTAAGGTGCTTAAGGTAGCTCGATACAATAATTTTGAAGTACGACTCCCCTATTGTATTGCAAACTGCGCGGCACCAGATATACCTTGGCCAAAATGTGAGTATATACTAAGTGTAGGGATAGATGGAAGTTTTAAATCGTGTGTGTTTCGTGACCATCGGAAATGCCCTGAAGGCACAGAGACGTCATGTGATTATTTTTTAAATATATTTTTTGGCAGTAATCTGACCAGACCCGGAGAAACGGAGTTCACTATCTGAAACATACTATGGTAGTCTTCAGTGTCAGAAAGTGTTAGAGATTTTCATTGTCCAGTTTTAAAATTATTCGAGTTTTAATATTTTTGGATCGTGAATCTATGAAATATCAACGGAGTCCCGTGATAATCCACAAAATATGTAAATTCAAGTGATTAAAAAGTACGAAAACAAAGATGGCGCAAAACAAAACAACGCAAGGAATTATACAGCAAAAGAACGGGATTGAATAAACTCGATAACACGCTGTTACTTAAAATTAGTATCAATGAAAAAACAAAAAGTATTTTAGTCAAATAATATGAAATACGTTTCCAAGTTGGAATATTAATTACTACTATAGTATAAAATAATTTATTTGTATGAGCCAAGCAGACTTTTGGCGCTTTTTACTCTTCAATCCCAAGAACAAATACTTAGTTTTATATTTGACCGTCTCGCTTTTTATACTTTTCTAATTCTGTATTTATTGCAATCAGGCCAACCAATTGATCTCGATTTCTCATCATCACTGGTTACTACATTGATAAGCGAAAATATCGTAAAAATAGTTTGTCAGAGACCGAAATTAATGCATTTTGTGGATATCACGGGACTCCGTTGATATTTCATAGATTCACGATCCAAAAATATTAAAACTCGAATAATTTTAAAAGTGGACAATGAAAATCTCTGAAACGTTCTGGCCTTGAAGACTACCATAGTATGTTTCAGATAGTGAACTCCGTTTCTCCGGGTCTGGTCAGATTACGCCAAAAAATAGACTCAATAAATAATCACATGACGTCACTGTGCCTTCAGGGCGTTTACGATGGTCACGAAATACACATCCATCCATCCATCTATCCCTACACTTAGTATAAACTCATATTTGACCAAGTTATATCTGGTGCCGCGCAGTTTGCAATATAAGTAGAGGAGTCGTACTTCAAAATTATTGAATCGAGCTACCTAAAGGTGCTGAAACACGGTGCAACATTGCATGCAACATTGTACGAAATCAGCCAATCATCTTGCACCAAATTTATGACTGCTGACCAAATATCTTAACATATCAGGCTGACACAAGCGATGTTGCGTGATTTTGTTGCACCGTGTGTCAGCATGCACCTTTAGTTAATCACCCATGAAGTTAATCATTATCCCGTGTAATGAAAATAGATTTAAAGTTAATAATTATGTAATTCAAACTAGCATATTAGCTATTCTTTTGTTGAATTTTGAGGGTTGGCTCCGGGTTTCCCAGAGTTCATGTCTCCAAATTCTAATGCAATCTATAGAAACTAGGAAAAGATCATGTGTGAACAGCTGGCGTTAAACGTTTTCCCCCTTCTTCGTATTCTTAAGTTCCACGAGCAGTTAACAACCTCTCTACCTTGGGTGTATTGTTTTCCCATTTCAAACCACGTGTTCATTCCATAGAGTATCATTTCTTTGTTTAGCTTGGGTGTAATGTTTTCCCATTTCAGACCATGTGTCATTTCCTAGAGTATCATTTCTTTGTTTAGCTAGGGTGTAATGTTTTCCCATTTCAGACCAAGTGACATTCCCTAGAGTATCATTTCTTTGTTTACATTGGGTGTAATGTTTTCCTATTTCAGACAACGTGTCATTCCCTAGAGTATCATTTCTTTGTTTAGCTAGGGTGTAATGTTTTCCTATTTCAGACCACATGTCATTCCCTAGAGTATCATTTCTTTGTTTAGCTAGGGTGTAATGTTTTCCTATTTCAGACCATGCGTCATTCCCTTGAGTATAATTTTGTTTATTCTAATCTTGAAAAGACACACCAGGGTGAAGCTCAAGAAACGTATTTAAATGGAAATGCACGTGGAAAACGTGGCACGTGTTTTTCCACCTGTAACGGTCATGCATGATAAGACACATGAATATGGATGCAACTCAAACAAAGAATCTAATTCTCAAGACCATGTGTCATTCCCTAGAGTATTATTTTTTTGTTCAATGGTTACACATGAGAAGACACATGAATATGGATGCAACTCAAACAAAGAATCTAATTCTCAAGACCATGTGTCATTCCCTAGAGTATTATTTTTTTGTTCAATGGTTACACATGAGAAGACACATGAATATGGATGATGACTCAAACAAAGAATCTTATTCTCAGGGTAAAATTGGGTCTATTCGTTGTCCATAGTTTGAAAGCAAAATATGCGCGGTCAAAAGTCACTTGTTGCATGATGCTCACGCGCAACATAAAATTGAATGTTTATTTTTGCGGAGCCAGAGTAGAGGTTTTGGCTATTATTATACTGTCTTCAGTAAAGCCACCGAAAATGCCCGATAACTTTTTGTTCGCTTCAAGCTGATTTGAGAAAAAATGATAGCCAATCAGAATCAAGTAAATTTGAATCAAGTAAATTTGAGAAATTGTTTTTGAATGAAAAATAACTGAATAACTAAACAAAAAATGATCACAGGCTTCTTGACATCTCAGTGACGTCATTTCTGCTTTGAATTCTCGCTGTTATGAACCAAAAAACAACAACCATCAATTCGTATATCGGTTGCGGTTTATAAGTAGAGTGGCCTCTTGAGGACCGGAATAGAAGAATATAAACTACGCCCAGTGCTCAGAGGAGGATCGAATAGTATCCCAGAATGCATTGAGAGCGAGATTTAACATTTTTTCATTTAAACAGCTGAAGTATATATTTTCCAAATTGAAAAAATCAAATGTAGAGTAGAGTGTATGTCTTACCTTTTAGCGATATCAATTTCTAATTTTTTTAGTACTTTCAGGTTCAGTACATCCACAGTACATTGTGTACTTTTATTCGCCAAATTAGCCTGAACATATCTTCATCAAATGCTAAACTGACACTGGTGAAAAACGCACTGCGCACGCTCGGAGACTAAGGGCAACTCATATTTTTGATGCCGGTGTTTTGATTGTTTTACAAAATCGCAAAACTTAAGAAAAATACTGAAAACTTAAGGTTTTCCTTTTCGCAATAGCAAGATAATTTCGATTGTGATACACAGCTGATTTATACAAAAAAACTTTTGTTTATACAAAAGCAAAAATTATCTTTGAAAATGTCGCCACTAGCGGCCCGACGTCGACATCCAGCATGGCTAATTTGCAGATAATCTTATGGTTGGATTCTATGTAAAGAAATCTAAAAATATCTGTAAAATTCCAAAACGAATATTTAAGAAATAGCCTTGTCGGTTAAAATAAGGCATACTTATAGATGTGATAAATTGCTATTGTTCGCCATTGTTTTTTTTCTCCCAACGCATGCGCAGTGCGTTTTTCACCAGTTTTATAAAATTTTATAAAATAACAATGACAAAATATTGACAAATACCAACGGTAAAGTAAAGAATGCACAACTTCAACAGTAGAAACACTTTGAAGTCTTACGGACCTTCACTGGAACACTTGAATAGTCTACACAAAACCAAGGCTAACCCTGAGGAACAGAGAACTCGAAACGAAAGTTTCGCGAGTATTGAGTTCTTCTTGAATTGTGCACTACACATCAGGGTATGTCACAACACAGCTTATGATTATAGTCAAAATAATTTTGATACGTTTGTTCGAATTTTGCTACATTCAATGTGATAGAAAGACAAGGAAAAAGGAACTAGTAAGAGAGAAAGAAAACGTGACAGAATACTCATATTTTTCAGACAAAAAAGACTTTTAAATAAGCAATATAACTGAAACTCAATATTTTTAACTGGGAAACAAATAAAGAGTAAAAAATATCCGACTGATTTTAAGCCGCATTTTCTTACGATATTCTTCACCCAAGCACTTGATTAAGGAAGTCATTACTATTATGTTGGGATGTTGGGATATTTGTAGCTAAAGTGGACGAAAATTCAGTCATTCGAAGATAAAAATGATATTGAATAATACTCTATTCGTCATGACAACAAAAGTTTGCTTAGGGATCACGTGTTTTTACGTTTCTAGGCAACCTGGAAATCACGTGTCTCGTGTTCAAGTTGTCTCTAGGCAACCTAAACCTGACACGTAATTTTAGCGTTGCTAGGTAACGTGTAAAGTCATAACCTGTTTGCCTCCTGGCAAACGTATTGTAATTGTTGGTTTCGATAGAAATAGGAGGAATAAAATCCGGCAAAGTGCACGTAACTGTTTTACACTGAGAGTTTGAAAGATTATATATATTTTTTAGAGACAATAATATTGGACTTTTCGAGTACCTCATTTCGTCATTCTCAACAAAAGTTCTGGTTTTATTAGCCTGGTTTTTGTCGAAATTTTTAAATAAAACTTAATTATTATCTTTTGTTCGATTTTTATTCCTCAGTGAGTTTAGTAATTTCAATTTTTAAACCAGAAAAAAATTCCTTAAATAATAGTACAAATTATGAATAAGAAACGTTATTCAAAACCATCCAATTTGTTTATCTCTTAGCTATTCTTCCAAAGCTTTTCCTCATTGTTACTTCTTTGCTTTTATTTTTTGATTAATTTACTCGCCGTTGACCCTAATTTAGACACTTCACACGTCTATAAATACTGAGAAATTAAACTAAATAGTTCTCTACCTTAAGCACACAAACATTAATTGATAAGTTGAGCAAATTATGTTTTGACCCAAAACAAAAACAAATAAACACATTTTTCGAGTTTCGAAAAATATTTCCTAAGCCAAAATAAACTTAAGTGATTTTGGATATGGTTTTTAAATAAACAAATAATAAAGATATCGCAAAGAATGTTTTTGATTTTTTGTGTTTGTTTTTCTTAATTAATGAGTGATTTCCCGAAGTTTTTATAATGAATGAATAAGGAATTGAAGGTATACTGAAAACTTATGTTTTGAGTCGAAGCCGTTCAGATGAAAATTGATACTGATGGGAGTATAGGATATTTTCATGTCTGTTCAGCTAAATGACTCGAAAGCTGGATTTCATTTATCTTCAAATAATAAAAATGTAATGAAGTTCTTGGACTAGTAGTTGTATTTTATTCCAAGTTTATGACATTTGTTATATTGACATAGAGTGGTTTGTCTTTTCGAAGTCATTTTTTTTCCTTTTTACTAGCTTAAAGCGGTAATAAAGATGACAAAATGAGTAAATAAGGAAAGAACGAACAAACGACCGCACGAAATAAGAAAGAAAGAAAAAAAGAAAGAAAGAAAGAAAAAAAGAAGGAAAGAGAGAAAGAGAGAAAGAAAGAAAGAAAGAAAAAAAGAAAGGGAGGAAGAAAGAAAGAAACGAGAAGCGGAGGAAAAAAAAAAAAGAATAAACGCCGAAAGAGAAATCCGTACCTGGAATTCTTCCTGGAAACAAAACACCAAAGCACATTTCTGAAACGCGCGCGCTCTTATCTTTTCCCGCCAAACAGGCAACTCCCAATTCTGGAACAAAGATCATAGATGTGTCACTGGAAAAGATTATCCCTTAACTAACTTTGTAGTATCAGAATTCTTTGGCTTGCCATATTCAGTTTTTCCATTTTAATCTTTAGAATCTTGAAAACATATGACATACTGTAGAGTGATTTGAAAAACACATTTTTAGCTGAAAGAAAAAATTAAAAAAAAAAAAGAGAACAATGATTTTTAAAAATATATTCAGATGTGTAAAATGGGGAGAATTTTGCTATTCCCCACTTTTTCAAGAAAGAAAAAGAAAAAAAACGGCGTTTTTGAAATATTATTTCTTTCAGCAATATGGCGCTCAATATGTGTGAAATAATCATACGAAATAAAAAAAGATTATCGTATTTCCTTTCCGCAAATGGCAAACATGAGCCATTTTCATCGTTATCCCGAGTACTTCACTTTACCGTTTGTAATTCTTCTCACCTTAAAAGACAAATTCGATTACTTTCCACTAATTTTAAAGAATTTTTCAATGATGGTCAACTGACGTTTCATGTTGGTCGTAAGCATGAATCTCTCGGGACGTCATGTTGTGGAAAACGTTTGAGCCTCGAAAAAGAAGGGAAAAAAAGGAGAAAAAAAAAGGAAATCTTGACTTTTGCTTCAATTTACTTCAATAGATAGGCCTGTAGATCTTACAGTGGTTTATATGAATCTTCGAAAAGTTGTACACTGCTTGTAATGTGTTGAGGACACGTAAGTAGCTTAGGTGAATGAAATGTCAAATTTTATCGTGTTTCCGAAAGATTAATGCAAATTTCTGAGCTCGTATCATACCGGAGAAAAGAGAGAATGTTTTTGATATCGTAGAGGTTTTTGATATTAAATGTGGCCAAAGTAACAGTGTGGTTTAGTACATGTGTTAGGAGCTGTTATTTGATATTTTCAACGCCTGTTTCAACGCCAATATCGAAGCTGATGCAAACTGACAGAAGAAAATGATGGTTCAAAGTGAAGAATAATAACTAGGAAATAAAAAAATCATTAAATCTAAAAGGATTTTTTGTTAGGATAATATAATTAAGCAGGTATTTTGGCGTTTTAATTCGTACTTAAAACATCAGTCTAAAAGCAGGGGAACTCTAAAAAACAATTCTGACAATTCCGTTTTTTTATTTTATTTTTCACTAACAAACTATCCAAATTTTCAAGGAAATGATAAAATCATAATATCAAAACGAGGAAAAAACTGTTCGAAAATTTGGCTTAATTTGGATCATAAAATTTGGCGTTTAAAAAACATCTTATTCCGGGTGACTGATTTTCCTAACTACATTTTTGTCAGCGCGCGCGAGCGAGCGAATTTTGTTTAAAATATTTAAGGAGGAATAATGCAGCTTTTTCTACTGTATTTTAGTCCAAAGTAAATGTAAGTAAAACTAAGGGAAATTCATACATACCGTGAATTTTATGCTGATGGGCGGTAATTCCCAAAAGTGCGCACTACGATTCTATAGATATCATTACTTTGAGATATAGTTTTCCTTGCCAAAGCTAAATAATATACTGAGGATCGGAGCTAAAGGAAACCTCTTTATGTAATGTATTTGAATAACACGTGAATCTATTAGGGTTGCACCAATCAGAGACGAGATCCATGCTGAGAAATTTCCTGCTCGTAATAGGAGAGATGTTTGTGTCATATATATGTTTGCCAGTTTTTAGTGGCACACGGAACGATTCACGACTGCACAACACCCTTATACAACCTTAAAATCAAGTTAAGCCACCTTGGGCTGGTCTATTTATATTATATTTGTGTGAATGAGGCTAGAATATAAGGTCAAACGCTTTTGTATGTGTGTGTGTGGTTGAAGTTAGTCAATGTTGTTGCCAGGTTATAGGAGATTGATATTTCCTCACTTCCTGGACCGTTTCAAGAAATCAATCTTGATTGAAAATAGAAGGAATAACAATAATAAAAGAATAAAGTTGTTTTTAAATTTCTATTTAAAAAATTATACAGGATAGGATATGTAAAAGGCAAATTATTGGAATCCGTTGGCCTGAGGTACTATGCTGCTGTCATCCTGCCTATTGTATACGATGTTAGGTGTAGTTTTAGTGTTGCTGTATAAGTATAGACATAGATGTAGGGATTTTATAACATTAGTGTTTAATTCGAAGAGAAATTGAAGACAGAAAGAGGAAGGAAGGAAGGAAGGAAAGAAAGAAAGAAAGAAAGAAAGAAAGAAAGAAAGAAAGAAAGAAAGAAAGGGAGGAAGAAAGGAAGAAAGAAAGAAAGGAAGAAAGAAAGAAAGAAAGAAAAGAAAGAAAGAAAGAAAGAAAGAAAGAAAGAAAGAAAGAAAGAAAGAAAGAAAGAAACGAACGAACGAAAGAAACGAACGAACGAAAGAAAGAAAGAAAGAAAGGAAGAAAGAAAGAAAGAAAGAAAGAAAGAAAGAAAGAAAGAAAGAAAGAGAGAGAGAGAGAGAGAGAGTCCTTTATTTACAACGGTTGTTCCATTCAATTGTTACATTGATTTTCAAGAAAGCCGTATAAGAAGTAAATAGAAGAGTAAATATAATATAGATATGAATAAATTAAGAGTATTAAAAATGAAAATAATAAAAATATAAATTTACTCTATTAGTTTTCTGAAATTACATAGAGAGCTAGAAGTCCTTGCACTCAATGGAAGATTATTCCATAGCTGGGCTCCGCTGTAAGACAGGCTACGCTTCAAAAATTCGGAATGAGGTAGAGGAAGCTTCAAGTCTGAATCATACCCGCGTAATCCATAGTTGTGCAACTCGCTGGTTTTCTTGAATAGGTTTTTGAGTAGGTTTGGGGCATTGCCCTCTATAATTTTATACATTAAGATAGCCTTCTGAGTATTTCTTCGAGTTTCAAGATCAGACCAGCCGAGACTTGTTAGAATTTCGGCCGATCTGATCTCATAACTAGAATGAGTAATTATGCGAGCAGCCCTGTTTTGGAGTTTCTGAAGTTTATCCTTCAGGACCTTCGCGCAATTACCCCATAAGCTAGAACAGTAATCGAAATGAGGTAAAACCAACGAGTTGTAAAGAGAAATAAGTTGTGGGATTGACAGAATAGATCTAAATGTACGAAGCATTCGCAGATTCTTCACTACCTTTGGAATAATGATATTATCTATATGACCATCCCAACTCAATTTATCGTCTATTAACACACCTAGTAATTTAGCTCTTGTGACTCGCTCAATGCTGTCAAGAAAGAAAGAAAGAAAGAAAGAAAGAAAGAAAGGAAGAAAGAAAGAAAGGAAGAAAGAACTAACGAACCACGAACGAACGAACGAAAGAAAGAAAGAAAGAAAGAAAGAAAGAAAGAAAGAAGAGAGAAAGAAACGAAAAAAGAATGAATGAATGAATGAAGAAAGAAAAGAAGAAAGAAAGAAAGAAAGAAAGAAAGAAAGAAAGAAAGAAAGAAAGAAAGAAAGAAAGAAAGAAAGAAAGAAAGAAAGAAAGAAAGGGAGGAAGAAAGAAAGAAAGAAAGAAAGAAAGAAAGAAAGAAAGAAAGAAAGAAAGAAAGAAAGAAAGGAAGAAAGAAAGGAAGAATGAATGAATGAAGAAAGAAAGAGAGAACGAAAGAAAGAAAGAAAGAAAGAAAAAAGAAAGAGAAGAAAGAGGAGCACTATATTTATACAATGATAGCAAAATCTAACAGAATCCTTTCAAATTTCATTCATCTCGACTTTCACTTCTTCGAGAAGGTATTTTTTCCCATCTTTATCAACGAATCTGTTAGAGAAACTATGATTCTTGATAACTCTTGCAAAACACTGATGAGTAGTGAACTAATATTATCTAGTTTATGCATCTCTCTTTTACTCTAACATCACAACACTAATATCACTGACAATAATCGGGGTATAGAGTTTGAAAGATGAGGAAGAAAGGTTAGAATGCTAATGTATTTAGAGCTAAAGAATATACTTCCTTCCCAAAAATCAACTTATAAACATAATTCGATCTTCCGTGCACTATCGAATGTCGATCGGTTTTTCAAACTTGTTATAGGCGTTCAGTCCACCCTCAGGGTTAAAATCTAAATTTAAAATCGAATTTCTAATTAAAACTTTACAATTCCTTACCTATTTCCTAAAACGAACAGACCAATTTTGCAATGTGATTTCGAAGTCAAAAAGAACGTTGATTGTTTCGTGATGTTCCTTTGAAAACTCTTTCGACCAGATGAGATCAATTAGCTTCATCTCTATAACCCCTTAATTCAATCTGACTTTGTGGGCCTTTTTAAGGGCCTTTTCGAAGTTATCTCATTTATATAGCATAGCGAACTCATTTAACCTTGCCTAGATATAAACTTAGATATTCAAAGGAATATATTCGTAAGAGGACAAAACGTTTAGCACATCCATGAAGTTTTTTTCTCTCTGTGCGGGAGGTATAGATCGTTAGCCCACACTACATATCGACGTTCTCAAAACATCAAACAAAATACCACTTAAAGTCAAAGCAGACTCTCCTGAAGACAGTCGTATATTAGATCTAAGGATCAATATCTTTTGGTTTAAAAAAAAGACGTATTTCTAAGTATGTGGCCACAAACTCTCAAGCGGATCAAAGGATAATTGATTATCATAAAATAAAAATAAAAAATGGTTAGGATATAGAGGTACTATAAGTGGGTTTTTAGTTTGTAAAGTCTTACTTTCCTGTCCTTGAGCGGTTGATCTGTGCATCAGAAAAACGTGCAGTTATTTAAGTCTTGGTCTTTGAAATAGAGGAGGATTCCAATGGGGGTACCCAGTTGTCACTTAACTATTAATGTTTCGGACGAATACCGAATACTGGACCCTTTCACACTATTTTTTAAGCCAGTTATATCTTCTTACTGACCCTATTGGTAGCCTAAGGGGAGACGAGCGCCTTAAACATTTCTATATACGGTGGTTAAAAATACTAGAATCAAATAGAGCATTGAGGTTTTAGTAAATAGTGCACTTCTCTTTCCAGTCCAATTCACATTATTAATGGTGCATTCATTTTTAAGGGTGGGTGGGTGAGTGGGTGGTTGGTTGGGGGGTGGAGAGGGTGGGGCAGTGGAATCCCTTATAAACGGTAATGTAAAATATTTATTACCCCTTTTCTTCTGTTAGCATTAAAGAGTGTCCTTTCCCTTGAAATCTGTTGAATTCTTATCCCTCCCCTTTTAATTTAATTAAATATATGATGACCCGCCTTTTAGACTAAGTAGAAATTCCGACTCCCCCCCCCCCCACCAAAAATAAAAAGTCCCCCCCCCCCCCCACGTCCTCCTAAAAAATTGAATGCTTCCTAAGTTGATTTTTTTTCGGAGGAAGGAAAACCAGAAAAACGACAAAGAAACTCATGAAAGTAATAGTTATTTCTGTGGTCACCATGACAACAATAGCTGTTGCTATAGCAATGTCACTTGTAGCCATGGCAACATCAATGATGATCAAAAGTATGTTATGTTATTACTTAACTTAATACAAAACTAAAAAAATATTCTACGATTGCAAAAAAAATTAAATTGCAAAAAAATTAAAAAATTAAATAAAAAAAACAACATTAAAATATAAGCTTGTATTAGTAAATATCTTAATTACATATCATTTAGCGTTTTTAAATTTTCCTAAAGACACCAAAAACCTTCTAATGCTTAGATTTTGATTTAGTTGGTGCTCTTATTCCAGTGATCTTTATTTCATCCAATCCTATTAAATTAATTCCCGCCCTTGCGTCCGCTTACGAGTGACGTCATTATCGAATTTTCCAATCAGAACCGTCCATTTTTACGAGAAGCAGATTCTCCTAAAAAAGCCTCTTTTTGCTTTTAAATCTGGGGTTTTTTTCACAAAAAAGAGAATTATAAATATGGTAAAAGCCATGAGGTAAATTATGCTTTAAAATATTTGAATGACGCAGTCTCACACAAGTGGTGTGCAATCAGCAAAATGCTTTTAAGTCAAATAATAAGAAAGATGGAAAAGCTTGTTTTCTATTAGCAGCGCTACAGGGAGGCTTCGGTACTCCTGGCTTTCGTTTGTCGTACTTGAGATAGCAAACAAAGGTATTGGTAAAAAAAAGTAGTTTTTTTTCGTTTACAGCTCGCAGCGTGAATCTCCGCTCTTGTTCCGCCCATGTTACTAATGGGAGTTAATGGCATACCTTTAGTACCTTTTGTGACAACCGTTTGCGCATGCGTGCACTTCAGCACGTTTTCTAAGAATTTTGAAGAGTTTGAGTGAGAAAATAAATGTTTGCTTTTCTCCAAGTATACAAAAAAGTTCGAGAGTATACTTTTGTCAAAGATACTTTATTAACAAACACAATATGAAAGAATTAGACTAGAATCAGGCATGTTTGAAAGTCAAATTTACTTATGTCTTGACTAATTTGCATACAGATTCAGAGCATGCGCAGACGTTTTTCACTCGTGCCATCTTTTGTATGTTCTTTTCCGCCCCACGCGATCAGGCTTGTATGACTGACGCAGAGGATTCAGTGGACAGCGTAGTAGGTTTTAGAGCTAAAATCAAGGTTCTAGATTCAAATCAGGTTCAGACACAGGTCAAATCAGGTTCAGAAACAGGTCAAATCAGGTTCAGAAACAGGTCAAATCAGGTTCAGAAACAGGTCAAATCAGGTTCAGAAACAGGTCAAATCAGGTTCAGAAACAGGTCAAATCAGGTTCAGAAACAGGTCAAATCAGGTTCAGAAACAGGTCAAATCAGGTTCAGAAACAGGTCAAATCAGGTTCAGAAACAGGTCAAATCGGGTTTAGAAATACAAAATACAGCGAATTCTAATGCAAGTCACTATACACCGACTTGCAAGAAGGTTGTCATAAAAGAATAGAACATTTGTAATTTAGTAAATTGGTGATTTGGTGATTTGAACCGACATGCAGATGAAGATGTAATTTCAAAGTAAAAGCGAAAATGAATAAATACAAAATAAGATCAGTATTTGATTTCTACGTTTCTGCTCGTGTAACATTGTGGCTATCATGCAGTAAATAAATAGGTTGACATAATAACAATACTAAAAGAATTTCCCTTTAGACTGAGAAAACTAACGTAACTAAACTACGTATTCTAGCGCTGCCTGGCGTTTCCGATCTGTTGGTATGATCTGATTGGGTGACCCGAGTCTGACGTCAGTGATAATTTATTCCTAATAGGTAAACTAACTAAATCACTAGTTTACTAAATTACAAATGTTCTATTCTTGTCAGACAACCTTCTTGCAAGTAGGTGTATAATGTCTAAAACGTAAATAACTATTGAAAGGACAATTATGATAACAATAAGATCAGGTAAATTTCTTGTTGCGTGTTGCTGTTTACCCCTTCTCGCTTCTTAGGGTTTTGGTATTTTGTACGATTATATTTGCTTAGTTAAACTAGCTACTAGTGTGGCCAAAATTAGCCCAAAACCAACGTCTCCTATATTCCCTTTAGCAAACTAGTTACTAGACTATTTTCGAGTTGCAAATTACCGCTGTGTGTCTTGATTTGTCCTCCAAATTGAGCTGCTTTGACGTCACATGCAAGGGGTCTATTTGGAGGACATAACAATAGGTTTCCAATTCTCAGGAGATTGAATTCTTTTGTTTTGTCCTTCAAATTGAGCTGCTTTGACGTCACATGCAAGGGGTCTATTTGGAGGACATAACAATAGGTTTCCAATTCTCAGGAGATTGAAATTCTTTTGTTTTGTCCTCCAAATTGAGATGCTTTGACGTCACATGCAAGGGGTCTATTTGGAGGACATAACAATAGGTTTCCAATTCTCAGGAGATTGAAATTCTTTTGTTTTGTCCTTTAAATTGAGCTGCTTTGACGTCACATGCAAGGGGTCTATTTGGAGGACATAACAATAGGTTTCCAATTCTCAGGAGATTGAAATTCTTTTGTTTTGTCCTTCAAATTGAGCTGCTTTGACATCACATGCAAGGGGTCTATTTGGAGGACATAACAATAGGTTTCCAATTCTCAGGAGATTGAAATTCTTTTGTTTTGTCCTCCAAATTGAGCTCCTTCGATGTCACATACAAAGGGTCTATTGACGATCGCTCGTGAAGGCATTCTAAAACCCTCTTGGAATCTCAGTATTTGAATCGGAGGTTCATCTCCTTGACTGGAATTCCATTTTGTAATTCAGGTGGACCTTACCTCGATTTTAGATTAAAGTTCACCTTATATGGACGGCAAGTCGTTAGCCTTCGAAAATTCCGGATGTCACACAAGTCGACTGAGAATAGACCTTATTCGTGGTGTCACAATGTTTTCCCAATTCAGCGTGACAGCGTGACAAACCTCCAGGGGATTCATTTTCTTTTGTCATTACTCTTCGAAAAATTCATGAGTATCCCAAAGGATACGAAAGGAATAACGATGATATCCCGACGAGTTGCAAAACAATAGCTATTCATTCCCCCAGAGGTTTGTCATGTTGAATTGGGAAAACATTGTCTCACCACGAATAAGGTCTATTGAAAACGCGAATAACGTTAAGCGGTTCTTAAAGTTGCTTAGGTGATAAGGGAATGATACGTATTTGTCTGGAAAGTATTCTATTAGTATTTATGGGGGGAGGGGGTGGGGCTTGTTTTTCCTACCTTCCCCTGCATTTTCTATTTCGAAATTTTTATTACATTCAACAAAATTACTTGGTTCTGATTGGACAAGAGGGGTGCAATTAAATCCCAAATTGTACTCTGTAGAGTCCCGATTAAGTTGCTCTATTTTGTTAAGTGTATTATAAACAAAAAATCGTACGAGTCTTCTCGTACAATTCGGAATTTATAGATACTGGTGATATTTTAAAAGTTTTCAAATTGGACTCGTCCAATTTTGAACTTTCAAAACATCACTCGCATCTATAAATTCCGAATTGTACTCGAGATCGTGCGATTTCCTATACGAATACGATACACTACAATAACCTTTCTCTACCGTGGTATGTACAAAGTTAGTTTACAGACATGCCACAGAATAATAGACCTTGAAATACTTAAATACTTATATATAAGGAAAGACTTTAAAAATATGAATATATAATATGATGAGATAACTCTATTAGTTATATAAACCACAAAAAGTTATCGAACATCTATGATTCGGAGATCGAATTAAAATTTAAAGTTTTTTATTTTTACAGAGAAAGGAAAACCGGAGCATAGTGTAGAAGTTGGAGTAGAGAAAGCTCACTCAATATATGGTGTGTTCAATTCCATATTTGGATTGTACGAAAAAGCGGCAAATAAAAAGGCAGTCGTTTCTTAGGCTAGCTTACATTCTATCAATCTTTTTACCTTGGGCGTAATGTTTTCCCATTTCAGACCACGTGTCATTCCCTAGAGTGTTATTTCTTTTTTTAACTGCTTTACATGTAAAGACGCATGAATATGGATACAAACATAAAAATAGAATCTTATTATCGAGAGATTGCGAACATTCTATCAACCTTTTTTACCTTGGGCGTTATGTTTTCCCATTTCAGACCACGTGTCATTCCCTAGAGTGTTATTTCTTTTTTTAACTGCTTTACATGTAAAGACGCATGAATATGGATACAAACATAAAAATAGAATCTTATTATCGAGAGATTGCGAACATTCTATCAACCTTTTTACCTTGGGCGTTATGTTTTCCCATTTCAGACCACGTGTCATTCCCTAGAGTGTCATTTCTTTGTTTAATGGTTGCACATTACGTGTAAAAGACACATTAATATGAATACAAATATAAAAAAAGAATCTTATTATCGAGAGATTCACAAGTGTTAATAAAGGGAAATTAAACCCCCAGGCAAAGAGTTCTATTTTAAGAAAGGGTGGCGAAGGTGTCATATGTAAATATTCCTAGCACCAAACTGAAAAAGCCGGGAAAATGTGCGGACAGAGTTTAAGACAATTTCTTATCGTTGAGATCTTTCGTTGATTGCTTTTACATCGTCCATAGTGCATTGCGGGCTTTGTAGGCAACCCGTTTTGAATCAGCTGTATACACATATCTCAAAGGAAGGAAGACCCGAATTTGTAGCACGCTGCAAATCGAAATACATTGATGGGTTGCAAGCATTCCCAAGAGAGTTAAAAGACAAAAACATGGCGGCCATTGTGGTACCGTTAACAATGGATGCTAGTGAGAAATCTTTTGTTAAATGCTACCAACATGGCCGCGATGATGTAACGTGCAAACGAAGAATTCATAGCCGAACAACGTAGTTTGCTTCAGGTTGTATATTAAGCAAGACCTTTGAGTTGAAATGTGATTTTACGCATTTTAGTAATCTTCTTATTCTCAGAACACCCCGCCATGATTTCAGGACTCCAACCGGTCGCGACAATGCTTTTTGAAATAACTCTTATTCATGACTTTTTGTTACCCCTAGATAAGTAAGTACATAATTTATTTATCCACGTTGACTTACAGGAGCTTAGATAAAGTCTCGTTAGAACGTGCATAGCTAAACTAAAACCTAAATAATACAATACAGATAAAATTCTAGATCTAAAAATATTATGTAAGTGTAAAAAACTATGTAAGAATATACTGAACCACCTCACCCCACCCCACTCCTATAATTTAAAACCACCCAAAACTACACCTATCGATTCATGTGGAACAACCTGAAATATGTTCTGAGGTGCTTTAATTAATTACTGTCAAGCTACAGACTCTAGTTGTATGTCAAAAGACATGATAAATAAACAGAGTAGTGAAGTGGAAAGCGTGGCTTGAAAAATGAACGCTATTAATATGACGGACGGAAATGCGACGCTAATCTAATAGAGTGAGGAAATGTTTGTTGTGCATTAGATTCGTTGTACGTGCGTGAGAAATGAGAGATATTCGTGAATATGCGTGATTCTGAGGGACTTTCATGGAGATCTGCTTTGATTGTCGTTCTAATTGTTAGATGAAGAAATGATTGGAACTCATGTGGGAGGAAATGAAGAGAAGGTGAGAATAACAGACAGCTGTAGAAAAAAAGAAAGGACAAAAGGAAAGAAGAAAGGAAGGAAGAAAGCTAAGAAAGAGAGGAAGGAAGAAAGGATGAAGGAAAGAACAAAAGGTAAGAAGGAAGGAATAAAGGGAAGAAAGGAAGAAAGGAAGAAAGGAGAAAGGAAGAAAGGAAGAAAGGAGATAAGGAAGAAAGAAAGGAAGAAAGGAAGAAAGGAGAAAGAAAGGAAGAAAGGAAGAAAGAAAGAGAGAAAGGAAAGAAGGAAGAAAGAAAGAGAGAAAGAGAGAAAGGAAGAGAAAAGAAAGAAAGAACCAAAGGTAAGAAGGAAGAGGAGGAAGGAAGAGAAGAAAGAACTAACAAAGGAAAGAAGGAAGGAAAGGAAGAAGAATGAAAGAGAGAAGGAAAGAAGAAGGAAGAAGAAAGAGAGAAGGGAGGAAGGAGGAAAAGAGAAAGAAGGACGAAAGGATAAAGAAGACGTAACGGAAAGAAAGAAGGAAGGGAAGGAAGGAAGAAAGAAGAATGAAAAGAGAGAGGGAAAAAGGAAGACGAATGAATAAAGAAATAGGGAGGAATGAGGAAGGGAAAAACACACACACACAACAAAGAAATGAAGAAACAAAGAAACGAAACAGCAAATAAAAAGATACAAAAAGAAAAATAGAAATATTACACCCAACCATTCATTATTTCTTCAAATTGTGAATTGGAAGGAGATATAGTATTGAAGAACTTAGGAAAATACATCTTTCGAGAACGTTTCGATGACAATGGCAACCTTGGACAGGATATCGGAATTACAAACTAACTCGTGCATAATGTATGACTTTTTATCAATAAAGGACTGAATAAAACGTTAAAATGCAAAAAGGCGTTAACGGCGATAGAATGAGAAACGTTAACGAGAAATCCGTTGGTGAGTGAGTCGAATTTTTTAATACAAAAATCGAATGAATTTTTACTCGAAAACCTTTTTTCCCTGAACAAATATATTCAAATATAATAGAAATTACTCAACTTTAATACTATAGTTTTCGTTTCATTATTTTTTGGTTTAAACAAACGTTACTCACCAACTAGCCTGAAGTAGAGCCTGTCCAGTGAACAACAATACGAAAAGACTGGAAATACCTGAAAAAAATTAGTACGATTATTTTACATTTCAAACTTTTAAATTCTCATTGGAGCGGAAGATAATAAATCCAGTGAACATGAACTCACTTAAAGAGCAAGCAATGCCATTTTATTTCCACTCCATTCTATATTATACAGTTCCCTTGAATCAATATCAGCGATATCTCTCTTACTAATAGTCGATTACTTATCATTTTTTTCCATTTAATTTCAAGATAAATGTTAAACTTTGGATTAAAAATCTAGATACGGCATCGAATATTAGTGTTTTGTGACAGCATTAGACCTTGGATCCAAGCACAGGTTTCATATACGATCTTGCGGTGGCTTTGAAAGCTGACAAGTGTTTGTCATGCACTTATTATTTCATAGCGTGAATGCACTTGAAGTTACTAATGAGATATTCAAAGACTCTAGCTTTAGACAGCTCAAACCAAGTCTTTTTTTTGACATCAACTTTTAAAGCTGAGTTTGAATTGTTTTTATACACTTATCGTAGATGAAGTGTGTTTTTGGTGTATAGGCAAGCCAGTGAAAAGTTGATGCTATACTTAGAGATTTCTAAGACGCTTAAAAGTAGTTCTGATTAAAGCGAAACGTAGTCAGTCAGACGTCTCGCACATCAACTTTAGATCTTTTCATTACCAAATCCATCTTATTTGCATTGAAGTTTTAATTTGAATGACTGGTGATTGCATGACTGGGACGGCTATGGGAGATTGAAAAGTAATGGAATGAGTAGTTAAAATAATGAACGATAACGAAAATAATAATAATAATGAAAATAAAAAAAATAAAAAGAGGTGTAAGAAAGAGAGATGAAGAGAGTGAATGAATGAATGAATCGGTGAATGTAAAGAACATGATGGATGGATGATGGATGATGGATGGATGGATGGATGGATGGATGGATGGATGGATGGATGGATGGATGGATGGATGGATGGATGATGGATGGATGGATGGATGGATGGATGGATGGATGGATGGATGGATGATGGATGGATGGATGGATGGATGGATGGATGGATGGATGGATGGATGGATGGATGGATGGATGGATGCGTTGGAATTATTGATAAAAAGGATACGAAGAATGTTTAAGGCAAATTATAAATATTAAAAAAAAGAACCCCAATTTACACAAAATATTCAAGTAATATTCAACTTAATATTCAATAAAGAAAGAATAAAATATTATATATAATAATATTAAATATCCTTATGTCTTTAAGGTTTGTTAGTAAAAAATACTCTTCATTTGTTCACATTTTTTTCAATACGAATTCTATTTAATCTTCTAATATTCAATAAAGAACGAAAAAAAGCAATATATTATTATTATATTATTATTATTATTATTATTATTATTATTATATTGTACGTGGCATGTTACACGGTGTATGGCAAAATATGGTTGTTTGAAATCGTCCCGTTAAATATCAGCTTCGGGCTAAAATTCAATATTTTAAATTTGTACAACAATAATAATAATAATAATATAACAATATTAATAATAATGATAATGATAATAATAATAATAAAAATGATGATAATAATAATAATAATAATAATAATGATAATAATAATAATAATAATATAACAATATTAATAATAATGATAATAATAATAATAATAATAATAAAGATGATAATAATAATAATAATAATAATGATGATAATAATAATAATAATAATAATAATAAAGAAGTAACAATAAAAATAAAATAAAATAAGTTTATCTGTTTATATTATAAAAATAATGTCTAATTTCCCTATGAAAGCTAAGAAAGAATATTACTGTGAAGCCTAACAGTATATATTTTGATCAATAGTTTATTATCACAGCTTATAAGAACAAATAGGCCATTAAGCAATATGACAAGGATACTACATCTGAGACAGACACTAAGTGCTTTACGATCACGCTATAGGCTGCTGTAAGTCAATTCTTGGTTTTCACCTACGTCATCATGAATTTCAAAGGCGTTAATTCGCATTAAAATGAAATAGAAGTTTAATATTCTTGTAAAGTGGTCCAAACTACATATTCTGCCCAAATTGTGAGGCTGTAAAGCTTTTAGTTGCGGAACTATAGGCGAGTAAACATGACGCAATTGTTGGTTAAAATGTATGGAGCGGCCATCTTGGTGTTCCAAGTTGGTACACCATCATGGCGGACGAAATTCCAAAGGCTTAAAATGATGGAATATTTAATATGTTTGACTATTTTTCACTTAAATATACTTTGAATAGATATTTTAAACGTGTCTGAGGGAAAATATGTTATTTAAAGTAAATTATTTTACTATTTTGATCGCTATTTAGATAGACGTGACGGCATTGTGTGACACAAACTCAACATTCATAACTCGGGAACCAAACATCGAAATGACTCGAGATTTTTTCTTGTGACTTATAATACTGACTTCTAAAACATACTTGAGAAATACCTTTATACGATCTATAGCTTAGATTTTGATGACGTCATGTGAAAACCAGCAATACGAGACTGTCACAGTACTTTTGATGTAAGGTTGATAGGAAGAGCAACACAGTACAATACACTTTCAATGCAATATCCTTGCTTTTCAGGTGTTCCAAAGTTTACAAAGCTGTTGAAATATAGTATGTCGAATGATGGCTAGATATTGGGGTTTTATTTCACAATATGAATAATAATCAAATAGGCGACATAGTGTTCGTTCAACCCCCTCTCCCAGAGAAAGATAATGTCACTCGACAAGTGACATCGGCCTCTTCCTATGGGAAGTATTTCCATTTAGAGAATTTAGAGAATTTAAGTTATTTCAAAAAGAAGTCTTTCGAATATTGGAACACGGATTTGAAATGATTTTATTTCAACAGTTATAGTTGAAGTCGGCTTAAAACAGACTAAGCCCATCACGTGATTTGTGTCACGTGGTTGCGTGATTCTACCAAGTGTTTCGATAAGTGGTCATTTTACACTATCTAAATATCTGCGCTCTCAAGGCAACTTGTTGAAAAACGAGTGTGAAAATCGAAATATTTGTTAAGATCGCGTGTTTCACGATCGAACTCCGCAGCTCAAGCAAGATCGTTTTGGAAAAGCAAAAGCGCTAGTATAAAGGTTCTCTGCTCATCGCATTCGCTAAAAGTGAAATGTTTGACCGATAAATAACAAGAGAGCACTAACAAGAGAGCAAAAACACAGCGTCTGAGTTCTATCTAGGTAGAATCGTGACCTGAAGAAGTATAGCGTGTTTGTTTATTCTGCCATTTGAGGCACTTGAATAATCTTAGTCGACCACGCGATTAAGAAATGTGATCGAATCCACTGTTGAAGAGTGTCAGCTCGCTATGATAGACATCTAAACGAAAATAAATACATTAAATTTGTTATCGTTTTGCCTTTTTCTTTTCTTTTGTTTTGTTTTGATTTGTAAGTCTTCTCTTCTCTTCTCTTCTCTTCTCTTCTCTTCTCTTCCCTTCTCTTCTCTTCTCTTCTCTTCTCTTCTCTTCTCTTCCCTTCCCTTCCTTCCCTTCTCTTCTCTTCTCTTCTCTTCTCTTCTCTTCTCTTCTCTTCTCTTCTCTTCTCTTCTCTTCTCTTCTCTTCTCTTCTCTCTTTCGTCTCTCCTCTCTTATTTTCTCGAACCCTACTTGTCCTCAAATTCACTTAATAAATAGTACAACAACATCTTTATTTTTTCCCTTGTTTAGAGTAACTTAAATTCTCCTATCTCGTGCTCAACTCAAAGCTAGAGTCACATCAACTCCCCTTCAAATCACTCAGTGTCCAATCACTCAATTTAAGGTCAGCTATTTGTTGGATCATTTCCAAGAGCCTAAGCGACGACAAAAGACAAGAAAATTGCACATCAAACCAAATTTAAATAAGGATTAAGCAAGCGCCACTGTGTTGAATAGCATCAAATGCACCGCTCATAAACCGTTTGCGACTAAGAACTTAAAATTCAATATCAATGAAGTGCTCCACGATAGGTTCTTCCGTTCATAGAATAGATATTTCATCGCCACTTCATTCTATTTGCAGGCAAAGAAACTTGCATTATCAAAACCAATTCTGTTCATTTAAAGAAAACCCCGAAATTTCAATTAATAGTTCGACCGTTCATTAGCATTCGTTCTAATAATCGGGAAGAAAATGAGCCGAGAACCACGGATATGGTATTGGAAAATCTTTTTCGGGCGCCCTGAAGGGGGATTTTAATTAGCAAATATGAAAAACTCAAAATAATTGTTTAAGAATTGGAGATACGCTATAATTAAGACACGCTCTCACACAGGAACCTTTGTCGCGTTTTTAGTTCACGAAAATAATGAATTGAGTAAATAGAGCAACTTTGAAGGAAGGTTCTGGCGTGGAGTAGAGATGATGAAAGAAATGAAAATACGCATATCTTGGTTCACATTTCCCTGATATTTACTCTCCAAACTTTGCAATAAAAAAATCCAAAATGTTCTATCAACCAGAAACACTTTAACAACATACTGAGCCCTGTTTTCAAGTCCTGTTACATGCGGTATTGTGATTTTTTCTCTAAATGACATTGGCTTCGGAATCGGAAATAAGTTGGACGGAACGAGGAGATTCCCGCGCAGATTTTGGAGTTCTGAATATCATTCTTCTAGTGCAATAGCTGAGATTCATTAGCTTTTTTTTATAGAAGTGCTTTCCACGTCAATTCTCTCTACATCTATAAGCTACATTGGGAAACGGAGTTCATTAACACTATGGAGGCAGACATTTTATAGCCAAATCAAAAGAGGTTGGTTGGAAGTCGGCATTTACGAGGAAGACTAGTTTTAAGTGATGGAAACTTTTGTATAAGTGTAATCATATCACAGCTCTGTAGAACACTAAACTGCAATTCAAAGTTTGTTTAGCATTTTACAGTAAACTCTTCGTCTAGGGATGTGACTTGCTCCTGTATATAGTATGTTTGTAAGAATACAAAGGCGCTGTCCTTAAGCTTGTTGTTTGCGAGGAAAACACACACATACAAAAAAACACTTGCATGGCCTTTAGCTACTCATGTAGATGGATTAATACTGAACTGGCCTAAAATATGCGGCCACCTATAAACTTGTATCTCAAATGTAGCAAAATCTAAAGGCATAAAAATGGACAGTATCAATTCAAAAACAGATGCACTGATCGAAGATTGAAATACTTCCTAAATCAAACGATCATGATTTGATGTTATGATAATTTGAAGATAATTTTTTCTAATTTTACATACATTTGTGATATTTGGACGAGAGTTCTAAGCGACTGGAGGTACTTACACTAAAAGAAGACAGCAAAAGATGGGCTGGTTCTATGACTCAGTGTTGCTTCTTCGGTGATCGATGTTGAAGTGCTCGGTTGAGTACAGGGACTTTTCTTAACCTTTAAGCGCATTAGCAAAGTTTTCGATTCTATTTACTTAAAAGATAACCTGTCTTAGACCTGATTGTTCTCGACTATCTCTGCATATTAATTTACAACTTATCTTTCTGTCGGGAGGAATTGCGTATATCGCTAGCAGTGAGCCAAAGTGAGTCAACTGATAACGGCAAACTCAGAGTTTACTGACTATTAACTCGAGATTCCTTTTCATCATAACCATAATTTACCTACCTGATGTAATTAAGCCGACGAATGAGAAGGTGCAAATAGAAAAATACACGAGATGAATGTATATTTGCCACGAAAAAAATGAGTGGAATTGAATGGGATAAGTTTTAGTTGATAAAAATGCAACGAGGGCATGCACCAGTAAATACTTGCATATAAAATATACGTGGTCGGAGATAACACCAAAGGTGTTTGAAATCGCTCTTGGTTATTAGTGAAAACCTGTCATTAGATATTTGGTGGTTTGGATGCCATTAAGTGATGATGAATAAACAGAAACACTGATAGATGCGTCAGTTGACGCGCAAACTCGAATCACAAGACTGTAGAAAGATAGCAGCTAATTTCAAGCCCACATGTCGATATTCACACGTTTGTATCGATAATTCTGTCAATCCAAAGATAAATGTAACTAAACTGGCGAGCAGAGAAGAAGCGATAGTAAATTCTTGACAGATTTAAGAATTTATAAACACAAAAGTTTTGTATTTGCAATTAGATTTTTAGCCGACCACGGTATTTTTTGTAGTGTGATAATTTTTTTTTGTGGCGAAGCGGCTTGTCGTCTGTGACCAGGAGTCTAATTGCGTCCGAAAGATATCCTCAACGAAAACTGTAAACAACTCTAACGGCACGTAGAGAAATCCTTTGATAAGCACCGTTTGTTTTTCTAAACGCAACGAGTTCTAAATTTCGATTTCATTCAACGTAGCCTAAGCGTGAGATAAAATAGAACCTACAAAAGTTATTGTGTAGTTTTGATTTGAGCACCTATATTTCAATTCTTAATCGATCTTAAAACAAGTGCTTATTCATTGTATTTCATTACTCAAATTTTTATCACATATTAATTTTGACTGACACCCATAAATTTAAGTTAATATCTTTGTGTTGTAAAAAGAAACAGCCAATCACACAGCTCGATTGAATATAACCTTTTTTATGGGTAAGAGAATATATATAAAATATATATTTATACTGCGGTTGTAATACATCAAATTGAGCTGATCCTCGCAGTATATCAAGCAACTTATGCAGCTGCTAATTGAAAGACTCTGAAAAAATTCTGAGTCTTGAACGGGAACTGAACTCGCGTCAATAAGTTCACATCACGTGACTATTTTTTATAGTTAATTTGCCGCGTGCGCCTTCTCTTTTGGCGCGAAACAAAAAAGGCGGGAAAAAGCGCACGCTATAGTGGGATTAATTGGAAGTGATTTTCAAGTGCAGGATTATTGATTTTCAGCAAAGGTGTTAAGCCTATGAAGATCTAATTTTAAAAGAGGATTCTTCGGCTCGCTTTTTTATTAAAGTCATTTTGGATTTGAAAATTTTCGATTAATTTTTTTCATTTACGCTTTTGTTTTACATTTTTTGAATTTTTCTTTATACCTATACTACACCAAACGCTATTTCCATCAAAAACAAAAATTCTCATCAAAGAAAACATTTACGCTTATATAGTTATTCGGAGGTGAAAATTATAAAAATGAATTACCAAAGTAAATTTTTTTTTATAGCCTAAGGGATTTTAGCTCTGTTTCTGATTAAAAAACAAATTAGGGATAGTGTAACATTTTGTCTTAGTCTTGTCTTTATTATTAGGAATTAGAAATCATATCCGTATCGATACGCTCTGATCTGTAATTTGAACGCCAACAAATGTATTCTATTTATAACTTTAATCTAGAAAAATCCATCACTGCTGGTTAAATCATATTAGAGTTTTGATTTTTGGTATTCGAGCGTTCACATATTACAGAACCCCCTTTTTAACAGTAATGTCAAGAACTAAAAGCAATGTTTATGAGATGAGTAAATGAGAAAGAACTCGTCTCGTATTTATTCTTAAAATAATGGTTTAAAAAATTAATCAAACGACAACGAGTGAAAGGAATCATCGAAGGAATATTAATAAGATAATAACACGAGAGCGCTTTTTTTTCAGTTGAAAATTAGAGAACCAATTCAGGTCAGTTTAGTACAAAGATGTTCGCCAAACAATGGAAAAAAATAAAGTGATTTATTTTTGAGTCAACAGAGTCCAAAGATATAACCATGTATAGTTAATTATCGAATAAATTCGATTCGGTGAGGGAAAGACTGCCCACTATATGTCACACGCCGACGCAATGAGAAATAACTGAAGCTCGCTGGCACCACGACAAACCGTATTTTTAAAAACTTAGGTATTTAGGTCTTACCTAACGCGACAAAACTTAAAGAGTCGGAACATAGAGCTGACAATATAGCGCCGTTGTCTCTGGCTGAAGAGTAATAGGGAAAACTCATTATAAAATGTTTGAAGCGCTTGGGTTCATCTGTTGAATTTGATAAGATAAGCGGAACTGGAGTGAATGTTGAGTGAAAATCCGTTGATATAGTTTTGGGTGTGAGAAATATGTTAACGATTATTCCGATATGATGTTTTTAAAGAGGCAAGGAATATTTTTTTTAAACGACAAAATTAATGAGTTTTTTTAAGAGACTTTAGGTGTCTTATTTTTAGATTCTTTAGACAAGAGAAATTAATTTTCGCTAACGATATTAATGAAAATAAAAATGTTAATCCAGAGTTACTCCTTAATTTGAGGGCTGCAAAAATAAAATCAGAATTAGAAAAGGTTGAGAATTAAAAACAGAATGATGTGAACTGATAGACAATCTGAACAAAACATTACCTTCAGAACATTGTATTACTGATGCAGTAGATAAACTTGTTCACCGCAATATGTAAGCTTACTGTTCTTCTATTTTAACGTTAGCATCAAAATTGAAATTAAATCTAGGCAGGAAAGAGAGGTACAACTTTTTTTGACATACGGAAAGATCGAGTTGAACTTGAACGATTGAATGAACTTTAAATTAATTTTTTAACGCTTTTCTCAAGAGGTTTACAGTGCAGTTTGATGGTTGCTTCCTATGTACAAACAGCCTCTTTTGAAAAGGTTCGAATTGGTCAATCAAAGAACGTCAACGTTGTTCTCATTTTGGACCCAGACTTATTAATTTTGCTATCAGTCCGGAAAAAGATGGACACTAGAAAGCATTTTTCTTGTTAATTTTGGTCGTATCGTTTGATAAATGTGGGAGGAAGGTTGTGGAAAGAGGTTAGGATTTAGTTGAAATTTAAAAACTGATAAAATGAAAATACAAAATAAAAGAAAACGAAATCAAATTTAACAATATATAAACACGATAAGATAATAACAGTAAAAAATAAAATAAAATAAAATAAAATAAAATAAATAAAATAAAATAAAATAAAATAAATAAAATAAAATAAAATAAAATAAAATAAAATAAAATAAAATAAAATAAAATAAAATAAATGAAATGAAATGAAATGAAATGAAATGAAATGAAATGAAATAAATGAAATAAAACTGAAATGAAATGAAATGAAATGAAATAAAATGAAATGAAATGAAATGAAATGAAATAAAATAAAATAAAATGAAATAATCTAGATGTCCTTTGCTAAATTATAGACGTAAGATTGTAAAAAAATCTCAAAAAAAATCTCGATTCGTGATATTCTAAATCTATCCTCTGTTACTACAGTTCTAACGAAATTACTTCTTAACTTAGTAAATGCTTCCCGCAAGTACAGTAAGGAATCGATTAGCATTCTTACCTGGGGCTCCGTCTGCTTGGTTGTATGCTGGAAGTCGTAACGCACGTAGTCTCTGAACTGTTAACTAATATAGCCCCAGAAAAACTAATATAATTGGGTGCCGAAGCTTCACTTTAATTATTAGTTCAGATTGAAAACAAGACTTTCATAACTGGCTGCTGCTAATTTGCATAAACATTAAAAATCAATGTTTTTGGAGTGAAAACCCTTTTAAATCATTGATCTTGTTGATTTAGATAAGGCGTGTGAGTTTCTACTTAAATTAATAAATCCTTTACAAGATGTGAGCATTTGAAGTTTTGAAAATGAACCAAAAAGAGGTCACCAAGGCTTCCACTGATAAACACTTACAAAACTCTCTAGTTTCGTTCTTTCATAGCTTCTTTGGTATGCAGTCAAATTCTACAAAATTTTCTGGAAATAGTTTTCGTGAAGTATTTTCTCAAAATAGTTTCTGGTAAAAAGGCTTCATTATCTCGATCTGAGAAACTGAGTTATGAAAGTCGCCGACGCCTCCTACAGATATTTTCGGCACATGTACGCATAACGCATGACTGAAGTAATAAATGAAAACTAAGCTTTGAAAAAAACTTACTTTTTTTTAAGATATGGGATAGGAATTGTTTTTCCTCTAAGAAATTCTGAACAATCGTTGAGGCTAAATTTCTGAAACTATATTCATATATATATATATATATATAATGAATGAATTGGTTTGAATTTTTTTGCTGTTTGCCGGCATTTTTGGCCAGGAAATTTGATGTACTTTTTGTCAAACATTGACTTTTTCCAGACAGTTATATTTGCTTTCTACAGTGTGTCACGTCTCAAATATAACTGAAGTCATAACCGAAAACTAAACTTAGGTGATTTATTTCCTCAAATTATTGGGATAAAAATTATTTTGTTCAATAATTTCTGAACGACCTTTGTTGAAAAACCTCTCAAAACATACTTCAGTTATTTTATTTAAAAAAATGCGGTGAATTGAATTTGGCTAGGAAATTGAGCGTACTTTTTGTAAAACATTGACTTTTTCACCAGGAAATTAAATATCCTTTTTAAATTAGACAAATAGATATCAGATTCTTTATCGGTTGAAGCTGATTGAAACTCAGAAATTAAAATCTGGATGCAATATGCAAAGAAATTGAAAGACCTTTCGAGATAATTTGAGTATATTGTTTCATGAGTTTTCTTTTTGGAATTCATTTTTGTGTGAGTAAAATGCATGCCCAGGAAAAGTAACAAAACGAAACAAGATAAATGAAGATTAAATACATCACGTGCGACACGAACTAAAACGATTACAAAAAAAATAAACAAGACAAAAACACCCTCTAGGCTGACCTAAGTCAGGGCATGGCTAACTCACAGATAGAACCCTGAAACAACCTCTGGGCTGATCTAAGTCAGGGCATGGATAACTCACAGATAGAACCCTGAAACAACCTCTGGGCTGATCTAAGTCAGGGCATGGCTAACTCACAGATAGAACCCTGAAACAACCTCTGGGCTGATCTAAGTCAGGGCATGGATAACTCACAGATAGAACCCTGAAACAACCTCTGGGCTGATCTAAGTCAGAGCATGGATAACTCACAAATCGAATAGATTTTGCGGATCCAGAAATCCATCATGAGACTCCAGAAGTGAAAGGCAACTGTATTACACATTTAGAGTCGCCGTGAAATAAAGCCGTAAATAAAAACTATATAAATGAAGTGACTATTATCTTTAGGTGGTAATAGTGAGTAAGTAGCTATAGCTCGCGTCTTTCTGTTTGGCAGCCATATTGGATTGGTTTGTAAGAGAAGGCCTGGGTCGAGTAGCAAAATAGAATGTAATCTCGGCATTTTGTGACTTGTTTAATCAAAATAAATGTGAGCTTTAGGGCATGAAATCAAACACATTTGTCACGGCAGTCGATTAGAATTAAAGAAAAACAACGTTAAAGTTTTCTTTGAAGGGTGATGATGACTTGATGCGAAAGGAAAGCTTCTGCGCACTATGCGAATTAGTAGAAAACGCATGCGCAAACATTTTAAAAAAGTAGTATATATAGCGAAGTCTAAAGTTCGGAACAATTTCTGTTGAGGCCACTAGCTCAACAGCATAGAATTCCTGTTTTCCCGCCGTTTGTGCTGTGTGAGTCCGCTAACCAGTTTGTCGCTGTCGCGTCACGTCGTGTGCACGTTGTCATTTTGTAGTGTTAGTGTAATGTCTGGATCATCAGCTTCATGTGTTATGTTCTTGTGCAGTGTGTTCATCAATTGGTAAGTTCTTTGCCATTGCTTGCTTGCAGTATTGTACCATCGTAATGTAATGCTCTTTGTTTTAGGATTTTACTGTGTGTATCGGATAGTTTACATGTGAAACCATTTGATGAATAAATCGAATCAGTGCATATGAAGTTGAGACGTGTGTGTTTAACCCTTACAATTTCGCTTATTGTTCGTCGATCTTTCGGAAAAGTACACTTGCGGCAGTAAACTGTACCACGTGATATTATACATATTTCAGTTTTAAAGAGAGTGCACTATCTTTTTGCAGTCGTGTACTGACGTAGATTGAAACGTTAGTCTATACAAAATCCGAAATCGGCTATGATTTAGTGTTAACCACGCGCACAGGACCAATTTTAAGACTCGTACTCGTAGCCGGATCTAAAGTTAACGAGCATTCTGTCACTCTTCATTCATGTCTGTAGGCAAACACTCTCCAAATGCGCACTCGTTCGTATATTGGTATGTTATTATTAATATTATTATGGCAAGTTTTGTTTGTCTGTATATATCATGTTTACATTGACCAGCGGACTAAAGTTGTTATTATTATTATTATTATTATTATTATTATTATTATTGCCCTAAATATGTTTTACCCAGAATACACCTCGTTTTTCGCTGTGATAATTTAACCTTTTTTAAAAACCCTGCAACTATTTTTTTCTTTTTTTTCTTTTTTCTTTTGTATACAGTGTAAAACTAAAGATGGTGCTGATAAACAGAAGTACTATCTGCCTGCATTTCCTTGCTTAATGTTATTTGCTCTTAAACGATTCAAAAATTTTTTGTTTTGAATACAATGTAAAACTAATAGATGGTACTGACAAACAGGAATACTATACTATCTGCAGGTAATACCTTGCTATTTTATGGAACTCACAACAATTTTGATTTTTTTTTGTACAGTGTAAAAGTAAAGATGGCACAGAAGGACTACCAAACAGAAAGTAACTACATGCCGGCATTTCCTTGTTTAATGTTATTTGCAGTTAAAAATATCGATTGCGATATCTGTCACATAACAGTTGCTTTCCAGTGATGTTTATAAGTAAAGTTATTGATGCGATGTGTATCAATCGCTTCCATGAATAAGAAAAAAGGTACTTAAGCTTAAATGATATAGATATTGATCTATTCAACCTATTCACAACTCTCTCTTCATGTGCTTCTTCATTTGTTTGATATTTCAAAATATTTTTGAATATGCTGTTTTGTGGGAGTTGCAGATGCAAGACAGAAAGAAGCAGAGAGAGAAAGAGAGATAAAGAAGATAGTAGAAAGAAGAAAGAAAGAAAAGGAGGGAAGGAAGGAACGAGGGAAGGAACGAGGGAAGGAAGAGAGAAAGAAAGAAGGAACGAAAAAGAAAGAAAGAAGCAAGGAAAGGAAGAAAGAAAGAAAGGAAGTGAATGGAAAGAAAGAAAGAAAGAAAGCAAAGAAAGAAGAAAGAAAGAAGAAAGAAGACGAAAGAAAGAAACGGAACGCACGCAAGAACGACTAGTCAAGAAATCAAGACAGCAAAAAAGAAGAAAGCAAGAAAGCAAGAAGCAAGAAAGCAAGAAAAGAAAGAACGAGAACGAAAGAAGAAAGACTAAGAGAAAAGAAGAAATCGAAGAAAGAAGGACAGAACGAAGAAGAAAAGAACAGAACGAAGACAAGGAACGTTACCGAAGAAGAACGTCAAAACCTGAAGAAAGAAAAAAGGAAAGGAAGGAAGGAAGGACAATGAAAAGATGTGGAAATAAAGAAAACACTGGCGAGGGAATAGTAGTGAAAAGCTTATACTTATATATATATACACACGCGGTTACATAAAGATGTCACTTGTGCATATATACAAGTATATCAAAAGAATATTTAAATTATGGGATATGCTCCCTGATATTTTTTTGAGTTGTCTATTATTAGGGCTTTCTTTTCCTTTAAAAACTTTAAACTATTGCCTCCCACCTCCTTTCTCAAATCTCTTTTAAAATCTATTTTCATCCAATTTCAATTTTCGAGCTTCAGCCACAAAGCAAAAAAGCATGCGGGAGTTGGAATGACAAAAGAAAAACTATTGTATTGTAAATTATTGTTGAGTTTATTCTTATCTAGTGTTTCTTGTCGTAAGAGTAATTGTTTTCAACGGCTTTCAATGCAATTTGGTTTAGTTTGGTGATTTGGATCGTTGAGAATTGATTTCAACTTAATACTTAATTAATAATATGAGACTCTTATCTAAGAAATATAAATACTCGTATCGTGTAAATGAAATAGTTATTTTTTTCTTACCTTATAGATAAAGTGGTCGTGTTGGAAACTTGTTCAGTGTTGCTAGAAGATCTTTAGTAGTAGCGAAGTTCAGTTGAAGCCTGGATTTTGGACAAGAATGCGTTAGAGTTGGTTTATCGAGATAATGAGATTGTACTTCATACTTATGATCTTGAAGCTGTAAGCATAGCACTTAGATACAATTGTCGACTCGCGAGCATTTTCAAGAAGCATTCGAAAGAACATATATCTATCATTTCCTGATGGTCAGTAAATCCAGAATGAATTTCTGGGGAATCTAGAGTAGATGAATTTCTGGCGTGGGCAAGTTTTTAAGCCTTTGTGCGTTCATTCATTATACGAAAAAGGCCTTATTTAGGCAAACAAAACCTGGAATAAGATAGGAAATGGCCTGTTAATGATGTGACTGAATACAGATTACCAATTAAATAGGGTTATTTTTACAGCTGTGTTCACACGAATACACACAACACAGCGAGCTATACCATGTTCATGACCACGTCCCGACAACCAGAGCACAATCAAAAAAAAAAAACATCAAGAAAATACTTTAAAATCCTTTCATAGGATTCAAATATCAAGGTAGGTGAGTTGGTTATCAACTAAAAGAGATGGCATTTAAGAGAAACAAAAGAACGATGTAGAGGAAACTTGTCTTTAAGTTCGTTCAAATTGAAGACAACTCGGAGCCATGGTTGTCGGTTTTTCTTCATTAGCAATACGGAAAAAATCATTTAGAATGTCTCGAAGTTTTCCTGTCACATCTAAAGTATTAAACAAAGGCAACACCAATCTAACAAGGACTTATCATTAAGTAATGATCCGTATTTGATAGGATCATCTCAATAAACAGTAGAAAATAAGGTGCAAGTGAAACCTAGAGAAACCACGTTGGCTCTCTCTCGTCTAGAACGGACGGATTTTTTGAGGTGGAAGCCAGTCAGGCTATTTAAGAATTAAACCTAAATAACGAGTTTTAGACAAGTTTAGAATATGTCATTGGCAATTACTGTCATCGTTTTTGCCTTCGCCGAATCTTCTTAATGACCAGCACAGGGAGCCCATCAGTCATTCAGGTCTCTTGAGCGTCGAACTCGACTAAGCAAAAAAGTGTCTAGATACATAAGGGGAAGTGTCCTTTATTACCTTAGGTTGTTTCTGATTTAAGTAAGAGACAGGGACAATTTTTGCCGTAGAACCAAACACGGAAGCCCGAGCTTAAGGTTGTCCACACACAAATCAAACTAGCCTGCGTAGCGGCCCTCTTGTAGGGAGTTTTGGGCGAGAGGAGAAGGGAGAGGGGACTGGGGAGAGAAACAGGAAAGGGGAGGGAGACTGGGGAAGAGGAGGGAGGAGGGAAGGAGGATCTAAGTCAGGGCATGGCTAACTCACAGATCAAACTCTGAAACAACCTCTGGGCTGATCTAAGTAAGGGCATGGCTAACTCACAGATAGAACCCTGAAACAACCTCAGGGCTGATCTAAGTCAGGGCATGGCTAACTCACAGATAGAACCCTGAAACAACCTCAGGGCTGATCTAAGTCAGGGCATGACTAACTCACAGATTGAACCCTGAAACAACCTCTGGGCTGATCTAAGTCAGGGCATGGCTAACTCACAGATAGAACCCTGAAACAACCTCTGGGCTGATCTAAGTCAGGGCATGGCTATCTCACAGATCAATTCTTGAAATAACCTCTGGGCTGATCTTAAAAACCTAGGGAAAAGTAAGACTGCTTGCACTATACCGGCGGCCCTCATTCCAAGGCTACTGTAACCAAGTTTTGTTTTCTTTTGACTAAAATATAATATACGTGCCTACGAGAAGCAGAAATATGGAAAGGAAGAATAAAATCAATTATATTTTACTGCTATTTTTGATATGTTCTTTCAAGCTCCGAAAATGCTTCGGGCCGGTCATTTTGTACACTTGTGCTTTGCGCACCGCGTTAACAACTCGGCAGCCGGTGATTAATGGGGTAAAGAAGGCACCCACATTTAACAAATAAAACAGCATTTTCCGTGCTCCGTTTAGTAATAAAGGAAGGATGAAGTGACGTAAGCGCAAAAGAAGTGCTAAGAGAAGTGCTTTTCACACTTCCTGAGTGCTGAAGGCGCTTCCTAAGTGCTTTATTACTGAACGGAGCAAAGAATTGAATTGAATTTCGGTATTGAATTTGCTTACGCAAAAAGATAGGTCGCATGATCTAGCAGCACTTTGTGTTTCGTTCACTAATAATGCACAGTATTCGACCAATCAGCGCACGCGTACTATCCTAACTATGTAATAATATATAATGAGCTCTAGATACATACTTACGAGTATGGAATGTCATAGAAACGTGATTGACGTCCACCGCGATGGCAATGAACCATTCCACGTGATGAGAAGAAGTGTAAACAACAAAGACGCGAAACCTGGACAAATAAATTCGAAGTATGTTTTAATATTGCTTTGAAATTATGAAATTTTTTCGAGTGCAGTTTGAAAAAAAGCATCACGAGTGCAGATCAAATGTCATGAGCCGAAGGAAGGCGAGATATGTTTTCAAACTGCACGAGAACTTATCTAATTTTCTTTTAATATAATATTACTGTAATAAAAAGATATAATTAGCTAAAAACTAGTGTGAGCTGCGTCGGTGTTCCTAATGAAACAGTAATGATGAAAAGGTAAATTATACTACCTTGTTCTCATTGGTTTCTTTTGTCTTATTCTATCTTATATACACTCCTTTCTACCACTTCTTTCTCTTTTACTCCGACGAAGGACTAGCGTCCGAAACGTCAGAAAGTTTTTTCATCTTTTTCACGGTGTATAATTTACCTTTTTATCATGATTGTGATAAACTGTGGAGCGGTTCAAAGGAGAATGAAGGCCACGCATCGTGCTACGTGTCGTGCTTCTCCTAACACTTCTCTCGTTTTCTGCCAGCACCCGTGTCATTTATAATTTCACACAGCAAGCGCGCGCATTTTCTATGTCTTCTGTATTATCATCATAAGAATTGTTTATAGATAACCGACCACAATTTAAACTACTGGTTTCCAAGTAATTGTGTTTTCCAATAAAGTCTCCTTTTTTTTGCAACGTGCGTCTCTGTGTGCTGCACAGTCTCTGCTTTCAGTCAGTTTACGTGGCCCCTGTAAAGCTCCATTTGCTAGCTGTTCTATTTGTACTTTTTTGCTTTCGTGTGTGGAAAAATATAAACCTTTGAACCTTTGAACCAATCAGGAGTAGCGCTTAGTAGTTACTACCCGGTACGTTATGTCCTTAATGTTAACAAAGGTTTTGTGAGATAGTGCCTCCAGTTTTACGTCCTTATAGTCCAAATGACTTTTAAGTCTAACCATATTTGTAGATGTAATTACAAAGGAAGCACCTTTCATCTTCTTTCATCTGAACACCCGAGTGACTGATCAGGCCGGGGCTTGAACTATAACCTCCCGCACGACAGTGGTGCTTTCAACTGATTTAAAACAATCCATGCGGTTGGATATTCATTCGCTAATCGTAAGAAAAGAGGGGGAAAGTTTGACTTTCGAAAAATGGAACACGCGTCTACCGGAAGAACCGAAAAGAGCGGGAAACTTTGACTTTCGAAAACTATGGAACATGCGTCTACCAGAAGAACCGAAAAGTGGATTACCTCAATTGCTTTCTAATTTCTGATTTGTCCTGGTAAATGGTAAGCACCCCTGACCGACGAGTCCAACCGACTAAGCCAACCGGATGGTGGTAGTAAAAATCAATCGTTATCATAACTATACTATCAACATGCTCTTCATCATCGTCATCGTTACCATCTTAGGGCCGGATCCAGGGGAGTGCAAAGAGGGGCTGAAGCTCCCCTTCAGAACATTGGTTATGTTTGTTGAAGTAGAATGTAGAATTATTATTTTTTCCAAGTCTGTAGTGTCATTCGCAAAAGTCGGTCAAGCCCTCCCCCTCCCCCCACCCTGCATCTTTCATTACCATCGTCATGACAATCATCATTCTTACAACAAAGTTTAAAGATTCTTATCGTTGATTGGTCACTGCAATTCTAATAATCTAAGTAATGTGTATTTTTTCGTACTGACAGTGAAAAGCTCAGTGCCGTAAGCGTGACGTGCCGTGACCGTGATACTTTCTAGGATTTTAATTGGCTGATTTTTTTCACGCGCAATATGATTGGTCTAAAAGTGCCGCGATCTTGGCGTGACCGTGTCAACGCCGTGTTTATCCCGTGCTTCCGGGTATTTGATTGGATGGAGGTTATATTCTCGTGCAATGTGATTTGTCTGGCGTATCCCTTGCTGTGTCACGACCGCGTTTGTGCAGTGAACTTTTCACAGTTATACAAAACTGTACTATACATTAGACTTACTTTTTACATGATTCGATGAACGGTCATCTCAGGCATTAATCAGAAATGATACCCGCGCCGTCCTTAGTGCACCGCGGCACCATTCGGCAATCCTCATATAACAATTCTCTCTCGGGATGTAGATGGTATACTTGAATGGATTAATAAACCTTGCCAGGATTCCTCTGGCCAGTATTTTTTTCTCACTGAGCCTGATCCCAGTCGCCGCATGTGAGCTGAGTTGATTGGTTGCTTTCTGACTCCAGGGTTTATCCGGCCCTCCTCTTAAAATCAACCCTAACAGGTTAGAGCTGTGCCTCGGTTTCAAACATGGATTATATAAACAGCTGTCAGAGGTGCCTTCACATTCTTTCGGTTCCACCATGTTGAGCTGCACCACTGCTGTACTTTGTGATGGTGATTAGCGATGACAAGGTTTAATTATTTTTGATAGATACTTCTTGTAAAACTGTATAAAAAAAAGTAGAACTTTGTTAAGAAAATAGATTCATATATCAAGGACATATATGGATACTAAATTCACCTGATATTAGGGACCAGTTTTTTTATCAGGGGGGGGGGGGGGGCGGTGGAAATCTTGGGGGGAGGGGCATGTAAAAAACCGGCTTAAAGAGGGTGGCCACATGGAAAACAATCAAAAGAGGGGGCTATTCAGGTATAGAACATGAATTGATGAGGTGGGGGGGGGGGGGGGGGGGGGGAAGGCAGCAGATGTCAACAGCAAGATAGAGGGGCGTTAGTTTTTCTTCTGTGGGCTCTTGCTGGAATTCCACCCCCCTCCCCCCCCCCCCCTTCTCCTTGATAAAAAGTGAACGGTTCCTTATGGATACTAAGTTTATACCTATATAGAGTATGTAGCTTTTGGCAAAAATTCTATCCCGAATTCTTTATTCTATTTTATAAAATAACTGCTACACGTCTTGCTTCTCCTAACACTTCTCTAGTGTTCTGCCAATCCCCGCGTGCTTTATAACTGCACACTAGCGAGTGCGCGCGTTTTCTATTTCTTCAGTACTTCCCTAATTACTGTTGCTACGTCGGAGGAGCTAAAACGTGTTTTTGATACAGCATGGAACAGAAATATTAACATGAATATTGAAAATGTCTGTCTTAAATTATGGATGAATACATCCTAAAGGTACATTAAGAGAAAAATTCATATAAAAGATTGCCTGGAAAGATATCAGAAATGAATAAAAGTTTCCTCTTTATCATATACTCTTTTTTCTCCCGGTTATAAGCAACCCCTCCTGCCCGCCCTCCATCAATATAAGCCCTCCTGGTTATAAGATCCCCCCTCATCCCCACCCCCATCACCCCTCTTCCCCTCCCATTGACGGGTTTATAAGCCAAGTGCTTATAAATCAAGGCCTCTTTCGTGTTCGCGCACGTTATATCTACTGACGCGCATTGAGAGTTATGTACATGAAAGCCTTTTTATAGTCATGGTATAGGAGAAGCCATTTGATAGCCAAAATACACAGGAAAGCCATTTGGTAGTCATGATACAGGGAAAGCATTTGATAGTCATGGTACAGGGAAACCATTTGGTAGTCATGGCACAAGGAAATTATTTGATAGTCATGGCAGCGGGGAAGCCATTTGACAGTCATGATAGCGGAAAAGCCATTTGATAGTCATGGTACAGGAAATCCATTTGATAGTCATGGTACAGGGAAACCATTGGTCAGTCATGGTAACGGGGAAGCCATTTTATAGTCATGATAGCGGGGAAACCATTCGATAGTCATGGTACATGTAGCGGGCAAACCATTCGAATTTCCGGGGGGAGGAGGGGTGGACAAATTCAAAATTCCCTTTTTTGTTTGAGCCCCTGAAATGTCTAACCAAAATTATAAAACAATAATAATAATAATGATAATAATAATAATAATAATAATAATAATAATATAATAATAATAACCTTAAAAATGGTACAGGGAAAGCTATATGATAATTCTAATTTAAGTTTCTTCTGCACGTGCACGAAATGTATCCTAAGAAATTAATAACAGACTGATGTATCTTGCAGATGGGCAGTCAACGCGACTACCAAACAACCCAACAGACGCCTAACATGAGGTCGGATGTCTCAAAATTCATAACATCATGTCCAATTAGACACATATTTTGAAGTTGAACATTCCACTAATGATATGCATAGCTTCTATGACGTTGAATAAAAGATACGACTTTCTGTCGATTGCTTTCTGTGTAATTGGATGAATTTGATGACTAATTAAGGATGTTACAGTTGATTGTTCCCACACAAGTTGATGATGCGTGGTCATTGATGGATCCAAAAGACACCACGCTTAGGAAAAAACCGTTGATTAATCTCGTTTTTTCCCCCCGAAGACATGAGTGTATCTTCCTGTTCAGTGGACTGTTTTGTCTTTGGTCTCCAGGAATGAGTCATTTGATTCCACGGTTCGTCTGTGTTACTGGATATAATAGGGCCGTTTGCATGATGGCATCATTTTACTAACACTACCAAAATGCTCCGCAAATTTTCCCTCATGAGAAAAGTAAGACGATTGGTGCTAATTAATTGAACAAAAAACAAGAAAAGGATTCTGGTAGGTGGTAGTAAATGCTATAATGCAAGTGACCATCCGGAATACATCTAAGTCCAAAATGGCGCAGAGCAAAGTGTGTTACATGAAAGAGCCAAAGCCAAATGCAAAGAAAAATCATAGTGTCAATTGAAAGTATACACTTGTTCTGTCATCCTTTTCATCTTACATTTAGAAACGCAACAATTTTGCAGCATCAATTTATAAGAAAATACTGTAAATTTGTAAATTTGGCCGTGCCGTGCGCCATTTTGGATTTAGGTGTGTAAGATGTCAAAATTGCATTAAACGGATCAGTGGACATGTCGGTGCTGTAGATTCGATTCTAACATTGTTGAGTAGTGAACTGACTGACTAGCATTTCTGCCTAAAGAAAGACACGTCATGTTTAGTAAATTATTATATCCCTACTAATAAATGTATTTGGTGATCCACGTGTTCTTCCATAAATGAAGTACTGTCTGACTAACGCAGTCGAGTCACTGTTCTAGGGGCTGGAATAAATTTAATTTAGATGTGAAAAATATTGAGAACATTGAACATTTAAAGTGTATATCAAGGATTTTTTTTTCAAATTCACTGATATGTGCATCAATTTAACAAATTGACATCAGATTTTTATGTGTCTGTGCTCTTATTGACAATAAATTGCGTCATCACATTGTCAAAGTAGTGTGGATTCACGAGACGTAGCCGATATGAACATTTGAAATATTATTAAACGATCTTAATATTAATCGCTATGATACTGAGATCTTCAAACTTTTTAAGTAAGTCTATCTGTAATGAGCTATTTTTCATTTTCTACTCAGTGAACTACTTTTCATTTTCTATTCAGCTCTTTGTACTCTGATTATTTAGTATTATTAACATATAAAGACATCTTTGTAAATCTATGTGTATATTCTGTGAATTTAACCTGCCTAGACTAGCTTTAGCTATATGCAGGTTATATAGTTTTTCTTTTTTGTATTCTTTTTATTCATCAATAAAGTTTATTCAATGCTTAATTCAATATCAAAATGCAAATGAGATGACGTAAATTCAAGACTAATTTATCATATAAAAATGCTGTTGTGGAAAGTACTGCTGTTTTTTTTTTCATTTGCAAATCATCCTTATAACTGAAATATATGACTTTTAGGTGATATCACTTCTGAACACTCGTCGTAAATTACACCGCAAAATGTAACACATTCCTGAATTTACGTCATCTCATTTGCATATCGAGTGGAGTATCGGTTATGAAATATTATTATTATTATTATTATCATTATTGCTATTGTTATTGTTATAGTTATTTAATAATTAAATTATTGTGAAGTATTATGTGTAATGAAATAATCATAATCAGTTGGTTTCGAATGACCACGCCCATGTCTAAGATGCCACACCCCTACTCCTGCAGCGTGCCTTTATACCTCGAAATACCTAATACCATGGCACTAAACTCAATATATTTTATAGTTTTATTTCTGATACCATTTTAATATAGGATTGTGTTCACAATGTGTTTAGACTTTTGTTGCTGCCAAGATTTTTAATCGTTCCTGTTCAGTACGAGTGCTCTCTTCCCTCTCTTCCTCTCCCCCCCCCCCCCCCCCCCCCAAAGCATTACCAAAAATCAATAAAACAATGCTCAAGAGAATGACACACGGTCTGAGATAATAAAAACGATTATGCTTAAACTAATCGGTCTATTTATTAACCGACAAAGCAAGTATTAGTGATCTGTGGCGAACAGATGAATGAAACTATGAATACAGAGCTTGGAAGAAATGCTTGACTTTTACACAAACATGAAATATTCATCAATTAACGATAATATAACTCATGTGGTATTCTGTTAGCGGTTGAGTTTTAACAAGTGATTATGAGTTTTCTTTATCACTTTGGTTTTATAGGATTACAAGTTACTTCGCTATGTTCTCTGAAGACCCTCAATTCGCGCGCGCGCGATTCCACGCACGCGCGCGATTCCACGCACGCGCGCGATTCCACGCACGCGCAAAGTACTTGGGCGTTGAAGAATTAGAGCGAGCGTGACACTAAAAGATCATGTATTTCAAAAACAATTTGGTACGTTGCTCTCACATTTGTTCTTGATTATTTTAAGTTGACACTGCTATCGACTTAATGGACAAAATGCTTCTAGAAACAGACTTAACAATGAAACAAGAAAAATTATCTGATCATTTTTCCAGATGTTCTGGGCGTTCGTTTACCAGCTAACTTTTAAAGAATCGTTTGCAACGATTTTACTTATTATACACACTGGGGAAAAATCACTTAAGACACGAGTCGCAGAGCACTAAGGACTGCTGGCAGCAACGCATCCGTTCTCTACGGTCGCACTACATGCAAAAGACATGACAGATCGAATATCAAGCCTCCAGAAATATATATATAGAAAGCTTTTGAGTTCAAGTAGCTCGCGTTTACGACTCTCTCGTAAGCGACCACCCTGGGGCCAGGAGAAAGTGGTCGTCTACGGGAGATGGTCGCTTACTAGAGAGTTAACACAAGAAGCCCAAATAATGAGAATCCCAAACACAAGAAGGCCTAAACCATATTATAATTTGTAACTCACGAGTTAAAACTACTGTATTAACGATTAAACTGTTGTAATCAAAACCTTGAATGTGCTATATGTTTACAGTAGTGTAATTGTCAATATTTCGTCGGGTTTTTAATACCTGATGACTCTACTGTTCTCAAATTTTTCATTGTTAAAGGATCTGTCACAATTACTGGCTCTTGGGTGGTCGCTTACGGGTGAGGAAAAGTAATAAAAAAATTCCAAAATTTTAACCCCAAAGGTGGTCGCGGTCACTTACGAGAGTGGTCGCTTACGAGAGAGTTTTTTTTTAGAGTTTATATGGGAAACAAAACGGGAATTTCAAACGGTGATCGCATACGGGTCGAGATGGTCGCTTACGAGAGTGGTCGCTTACGAGAGAGTTTTTTTTAGAGTTTATATGTGAAACAAAACGGGAATTTCAAACGGTGATCGCATACGGGTCGAGATGGTCGCTTACGAGAGTGGTCGTTCAAAGAGAGTCGACGGTAATTCAAAGTCTTTATGCTGAACAAAATCATTACTCGGAGATCGAAACGTCTGATAAAGTCATGAAAAAATAAATTTAAAAAATTCATAACCATGAATCATGACTACAATTTCAAGATAACTTCTACCAGTTCACTTATTAATTTGTCTCTCAATAACAACTAATATAAATCCCTTCACTCCATAACGAATAGCTTTCTTTCTTGTATAACTTCTAGTGCACACGAAAAAAAAAAGCCATTTCGCGTAATTTTAGCGACAATAGCCCGCATTGTATAAATAATGCGATAATCTTTAAAAAAATACTTCTCGAAATCGGTTTCGTCTTGCAAGAAACCCGCAACCGCACCCAAAGAACAACCATATGTTATATTAATTAGTTCCAAATTTGTGGGTTAAAATGTCAACAGTTAAAATGATTTCTGTTTTTGTAAAGACGCACGATTTTCTCGAGAAATTGAGGTGAGTTGAGGTGTGGGGTTTTAATTAAATAGTTATGTTTTTGTCATACTTGATGTAATAGCCTCTCGTGTTTCATGATATCTCGTTACGAAAATTGGATTTATATGAATCAGTCTGGCGCGCGGTTAAACCCGTAATCCTTTAGTTGTAGCAATGGTGGTGAAGTCAGGATATCTGATATTTGAAATTAACGCTTGCTAACTCAAAAGTGTGAGTGAAATTTTGTATCTAGCGAGAAAGAAAAGATTTAACTAGCTACGTTTTGCTAGTATGACCACAGTCCAGAAAGTGAAGGAGTGAAAAGTTTAGAACCCGCATCAAGTAACGTTTGTTCAGTGTTATTGTTGAATTTGGCATTTTTGCAAGTGAGAACAAAACTTACTATCAAGGTTTTGCTAGTGGGATTAAAACTTGAAGAGATAACTAGTTCAGTAAAAACTAGGATGAGCTGCGTGGGTGTTTCTAATGAAACAGTAATGATAAGGTAAATTATACGCCGTGAAAAGATGAAAAAACTCACTGACATTTCGGACGCTGGTCCTTCGTTCTTTTACTCCGACGAAGGACTAGCGTCCGAAACGTCAGTAAGTTTTTTCATCTTTTCACGGCGTATAATTTACCTTTTTATCATTACTGTTTAAAACTTGGTTTTGTCCGCTGTAAGTGGACAAAATATACAAATTCATTTGGTAATTTACTCAAATAAATGGATCTCAGTAAAGCAATGGTTTAACATCCCCAAGACTTCAAAGGGTGCGTTAGAGTAAAGGCAATCCTTCTAATGTTTTCCCATTACAGACCACGTGTCATTCTCTATAGACTGCGAGCGGTCCCACTTTTCCCTGTGGACACGCACGGACATTGGAGCGGTGAGAAAGGGAGAGAAAAAGTAGGGAATGACAACACTGTAATGAATTAGCGCCCCCGATATTTCGCACTTATCAAATCCTCGTCACTTTTGGCGCTAGCCAGTCTAGGAGATGAATCCCAAAACACTCGTTTTACTGAGTCTGGAGAAAAAAGTGGGATACACATACAATACGATACTTTGTTTAACGGTAATTTATCAAAAAACACATGAATATAGGTACAACTGATGTGAGTAACTTTCGAGTACCCCCCCCCCCCCCCCCCCATGAGGACCTCGTCAGGACCTCTAAACCCTGGCCCTATACCAGACCGTAAATTTTGATTTTACGAACCCCAGAATAAAACTAAGAATTGCACACCCTTATCCCAGACTAAAAGACGGAAAAAAACGGTTATTGATCAATAGATTACAATCAATATTTACTAAGGCGTTTTCATGGTTGTTTTTTTTTTTTTCCGGCAGAAATTAGCGTAGCCTATTCGCCAGACAAAAGCGACCAAATCGTAGTCAAACAAAGTACAAAGTTACGTGCATAATATTTTCTTCCCTTCTCCTTACGAATCACTGAGCATCACGAAACCTTTGTGCGTGACAAAGCGAAGCATATCTCGGTAGCGCGCTATTTAGCTTCTTAGATTTTGCGAAGTTGGAAAACAGAAAAACCTTGAGAAAAACCCTTGAATCGAATGAGATACGAGATCTCTCTCCACATGCAGGCTAATCATTTTCTCACGCCCTTTTCAACATGCGATGTTAATCTGTCTCTCCAGGCAGCGGGACTTAAAGAGAGGTGTTTATCAGGTCCGTTTTGTTCTGGTGCAGACGCGACGTCTGCTACTGAAGATGCTAACACACTAAACATGATCTCCATGTATGATAGAAGGCTCTGTTTTTCTGTTTTGTATATAACTCTTGAGCGTAATGTTTTCCCACTTCAGACCTCGTTTCTTTCCCTTGAGACAAAGATTCTTTGTTTGAGTTGTATCCATATTCATGTGTCTTCTCATGTGTAACCGTTAAACAAAGGAATGATACTCTAGGGAATGACAGGTGGTCTGAAATGGGAAAAAATTGTGCGCCAGGTAAAGAGATGTAATGGCTAAGTAGCTTTTGGTAGCGCGTCATCTTAATCAGGGTCACACTAGATTCACTACAACGATATGACCAGTTAAACAAGTTAAAACGCCTTCAGTTTATATATAACTGTCGGAAGTTCGGAAGAGAATAGATTGTTGATAATCTCAATCAACTATGTTTTTTTCAATATTATCTCCCTATATGAATGATATGACGAGTTAAACGCCTTTAAAAAGCCTTCAGGTTATACAGTGTCGAAAAATCAGGGGAAAAAAAAGAATCTTGGTTGAATATCTTGATCAACTATGCATTTTTCAATATTATCTCCCTATTATAATGATATGACGAGTTAAACGCCTTAAAAAGCCTTCAGGTTATACAGTGTCGAAAAATCAGGGGGAAAAAAGAATCTTGGTTGAATATCTTGATCAACTATGCATTTTTCAATATCATCTCCCTATTATAATGATATGACCAGTTAAACGCCTTAAAAAGCCTTCAGGTTATACAGTGTCGAAAAATCAGAAGAAAAAAGAATCTTGGTTGAATATCTTGATCAACTATGCATTTTTCAATATTATCTCCCTATTATAATGATATGACCAGTTAAACGCCTTAAAAAGCCTTCAGGTTATACAGTGTCGAAAAATCAGAAGAAAAAAGAATCTTCGTTGAAAATGTCAATCAACTATGCTTTTTTCAACATTATCTCGCTAAGTAATTGTTTTGCACGATATGATCGCAAAATCACGATGCTTTTAAAAGCCCCCTCCCGCCTTTCTCCTAGATAAAACATAGCACGCCTCAAGTTCAAGGTTTTTCTGGAACTTTCCTTACGAAATGCACTTTTTGCTGGCCTACTTACTCCTCGCCACGCCCTACCATCATTTCAAAGTAATTTTCGTTATTTTCTAATTTCAAAACTTTACCTGGCAACGATCTTTCTACTTCCACCCAACCCCCAAGAAAATTATTGCCGCTTCTTCTAACAGAATCGTCAGGTCTCTAATTAGACGGCGAGCAGTCCCTCTATTTCCCTTGGTCACTGTCCGTCCGTCAGTCCGTGCCGATTGGCCGAGGAAGATTGGTTACGAGATTGGTTACTAGTCTCTAATATAACAACTGTGAGAATATTAATTTTATTCAATGTTTTCTTGTTTAAACAAATCGCACGCAGTGGTTAAGTTTGGGAAGAAAGGAAGAAGAAGAAGATCCTACTACGAAATTATCATTGTTTTGCTCAATCTTTGATCATGATATCAATAAAGTAGTCGGTGGAAGATCTCAGACCTTAACAACAAACAGATACTTTCGTTTTTACAAGTGACTTTTCAAATTCTTTACCAAAGTTACTGTTACAAGATAAATTAAATACCCTAAATTCCAATCCCTTTGAGTCAATCTTTTTTCCATTGAAATATGTCTTTATATGCCGTCAACCTTGTAAGTAAGCCATACTAAATAAAGCCACTAGAATTTGAAACGTAAAACCATTCCAATAATAAGCTCTGACAACACATTGGAGTTATATTAAGAACAAACCTGTGAAGTAGAGTGAAGTCACTAAACCTCGTGCAATATATATTAGACTAAGGCCCCGTCCACACTATGCCGAATAAATTTGAATCCGAATTTTCAAACCGAAACCGAAAAAAAGTTTTCCGTCCACACTAAAACGGCTAGCCGGAGTTTTCAAATTGTTCCACTCTGGAGACCGTATTCGAAAAAAATCGTGTGGACGGTAGGCCTAACCATAGTTAATAGAGGGAATGGTTAGGAAACCTATTGTCATCAGGTCTTTGTTCGCTTTTGATGTTGAACCGGTCTTGACCGTGCACAATGTTTGATTTTTGCTCGTCCGAAATTGCAAAATAAGTAAACATAAGCTTTGCCTACGGGATTATTGTAAAGAATATTCATATTATAAATCTTTAAGTATTTTGAACTAGCAGCCAAAAGAAAGATTTTTGTCTGTTCACTCAGCCATTGCCAACAATCGTAAGACAATGGTAAACAAAGGATTGTGCACGGTCACGCTTGAAAAAAGTGAACAAAGACATATAACAATAGGTTTCATAACCATTCCCCTCTATTAACTATGGCCTAACCGAATAATTAAAAATTCGGATTCAAATTTATCCGGCAAAGTGTGGACGGGGCCTAATACACATTAACAAAACCCAATTCCATTGTTTTCTTTTGTGTCATTTTGACTATCACACGTTGACTAGTGTTTTTATATTCTACGTTTTATATGGCTCCACTCTGAGTGATCATGTCACAATAAAGCTTTGCGTTATTGCTTAGAAAGATGTCAGGATCAAAAAGAACAGTTCTTGGCTGCGGATTACAAACTTAATATGGCATTTTGTGCCCCGAAATGTCAAGCGTATATTTTTAACCTAAATCCCTCCGAAAATAAGCCTCCAAAAGGTGAGGGTACATTGAGCAATTATTAGCCCCTGAGGGGTTATGGCTGAGGGAGTAGAGTACTAGGTTACGCTTTGATCTTTATAATTAGACATTGCTTTAAATTGGATTAATCGTCCGTTTTTGTCATCATGATCCCATTAATCCTGTTGTTTTCGGAATTCTTGTAAGCGACCACCTGCCTTAATCGACCATTTACTAAAACTTCAAATATTAATAATGTAGAATTTTAGTTTATGACTACATTGTGAACTAGACGCTAAAACCTCTTGTGAACGACCACTTGACTAAACCGACCATTTACAAAGACTTCAAATATCATTAATATGTAGACTTTACTTATGACTACAGTGTGAGCTAGACGCTAAAACCTCTTGTTAACAACTACCTGACTAAATCGACCATACACTAAAACTTTCAATAAATGTACAATCTTGTCACCTGTCAAGGTAATTTATGACCACCATTTTGTAAACTTTACGCTAGAGCCTCCTTTTAACCGACCACCTGACTTAACCGACCATTAGCTAAGACTTCGAATAGAATATACATTTTGGTCACCTATCTGGGTCTTTTAATTTATAACCACTTTATGAACTAGGCGTCGAGACTGAAGGGCGATCTCACTGCAATGTGCTAACCAGTGACAAACAAGTTTGTCCGGAAAAACCTTTCGAAGGTATTTTAGAGCAAAGACAGTGTGTCAGTAAAATATTGACCTTGTTACGACTATGATAGACCTCTTAATATTCTACAGGCCGATTTATCCATTTTAGACAACGTGTCATTCTTTTTAGGAAAAGATTTTCATATCAAGAGGACATTTTTTTCAATAACGAGCAATAACTGGCAAAAATCTCCAAAAACTAGACCTTCGTATGAGTTTTGATCCCAATTTTCGTTTTGGGTTAACACTCGAAACCTTTTTTAACAGTTAGAAACTGATGTACTATGATAAAATGCTTGTTTGAAGCGGTATTTTCAATTGTACAAAAATGTTTTGTTGCATTAGTGTTAGAATGTTGCTTTGTCAGGCTTTTTCATAGAAAATGTATGGGAAATAAGCAAATGAAGGCCTAAACTTCATTTTCGATTCAAATTTTTGCTTTGGGTTAACACTTTGATTCCACTTTCTCGGTCATCTCCACTTCCAAACAAGTTAAACTTTCTGAATAACAAGATTTTAGCCTTGTACAACAGCCTTTCTTCAAGAAAATAGTTTTTGGCGCTCACCGCTTGAATAAGGAAAGAATAGGCCATTTGTATTATGGCGTCATATTACTACCACTACCAAAACGCTTCGTGAATTTTCCTTCTTATTCAAATTTGCAAGTTCCTCATGGGAATAGTGAGACAATTGGTGCTAATTAACTGAACAAAAGACAGTGTGCAATGGAGTCTGGTAGTGGTAGTAAATGACGCCATAATGCAAATGGACTATTCTCTCTTTATTAATAAGCTTGAATAAAGAAACAATACTCAAGAGAATGACGCGTTATCTGAAATGGAAATTGTTCTTACATAGAGAATGATTCCCTTTATCCATACTTAGTAATTCATATTAATTAATAAGCTTGAATGACTAAAACAATACTCAAGAGAATGACACGTAGTCTGAAATGGAAATTATTTTTTTTTCCATTTTAGAACAAATTAGCTATTCATATTAATTAATTTATATAAATTAATATTCTTAAATAAAAAAGCAATACTCAAGAGAATGACTCGTGGTCTGAACACAGGCAGCCCAAACAAGGTTCCTGTGAATGGTTTATAAGGTAATGTATGGGAGTTATGATAAAGTTACGAAAATAAAATGTTTCACTCAACAATTTGCTTCAAAACTTGCTGCAGTTGCTGCTTTTACTTTGTTCAGCCTTCTGGCGAAGTTTAATCGCGATTTGAGGTAGAGAATACTACCTAATAGTACTAGGTAGAGAATAGCGGATTTTGAAAAAACCCACTAAACGGCCTCAAATCTTCTTGAGAGAAGATTTTAGGAATACGATTTAGAATTGTATCCATATTCATGTATCCTCTCAAGTATTATAAGGAAACAAAAATATAGAACTTAATATTAATAATAATAATTATAACAATAATGATAAATAATAATATTATAACAATTATAAGAAATTTCAAATAAAGTAGTAAAACATGCGGTAGAAATTATTGTACGAAAGTCGAGAATGTGTCAATCATAACAAATGTACTATGCGTCGAAAGGTGTTAATACAATAGTCTTTCTAACCCCATGCAGAGTCGTATGGTATTTTCAAACCACGTCTAATAATCGTCATTTACGTTAGCCGTCAGTAAACGTTTCGACGTCTCTAATGAACACACTGTCAGAGCGTCGCCAGCATGTCTATTCACTGCCCGAACAGATAAGATCCAAACAGATACAAAACAAACTCTTGTTCAATATCATTAAAAAGGAATTCAATAATCGTAATTTGTGAGCTCAACGTAGATCAATATTGTCATTGGATCGCGTTTTTATCGCGGTGATGATATAAGTGCAATCAGTTCTAAAGTGGGAAACGTTTCTTCAATAATTCGGTGGCGATTAATGAAAACTTATAGTTCACTTATGCCGCGGATTTCGTGAGTTTTGGAGGGCAGACGCGCGAGGGAAGAAAACGCATGCGCGCGCAAGACAAGCCTAAGATATTCTGGGTCTATATTGGAAGTGATGACTGATTTGACATTAATTTGTAGAAGCTAATTTTAAACTATAGAACCGTTCAACCGAATGTCGTGGGTTGATAGAGTGCATACCTTAACAGAAATATTAACTAGCAAATATTGTACGAATTAGTTCAATGTTTTGTAGGTCTACGGTCTACTGAGGTCTACTGAACTTACTAGAGTTATTTTAGTCAACCCGTGTAAAAAAGTGAGTGAGTGATAGTCAAAGTACAAAAAAAAAAAAAAAAAAAAAAAAAAAAAAAAAAAAAAAAAAAAAAGGAAAGAAAAGAAAAATTGGTGGAATTGGAATTGATATCTACCGTATGTATTAGTATACTACCATATTTTCACGAACCAAGTAGAATTACTTAGTCTAATTCGTTCAAATTGCTGCAATTTTCTTAATTTTTTTAACGGATATATAGTAATTCACTTAAAAAAAGTTGCTACTTTTAGCAACTGCGGAAATACATGTCTCGTCAGCGCGAAAACCATGCAAAACGCGTCGTCAATGCAATCCTTATCGCATTTTCGACCATTTAAACTTATTACTCTCTGTCATCAATTAGATATGAGGGTACTAGAAATAACTAGAGTACACGCTTTCAGAGGCAATGATCACGCTGAAAGCGCTGGGTTTTTATGTGCGCAAGAGTGAGAACAAGATTCACGTCAAATAGTATTCGCGTTGTTGTTATACATGGGCTAATAGATCTGGACGCAACACTCGAAGTAAGAAAGCGCATTTATGCTCATTACGACGACAGAATATAATCGTGAATTGTTAATTTAAGGAACAAGAGCTCAAAGAGATAGAATGTTGTTGATAACTTGGTAGAGATATAAAATAACTGCCCATCACGACGACAGGATAATATCGTGTTTTGTTAATTAGAAAAAGAGCGCAAAGAGATAGAAAGTTATTGACAACTTGGTCGAGATAAAAAACCGCGCGCGCTTAGCGTGAGGAGACAATTGTTTGCGTGCCAATGGGAGTAGTTCCCGGGCACAAAAATAACTTTTAAACCCTCGAGCAAAACCTTGCTATTAATATTTTTTCTCACTAGTGAAAGTCACTAGCAATCGATCGCGGCGAATAATGAATGTTACTTGATGCGGGTTCTTAACTTTTCAGTCCTTCAACTTTTGGACTGTGGCCATACTCGCAAAACTTAGATAGTTAAAATTTTCCGTACTCGCTAAATACAAAATTTCACCCGCATTTTGCGACTTTGCGAGCAAACATTTCGTGCCTGAAGACAAATGTTACGATTACTTACTGTCATATACTTGATAATGATATGCCGTTGAGTGACATCGCTTTATAGCTGGATGTGTCATGTACATCAATGTGCCCATTATAGAAATTATTTTGACAGGCTGAGGATGGAAACACAGGGTAATAAAATTATAGCGCGTTCACGTGAGGTAGAATAATGGCTCCCAAAAGGGATTCCTGTCCTATTTTCCCAGATTGAGTTTTAACAAAATCCCGACCTAAACGATGAGCCTTGGGAAAAACCCATGTTGGCGATTTTTTTAAATTATTTTGGTCCTGTGATGACCTTGAGGAAAAACCTTGTCGATGATGCTTCTTATTCTCAATGACCTAAATTTCGGTTCTAATGATGAATCTTGGAGAATTCCCCTGTTGGTGGTATTATTTCACATTCCCTATTTACTGTGCAAAGCTTAATAAATTACCAACTGGGACCGGTTGGGCAAAAAGTGAATAGCGCAATACCGATGGATTAATTCTTATCCAGTGGATACGACGATGCTGTTTCCCAATAAATTTATCCATTGGAAAATATTTATACGTCGAATAGCGCTAACCACCCTTCGTTCAAACGGGCCCGGCTGAAGAACATCTTATCACCAACATTAATGCGGTTTTCGTTGTAACATTGAAATGGCTTTCCATAAGAATGGTTATCGTATGAGTGGGAAACATACGGTACTGACTTACAGCACGTATACGGTACGACATGCCGTAACATTAAATTGGGTTCCAATAAGAATGGTTATCGTATGAGTGGGAAACATACGGTACTGACTTACAGCACGTACACGGTACGACATGTCGTAACATTGAAATGGCTTTCCATAAGAATGGTTATCGTATGAGTGGGAAACATACGGTACTGACTTACAGCACGTACACGGTATAAAAAGCCATAACACTGAAATGGTTTCCCATTGTCTTCCAGTAATTCCTCCATTCACAACGCGCAGTCACGGCTACGGTACTGGACAAGCTATGTATACAGTGCGGCTACGTTAGACTGATTTGCCAAATCGTTTCCCACTCTTACAAAACCGCGAGTTCTACCATCGTAAAGGTCAACAACATTATTAACATCATCATCATCAGCAACATCATTTCTAATTAGCATCATCAGCAGTAACTTATGACTTTGAATATTTTATTGCGCGTTGCACTGAATAGTTTTGATCTGTTAAAGTTATGGTAGGAAATTTAACTGCAATCTTATATATCAATTAATTGACGTGATTAAGATCATTCGTAAATTTATAGTAATTATTTTATAGTTTGTGTAATTTGTAAGTTTATTTGTAATTGTCTCAGAATTTAAATTTATTTTGACATTGATGCGTTAAAACGATTTTTAACTTAAAAATTTTACCTGGTAATGTATTAACAAACCCGGCAGTCAAAATATGAATTAGATATTGCCTGGTAATGGTAATGGCATGGTGTCAGTTCCAGCCCATTTGGTCATGTCTGAGGAGGCCAAGCATATTGCCTGGTAATGGTATACTGGCCAAGTAAGTGGTACACCAATCAATCAAATCTCAAGAGGAACATTAGAATAGCTCCTGGTAATGGTATGTCAAGTCAATGCATATGGTACACCATTCAATGTCTTAATAGGATTAGAAAAGTTCCAGGTAATGACATGCCAAGTCAATTACCAAACCTTTATTTTCAATTTTCAGAAGAGAAATGGTATGCCAGGTCAGCGCAGTAAAGTGAAGCGGTATGCTGTATGAAGGTCGTCCCTTACTTTATGTCTAAGTTATTATTTGAGGAAGTTTTAGAACGAGAGGCGAAGAAAGAAAAAAAAGAAAAAAGAAAAGAAAAAAAAGCAAAACTTATGTTATAAAAAAAATATTTAGAACCATCACTCCACTGCATGCACTATTAACAACACGCACCTCATTTCATCTTATTTAACTTTAGCGCGCAGCGTTTAAATACATGTGGTAAACATTATACTTATTAACTCACATGTCGATTTTTACAGAGGAAAGAAAAACAAAAGAAACTTTTAGTCAAAATAAGGTTAAAACATTTAAGTTTTGTATGCTTCGGGGTTGGTCAATTTTCTCTTCTTTTGTATTTTCGTTCATTCTTCCCATTTTCTTCGTTTTTAAAATGATAATTTTAGGAAATAGGTGCGAGATGTTTTGGTGCGTTTAGCAGGGCCGCAACATTCTTGAATTAATTTTCTAGTGTTTTTTTTTATTCTGAATTTTCTCCTTTACTTCCCGTCTGAGTAAATGTCACCAGGACGAATTCCACGCTACATGCTGCTTCAGCCTTGTTTGGACTTCATATGCAAACATTCATACCAAACTCGATAGGGAAAGAGGGCCAATTTAATTATGCTTAATAACACATCAATATTGTTAAGTAGTCTGTCTTTGCTTTGGGTGAAGCAATCCGAGATGAATAGATATCCGAAATATTTAATGCAGCCATATGAAAAAAGCGCGCCGATTGAAAACTCAAGGCTAAATCCACCGCATTGATCTTGTTAGTGAGAAAATTCAAAGGCCATAAGACGATCAACCTAGATTAGGCACACAACCCATTTTATAATTAATCTAACAATTTTATAATTAATCTAAGACTTTTATTGACCGCAGGAGTTAAAGACTTGACATGTGGGACAATTCTTTTGTCTAGAACTGTTTGGTGGATGCCAATAAAGGATTGAAGTTATGAAATACGATTGTAAGATCACAATGAGTTGGATTTGCAAAGGTTAGGGCTACGTGCTTTGATAGTAAAACTACCCTGCACAAGGATTAGAATGCGAGATGGATTTTTTTGTGTGGAAAAGTTAGTTCTCTCAGTGATTCAAAGCTTCATTTCACTTCCAGCTTCTTTAAACTAATTATGAGAAAATTAGACGTAGATAATCAGTGTTCCAAATATCTCGGTTACTTTGGTTACAGATGTCGGCCGAAGTTATTTCGTAGTGGAACATACAGAGCAAACAAATCTAAAATGAACTACTTAAGAACTTCAGACGTCGTCAGTTTTCCAGTGGTCCTGTTCACCCGATCAAAAACACTCCCCAAGACGAGCGAATTAAAAGTCTGGAATGTTTTATTGTTAATACAAGTGCTTGACGAGATAAGTAACGACCTGGACAGACCTGTCAGGGATGGATGCAGAAATCTAAACAGTGAAAAAAGAAATTAAACTTTTCTGAGACGCAAAGCAACAAGAAGGCTTTAAGGGAATAAACTGTCAGAGTCGTAATGAATGGCCTTTTCACCCCGAAGTTAAAATCAAGGGATTAATTTTATTTTTGTTCTATCGTTGGTTTAGATGATACAGCGAGGTGCTGAAGACCAGACGATAGTTTAAGCCACGCATCCCTTGTTCGTATTGATAGAATGTCAACATTTGAAGCGCGCAACAGAGTTATATATATTTTTTGTCTTAATTAGTTTTGTCGGTGTACAGGATTATTTACGTACCGAGAAAACAGGTTTTTTTGTTTCACCAACAAAGGCATTTTTGTCAAAACTTCGTCATATAAGCATGTGTCTGTAAGATGCGTTTAAAAACTTCCCATGCCTGTGATTTTATCATCGACTTTGGAATAAATCTTTTGGACGCTAAGGTATCTTAAGAGGCGCGCGAGCGCATGTAATATGAAGCATCTGCCCTTCTCTGATTCTATTTTTCGCGAGAAACAAAATCCTCCTTGCCTAAAGAAGGGATAGAAATTTAAATAGAGAACCTCGCAAGGAACATCTGTTTCTGCAAGCACGCTGAACCGTCCCTCAAAAGCCTTGAACTTTATATTCTGGCGGAATAAATCATTTGCAACCTGATACCGATCAAGGCTTTTAAACCACTTAAGCTAGTCATAGATTATCTGATGGGTTATCTGCGTTTATAGACAATCCATCCTTTCTGATAGCAGTCTGATATAAGGTCGACTTTGGGGCAACCATACTCCAGGCAAGTACTATGAGTACACCGGGTTTACGCATTTGAAGAAAATATAAATATTGTGTTGTCCGAAGTAAAGGAATAACTATCGCGTTGCTAGGAACTAGTTAAAAGATATTAATCCTTGACATGGATTAATAGGTCGTTTCGAACAAGAGTGGGTCTTGAAGCTTACGATTATATTACGATTTGAAATCTAATCCTATACATGGCATTTTTAAAGAGTTCAGACTTAATGGGGATATCGTTAGGATAGGTATCCTGCTTTGGCAAGACCAGAGTATTCTTTTTCTTCTTCTTTATTACGCTTTTACTATCACCGAGGTAACATGCCGGCAGGAAGAAAAATAAAACTTCAAAAGGTTTGGTCTTGCGAAATAAAAATAGATTTCGTGATGAAACTCAGACACTTAAACAGTAAAAATAAACAGTGCTCATGACTGAGAGGAGTAGAATTTACGGATGAATTTACGCAGTTTTCCAGTTTTTATTCGACAACCCGGAAAGAGAAAACCGACTCTCAGTAAGGGGCAAACGCATTTGCAAAAAAAAAAAAAAAAGCCTTCAATTTCAGAGATAGGTTTACAATGTCATGAGCAGAAAATAAAAAATCTTCCGCAATGATAATATGTCTATTGTTATTCTTGTCCATGGTATCATCGGCTTTTGGGCCGATATAATGACTGATCGCTTTCAATTGAGTTGTGTTTTTTGGGGTACCTCTAAGCGGTGTCGACAAGTAAGGTCAGACAAGCAAATCACAAGATTGTTGAGAAAGAAATCGCCTACAAGGACCAACGAATTGCGAGAAACATCTTGAGGTTAAGAGGCATGAATTTAGACCAATTTCACAGCGAAATCAAGCAATGCGGTCCAAACAGAGCTAGATCGATTTGCGAGGGGAAATGTCATGATATTTTAGAGCAGGTGATTCGATCTAAGCGAGAAAGGGAACAGCCAATCAATGTCCTAGAAGGCAGTATGAAAATATCTTAAGCTCAAAGCTGTAAATTAAATCGATGATTTTAAAATATATGCAAAGCTGTCGTGAGCTCAAATGAACAGTGTATGTGAGTTATTTGTTTGAGAGATATTACATCTATTGTATTGGCCGGTCACAACCGGTTCCTTGAAAAACCGGACCAGAAAAACCTTTGAAGTTTGATTAAAGTTTAAAGAGATGATAAAAAAACTTCATTTAATAACACAATAAAGAACAATCAAAGCAGCGGGCAACTCATTTATGCCGAGAATTACAAACAATCTATTCAAATGTACACAATGAAACAACCCTGAGAAATCCGCAAAACAGAGTTGAAATCTATTGACCCCCCCTAACTCATTAACCAAAAACCATGGCACCCTCTTCCTATTTCTTTTACAGACAGTCAAAAATAGACCCAAGTGAATTGGATTGTCGACAAATCTAATAAATCTAGACGTCTCTATACAGATCTTATACAACAATAGAAATGGTTGTTTGCTCAATCGTTTCTTTGAAGCATACAACGTGCCGACGCGTTTTAAACTTGCCTAAACTAAAACCATAAAACAGGGTTGAAAAAAATATCTTTTGCACTTGTCATTATCGAATAAAAATACCAATTTGACCCGAAATTCTGTTTTGTTATTAGAGTGTTTACAAAGCAAAAAAATATTATCAACTAGTATGAAGTTGAGACGTTATTAGCTGGATTTAATTCTTTTCCGTTCGGTTTTTTTTTTTTTTGAATAATCTTGGTAATTTGGCGAGCAAGTTTTCTGATTTTCTAAACCAATATAAGCGAGAAGAGAGCTGAGCTTGAGGTAGATCTGCTTAAAAACAGCCGTAAAGTCTAGGTTCACTATAAGAATTAAAAGCAAAACACGGCTGAAAGAGCTTACTAAATATAAATGTCCTAGAGAGCTAAAGTTTGACAGTTTGTCAAAATACTAGGATATAATTTCATCTCAGCCCGACATATAAACTTAATGGGGGAAATCCATTTTGTTTTCATGACGTGAGGTAAGTATGAAAAGAGTAACGTTTTTCAAACCGCTCCAGGGGCTAGCTGTTGTCTTTGAAATTGTTTCGCGGTCACTTGGTCAATCAATAGTTTACACATTTTAAACTCATCACAAACCGCTATAAGACATCACGTATCGATCGGGGGGAAATTGAAAGCGGAATGAAGTTCCGCGCACTCCATGGTGATGGCGTACCACGAAGATACAGGTTGATTTTAAGTCCTCGATGTATGGTTAGATCTTGGATCCCCCATTCATGTTTGTGTCGATTCTAGAGCCCTTGGAATTCGAATCGAGTAACCTTCGAACATGAGTAGTCTCGGTGCAGGAATATTCCTCTAGATAATCCGCTCCGGATTGACGACCGCTATCGAGCCTAAGCATCTTTCGAAAAGCGTCTCGAAATTCCTTGTTATAAACAGCGTAGATAATGGGGTTAACGCTGCTGTTAAGGATTGGTAAGACAAACACAAAAGGGATGCGAATGGCCAACGAGAATGCGGGATACTTTGCAAATCCTGAGAAGCAATCACTGGGAGAACACCACAAGCTGATGGTTATTATAACGAAAGCTGGAAGCCAGCACACTACGAAAACTCCGATGACAATCGCGATGGTCTTGGTCGCCTTGAGCTCGCGCACACTGCGCCTATGTCCCCGTCTGGTCGGGTCCTGCGACGCCAGCATCTTGGCTTGCATCAACGCGACTTTAAAAATCGAGGCATAAGTGATGATGATGATGACTAGTGGAATGAATATGGCAAACACAAATGTAGCTGTATAGTAAAAGCGGTCGTTTTTCTGGCAGTAGTGTTCTCCTGTTGAGAAGACCCCTGTCCATGCAGGCTCATCTCCGTTAGACCAGTAGATTAGACTCAGTAGACCCCATGTGACCGCATAGACCCACACAAATGTTATTAAACCCAGGCAAACCGTCTTGGTCATTTTTTCCTGATACGCGAACGGCTTAGTGATGGCGAAGAAGCGGTCGATGGAAATTATGACCAGGTTACAGATGGAAGCAGCGCTCCAAATACCGTCAGTCGAGACCCAAAACACACAGGTCGCAGTCGAAGAGCACCAGTTCATGTTGTGGACAGACTGGTCGATACGAAGGGGTAGCGACGCGAGCGCCACCAGAAGATCGCTTACAGCCAATGATACTATAAACATATTGGAGACCCTTCGAAGCCTTGCAAATACATAGACAGAAAGTACGACGAGGCCATTACCAAACAAAGTGGCAAGCAAAATCAGAACCAAAAATGTGGTGTATACGATAAACCACGGTGAAGTGGGATTCTTGCAGAGCGCAAACGGATCAACAGACGTAGTGTTGTTCATCGTTAGTTCTGCCTAGAAGTACAAGAATGCTCGTAGGTTTTTGTTGCAGTATGTGTACAGATTGAAGATGACTTGCGATCCGATTGACGACTGATCCAAGGCCCACACTGACTGTCTTGACTATATATTGTCCTTGCCAACGAGCACTGCTAATTATCTAGTGACCAATAATGCCACGATAAATGCTATAATAGAGTTGTAATAACAACGTCGTCCTCAATAAACAAAGCCTAAAGCGAGTCGAGTTAACAGAGCCCAAGTCACGAACTACACATACACCAGCTCATTGACGTCCAAGACTGCTTTGGTTACGTTGGAGCGAGTGACGATTCTGTTGATTGCATTAGAATTCATTAGCGTCGTTTTTGAACACGCTGCGCGCGGCAAATAGACAGATGTTGGAGTATTTGTGATTATTTGGAGTGGATGGTGAGTGTGAGTCGCGCGCTAAGCCTATCATTGACGTGGGTTTTCGCTCGGGTGGGCGGGTTTAACAATCTTGGATGATGTTGCCTCTTCGTACTGGAGTTATTTTTGGGGACAAAACTTCAATGGAAGATCAAAGTTCAAAGAGATTTGAAAAGTTGCACAAACGTTTTGTTGGTAGGTGTGAATGTGTAGATTTGAAGTTATAGTAAACAAAGTTTTGATGGCTTTGACGCGCGATGTTGAAAATCAGGGAACAAGCAGCGACGCGAAACTTCTTCCGAAATCCAAAGCATTTCGCGCAGCGCGTCCCATATGCCAAAAAGAGACGATTTCACTGAAATCGAATGCCCGATGACGGAAACTCAAAACCATTAATCAAACATTTAGAATACAAATAGTCGCCAAACACTTCAGTATACAGCTAAACATAGAGCGTCTATGCCTGCCAAAATCGTGTCAAAACGAGTATGAACATAGTTCCGCTTTGACTGTAGTTTTCACTGGACGTATATGACTAATGCCTGACTAGCGAGCGACATTAATCGCTTTGAAAGTCACTCATTTTAGTAGTTTTCGCTCTCCTTTCAGACTACGATTGTTTCTGACGTGTTCCGGTTACAAACAATACTTGAAGAACGGTTCGACTAGTAAAGCTTATCTTCAACAGCGTTCAATGAAATTGCTTTTTCATCTTTAGTGAATTGGTATATCTGTAAAGCTTTCTAAAAACTTACCGCTCAGATTATAATACTGACGGATTTTCTTCCCTATTTTGATGTGTGATAGTTCAACAGTGAAGAGAATGGATAAGGTAGCTAGCCGGCGTTTTGGTGTACGTCTGGCGCGAGTAAGTACGAACGGTGAATTATTTTAAGAAAAAATAAATTATCGCAAAAATTATCTCATACTTCTGGCGTATCACTAGAATCAAGACTGTTAATCAAGAAAGAAAAAAAAAAGATTTAAATGCATTTGTGTCAACCTTAAAATGACGGGGTATATGTTTTGTATTCAATTAATTCCTCAGGCCAGTGAAAAAATAACTGCAAGCCGTCTAATATTGCTTCAGTTCAGTCATTTTTTGGATCAAAATAAATTAAATAAAATAGAGGTAAAAGAAGCACAATAGAAAAAAAGTAAATAAAATTAGATTTTTTTGTTGTTTTTGGACTAGATTGAAAGGAAGACGAGACTTTCGAGTATTTACTAAAACGTGATTGAATAGAATGATGAAACAAAGCGATTCTTATTAGAACGAAAACATCTTCATTTGAATGAAAGGATTGCCAGACGCATGACAAGTTATATATCTTTTGGAGTGTTCGTTTGCATAACCCAGGCAATTAAGACAAGGCTTATGGCTACATACTCCTACGAAAAATAAATTTTTGTCTTAAGCTAGAAACTTGAATTCAAAGAGAAATCACTGTCGATGAACATCACCCATCGACTCAACTTAAGCATTGGATTTCTATATGTTTCTATATTATTATATTTTTTAAGCCTTAAGTCTTAAATTGTCAAGCTAAAGTGACTGAAATCTAGCGTGGTTTTATTCCGGAATTCTTAGTGAAAAGGCGACAGTTATATGAAGAGAATAACCACACATTTGCTGAAAACGGACAGTAACTGATTTGAGGAAAAAAGTATTGACGGATAGCGAAAATGTAGTCATGATCTATGGGAGTTGTGTGTGGCGGCTGTCAATAAAGAGGCACACAAACCATTCGATCATTACTTCGTAAAATAGAAAATATTTTTCTCTTGGTTGACTTAAATTGATTTTTAATGAAGAAAAATATTGCCAAATGAGTTAGCAGAAATGATTAACACGGACACAAAGAGCGAAATTAGGTTTCAGTGATATACTCTTTTGTTCGAATTCTAAAGATTTTGTAAGCTTCATGTTATGAGGTTCTATCGTTTTTAATTTTCCCAAACACTTTTTGTCAAGTATTTTTAGGGAACTAGTTCTGTCTTTACAAACCTTTTCAGCCCTAAATATAAATGCGATATTTGTATAAATTAAGCATGTTTAGTTGTTTTAAATCAGTGCGAAGAACTGTTTTTTTCTTTCTTTTTTTTCGATGATAAATGCTATGGTTAAAGAGGAGAAAATCTCTAAGATAGTATTGTGTTAGTAGGGGCACAAAAGAAGTATTATTGAATTTGGAAATCTTGAATAAACTTAGATAAAAGATATGATAAAAGATCCTCAATAAGGAAGAAAATTGAATGATTTCAACGCGCGCGACGAAACTCGAAGCGAAGAGAAAACCCATCGAGAGATTTAAAAAATACATACAAATACAAAAAGAGGGTTTTGAAATCACCGATGTAGAATGAAAAGAATAGGTACTTGATGAATTAGGGGAAAAAGCCGAAGAAGGAAAGATAAACACGAAAAAGACAATCTTACCAGTGTTTTCCCGCCAGTGATCAGCTCATAGATGGCAGAGAACTGATTAACTACACAAATCAAAGCATCTTCCACTAACGCTTTAAACCATCTTTCTGATCAAATCCCATCAAGTATTGAATCCCAAAAAGTTGTTCCGGAGTATTTCAAGTGCGCTTAAGCTGGTATTTATTACAAGTTAGTTAAGTGTGTTATTGTTCGATATTTATGCAGGAGATATCGCGCCGAACAAAAGGACACGCCTACAACTTCACCAGGAATGTCCGCTACAAATGTCTCACATACACACTTGGAATCCTGTTATGAGAAAAACTTCTTAGTTACAAAGTTGATGTTTGTTTTCTTTAAACATGCTTCCTGTGGTGTTTGGCTACATGAATATTAGAGTGAAATTGTCCTAGGGTTTTGTATTCTAGACGCCTGTGGTATGGCGATAAACCTCAAAACCCAGAGTATCCCGAAGTAGGTTTAGGTTATTTCAACTAAGATTACGCTCTGGTCGATTTTAACCGATATTGCACTCAAATAAAGTTCTCATTAATTCACCCATTCATTTAATTCTCTCGTATCTAATTTTCTCGAGATAATTTAGCCCTGCTTTATGAATCGTTGCTAATTATGAGGTAAATTGCTTAAGTTTCCAATCTCCAATTGCACTGTCTAATTGTGGAATATTTGCTAACTTATAGGAATATGGATTTCATTGTTTAGAGTACGAATCGAACAGAGTAATAAAACACTTATTGGCGAAGAAGATTCAATATTGGGTACCTTATAACAGCTGTTGTTGGAAAACAAATCAGCCTTTCTTCACATAGCTACTTAGATATACTATAATTTCGACTCTAATAGAGAAAGTGACGCACAAAAACAGATTTTCATAAAGTGAGAAAACTTTGACATTAATACGTAAATGAAAATGAAAACGTTACAGGAGACCTTTAAAAAACATTATCAGCCTATTTTGTACTGAGATTCTGGTTTAAAGACTATTGAAAATTGGGGAACTTTTCTAGCATCTTTTTAAAGATTTTTTAAAAATATGCAATATATAATTTTTGATTTAGTGAATGAAGATAGTGCATAGATTTTTTATAATTAAGGAAGAAAGAAATATCGTATAAATTTAAGTTATGGAAAGATCTTAATTTTTGCCGTTAGTCAGTCAGTCACTAAATCAGTTCACGAAAAAAGATAATTATATAAATTTTAGTGACAAGAAAATCCAGTAAATCATATTAATACGACAGCTTGAGTGTACCAAACAATGTGAAACAGAGCGAGAAGATATTATTAGATATGTATTAGTACTGGATTTTGCGTTTACAATCCTACGTAAAGATGAATATATTTCAAAAACACATCATGGAGTTTGTTGCATTGAAAATATATGCAGAAGATGAGCATTAGATATACGAATATTAATAAGACGCTTCTGAAGTCAACTGTATTTATGTATAACTCCTATATAATACTTATCGTATACTGGTAACTGATGAAACGAAGCTTAATGAACAGCATAACAGAAACACAAAAACTTTAAAACCAGAATCAAAAAAAAAAAAAAATGAAACCACTAGAAAACTGAATAAAAAAATGAATGAAAGGGATGAAATGGGAGGTAAAACTAGAAATAGTTCAATCCTATAAGTGCCAGTTATTCTATTTTATTTTGCATTTTATAAAACGAAATTACCCCCAAAGCTAAACGTTAAAATTTAGCTTTAGAATCATGACCAATTAACCTCACGAAAACACTTTTATCCCAGATAGATTTGCCCGAGGTATTTTTTCATAGCTTGGAATATAATATGTGAGATTTTCTCCTCGCAAATAGACAATAAAAGTAGGTTGGCATTCAAAAATATTTAAAAAAGTTTAATTTCAGAGATTTAGCCGTGAGCGAAGTTGACTTTTTTCTACTTTGCCTTTCAATAAACATCTTAAGTGGTAGAGAATATTAGAAAAATGAATAATAAGGAAAAGGGCTTTATTTAGAATATGATATATCGTATGGGTTTGTTCTTTTCTGTTTGTTTGCTTCGGCTTTCGATAAATGGAATATTGGAAAGTTTATATGGTTTATCTTACAGAAGAGGAATTAGGTGGATTAGGGGATGATAGGATGAGCGGCGATTGAAATGAAGTGTGCTGGAGGAGATGTATTGGGCTATGAGGCATGTGTGTATAGACGTCATGAATGTATATAAATACATATATATATGCCTAACCAAAGTAATTCTGCAACTTTACATATATATACATATATTTTTTGTTTTCCTATTGTTTCGTCTCTCGAGAAAAAAAAGATATATATATATATATATCTATATCTGAAGTAGTAATGATGAAAAGGTAAATTATACACCGTGAAAAGATGAAAAAACTAGCGTCCGAAACGTCAGTAAGTTTTTTCATCTTTTCACGGTGTAAAATTTACCTTTTCATCATTACTGTTTCATTAGAAACACCGACGCAGCTCACACTAGTTTTTAGCTAGTTATATCTGTTTATATCTGAAGTAACAGAGTGTTTTTGGTGTGTATATATATAAACTATATCCACTAGTTAATTATGTATAACTTTTCTATATAAATGATAGTAACGAATATTATTCTTAATAAATCCCCTGAAGAGCGAAGCAATTCACGAAACAGGCTTGTCGGGAAAAGAAAATGTTCTCTTGACTTTTTCTTCTCAAACAAATATTCTGCTCTACTTCTATGGATGTATTGAGCACTGTTTTACGGAAAATTGATTCAAAGATTTCTTACGTATGTATGAGTAACTTTGTATTTGAAGATCAGTTCATTCCATACTACTAAATACCCTATAGACATTCTTACTGATACTCCACTATTACCTATATACGTAAAGACAGTAGTCATCAATAAATATCTTTTTCTTAAACTCTTCACTATAGGACCACATGGACTCTTTCTACGCCACATTGCAAATACCACGCCTGTTTCAAAAGACTCCTACGCTATTACCTATATACGTACAGACAACACTCTTCAATGAATACCTGGAGTATATCTTCTTAAAAGACTCTTCACTATGGGTGGGACCACATTGCCTCTATCTAACACTATATCAGTTAAAAACCTTTTGCACCTATTTCAAAAAACGTTGTCGATCGATGATCTTAATAGCAGATACCAGAGTTATACTCTATTGCCTTCAGACAATTGTTACAATTGGGTCATTTTCTATACATTTCATTGTGTTGACCCAAATGCCTCGACTTGAAACAGTTGTTTGAAAGCAACAGAGTGTGACTCCGATATGCTATTGGGAGATCTGACACTATACAGAAATTTTGTGCTTTTCTGCTTTCTGGCTATCAAAACGAAAGATCACATTTCTAACTTAAAGGCTTTATATTCTAATCTAAAAGGAAACTACCGTTGTTCGACTGTGTACATCTTACCTTCTGCAGCATGATTTTAATCCCGGTCTCAGATTACGGCAGATTTCAGATCTACGACCCGGACAAAACGTATTTTGAAATAGGTGCGAACATTCATACTGCACTGCTCATATTGAAAACCTAAATAAAGACGCCAATTCTAATAAGTATAGATATCGTTTTCAATATGATTAACTCTACATACTCGCATACCGTCATGATTATAATGCGGAACAACTCGTAGAAAAAGTAGTGTAAAGGGGATAAGCTATCGTGAGATCTATATCAGCAGTGTATGTGTATCTTAAACGATTAGACTATATAGAACTAAGTGTTATATACGCAACACTAAATACCTCTCTCTCTCTCTCTGCTGTACTTCACAGTACATTCTGCTATGTCATTACACCACACCACACCACACCACACCACACCACACCACACCACACCACACCACACCACACCACACCACACCACACCTCAACACACCACATTAACGCTACACCACAACATAAACTACATCACACTGACCCTCGCTCCGTTGCACTACACTATTATATTCTATACACTACAACAACACACTAGACCACACTGCATGACCTCCACTACGTTACGCTAGGCTATTCACTGTATTAACACTACACCACGACACAAACTACATCGCACTGATCCTTGCTCCGTTGCACTACGCTACACTAAATTACTATAACACTTCACTATACCACACCACACACTGAACGTCACTGCACTACGCTAGACTAACACTACCCCAATTCACACACTAAACCACACCGACCTTCGTTCCGTTGCACTACGCTACACTAAATTAACGCTTCACTATACTACACCATACGCTAGATCACACTGAACTTGCTGCACTACACTAGATTAACCCTACACCACTCCACACGCTGGACCACACCGACCTTCGTTCCATTGCAGAACCTGTACACTACACGCTACACTAACACCACACCACGAACAAGACGACACTCACATTTGCTTCGCTACACTACCGACAAGAACTGATCTTCGCTCCGTTGTACCACACCACACTCTATTGCACTGCAAAGCACCATCCACTCATTTTACTATACCACATGCGCCAAAATACGCTACGAACTCAATCACTACACGCGATAACTCTACAACTAAATCATTAGAAAACAAGACATTCAAGAAGTAACGATATTTCATATACTAAAAGAAATGAAAATCTACATCCACGTTCAAAAAATCCATTGAGTTTAACATACGTACCGCATATATAGCTATAAATGACCCCTGCAACTGGCGAAGAGTTAAATATATACAAAATATTACTCTGCACTGGCTATCAATGGTCTTCCAAAGCTAGGAGTGATCATGAAAAGGCTCCGAGTCACTCACAGGTAGACTTATAGTCTGTCCTTAAGATATTTCACTTACAATGTCGTCATAACAAAAATTAACGTTAATGTCATTAAAAAATATCATGGAAGTAATTTGACTTATGGGATATCAAAAATCCTATTTCTGTGTTGGTTTTGGCGCTTTTAATGATTTTAGCTCAGTAGTTCGACAGTTCTGGGGGTTATGCTGTATCAAAGAATAATTATTTAGAACGGAATTGGATGTCATGAGTGCTAAATACAAAAATTTTGTTTTAATTAAAATGCTATTTCAGAATAGCTTTTTTTCTCTCGTTTTTCACTACCATTGGCCTCTTCGGAAAATCTTACTTAAGATTAAAGGTTTCTGGAAAAAATATAACCAAATAAAGGTAAACCTAACCTACAAACATCTGATTTGATTCCTTCAAATGTTTTGGTTTGTTTAAACGACTAAGGCGGTGTTGTTGTGCTTTCCTTACAATATTTTCTCTTTGTATTATTTGCTTTTCATTCAATATTCAATGAAATCGTCTCTTTTCTTAAATGGATTTTTGCCCATGGACACATTTGGGTAATACCTTTGTTCAGCTGTATTTCTTTCTCTTTATTTTTATATACAGTTTCTCTATCCGCTTTTATTTATCTCTCCATGTCTTCATTCATTCTTTCTTTGCTTCTTTGCTATTTTACTTTCTGTATATCAATTTCCTCTTTTTCCTTTTCATTTACATAGTTATTAATCCTTTTTCCTGTTATCTGTTCTCTCTTCCAAAGTTCTCTTACTTTCTCCTTCATTCTTTCACTCACTTGATTTATTCATTCACTCATTTTATTCACTCATTCTTTCATTCATTCACTCACTTTATTCATTCATTCTTTCAACCATTTATATATTCATTTATGCACTCATTTTTTCTTTCATTCATTCAAACATTCATTCAAACATTCATTCACCATTCATTCATTCATTCATTCATTCATACAGTCATCCACCATTCATTCCTTCAATAATTCATACTTCTACCCAACCATTCATTCTTTCATTCACTTTCGCTACCTCTCTCTCTCTCTCCACTATTCATTCATTCTTTTCCCTCCTGTTATCCCATATTTATTTCACACCATTAATCTCTCTACTCACTCATATAAAACCTGTCGTATTTTTATTTTCTGCCTCCGGCTCCATAACCATCAAAGACACATTTTCCTTCAGAGACAAGCTCCTCGTTAACATTGAATATAAATTCCTCATAAAGCATTAACACACGACACAATTATTAGAACTCTTAAACCCTCATTGATTTGAAGTTCCTGAGTGACTTTACTAAATTGGAAAAATGGATGAAAGCCCTTGATCTTAAAACGAGAACATGTTGATTGTTCAAATGCTCGTAGATTGTGGTATATAATCTTATGTTAGCAATTACTGAAAACAATCGACCAAGAGGAAGGCAGGGACAAACTAGACAACTTATCGGTGGCTAGTTGACATTTCACAATCTCTTCATCAGTCCATAATTAATTGTTTTTCTTGCATTAGTTTACTAGTTTCATATTATTAGCGCTTATATATACTCGAAAAAGAGTCGAAAGTTACGAAATTACTAGTCAAAAGTTGTTTAAAATGTTAAGTGACTCTTAAAAATGTTCCTACAACAGAGAAATATATTTTTGCACTTAAATTTAGTCCAAAGTTAAATTACAACAGCGCGTATCTCAAACAGTTACACTTAATGATGTTTTTAATTTACACGAATTTCAGTAAGAAAAATAAACTCGTTAAGCGTTCCACTATTCGCTAATAGTAGGATTACAAAAGTATGAGTACTTAAAAAAGAGTCTTTCCTGAAAAGAAAAATGCTGTCCTGTGTTTGAAAGCAACGGCATACTTTAAGAAATTGCCACTTCAGAAGAGAGTCAAAATACAAGTGAAATGTTTGACACCTTAAACCCAACACTTAAACGTCTCCCATTGGACTTACCTAAACATTTAAATGGCTTCCAATAGGCTTTCGAAAAATGTGGGGGGGGGGAAATGCATGTAGAAATGATAAACCTATGAGGATTTCCAAGCTATTTGACAGCTCTGGGCATTCGTTCCCCGATTTTAGTCCTATCCCTGTGAGAGCACAAGTGACCATTTCACATTTAATTACAAACCCAAAGAAATAAACACTTAAAGTGCTTACAATCTCAAAGCCTTGCAGAGTAAAAAGAGTTATCAAAGATGTGACGAAGTATTACATAGCAAGTACATGATATGAGTATCCTTATGTATAAATACAAACTGTCCGAGTGTATGTATTAATTAAACAATTTCAAAGAAACTTGATGAATCGATTTTTTTTTTTGCGGATGGGAAAATGAAATTTGAATTTAAAAATAAAAAATAAATAATAAGAATGTATGTTATTTTTCGTACGATTTTTAAATGTTTGTGTTGTATCAACTAGTGTTATAGTTTTTGTGTGTGAGTGTTGAATATATACTTATATATACAACGCTCAATTTAACTTATTTTTTCGTTTAAAAAGCTAAGTGTGAATTTAGAGGGGAAAATAAGTAAATAAAAAAACTATCATGGATCGTTTTTGATAAACTGCAGGATTTAAATATCAAAACAATTTTAGGGACTAAAATAACTTTTAAGAATATGGGAAAAAAGCTGAAAATATAAGAACACTTTTCCAGTACAAATCTAGAAAAAAAGGTAAAAAACCAGCGAAATATATGAAAAATATGAAAAATATTAAGAAAAAATAGCTGAAAATATATAAAATATTTAAATATATTTTTTTATTAAGTTTAAGTTTAGAAGTATAAACTTATAAACTAGAAGAAAAAAAAGGCCAGAGAATAGCCAAAATATCAAAAATATTAAGAAACAAAAGCAGCTGAAGATATATGAAATATTTATAGAACAAATCTAGAAGAAAAAAAACGCAAATATATAATACGAATGTTGGATTGGCAAGCTACAAGATTAGAATATAGAAAGAAAGAATATATAATCGTGTTGTGCTCTCCTTTAAATATATACCAACGACTTACAGCGTGAAACACTTACAATTTTCGTTGAAAGCAGCTGAATAAATAGTCTGGGTATTGAAAATCTTTCTCAGCTGCTTTGCCGGTTGTATCGCTTTTAGGTCGTATTCAACCGTCTTCTCACCGAAAAAGGGCACCGAAAGCGGCGTGTTTTTGAAGATAGGGACATTTTAACATCGTTTTTTGTTGGGTAAACTAAATGTGTATTTTCCGGTTCTACAGTCTACCTTTTCCACATCCAGGGGCGAAATTTTGCATAAGAAAGCTTACCGATAACTAGGAACTCAACATCTTTAACATCAACTTGTTTTTTGTCAAAGACTTAATGGCGTGGAATTGCTTAAGTTGGTATTTTCCAACAGGTATTTCCGGAATTGTTTAAATGCCAAGTTCTGCTTCTAGCTTGTCTACTTTTGGCAATTATTTTTGTGAGAAAATTCTTTCCAATATCAGATAATAAAGGTAATACTAAATCCATCTCTATATGACAACTTTAGTACTTACGTAATAGGTAATAGAACGATTCTGTTAGCAGACGAATAGAATGCTTCTTCGCAAATGTAACTCGTAAATATAACTATAACTACGTGTTCAGGAAGAATAAAAGAGGAGAAAGAAAGAGAGAAAAGGAAGATTGAATCTTTTCCTGAGATAAATACACCGGATTTCATTCCGTCTTTGTTTGGAGATGAATCTTTTAGCGGGTTCAGAAATCGGTTGTACATAATGAGAAAAATATACGAGAGCTTAGGTCATTTTGGTAATTACATAGTTCTAGAGATAAGAAAGGCAGAAAAGAGCTCGTGTAGATATGAGAAATGAAGTGCCTTATTATCAGTTTTACTAAACGTTAATAGCCATTTACTGCCATGAATATTAATATATGATGTATAAATGAGAGAAACTATAGGAGCCAAAAGAAAGGAAGAGCAAAGGACGGATAAAAAGAGGAGAGAGACGATAAGACAAAAAAGGATGAACGAAATAACGGAAGAAAGAACGAGAAAGCAAGAAAGAGAGAAAGAAAGAACGAGAAAGCAAGAAAGAGAGAAAGAGAGAAAGAAAGAAAGAAAGAAAGAAAGAAAGAAAGAAAGAAAGAAAAAGAAAGAAAGAAAGAAAGAAAGAAAGAAAGAAAGAAAGAAAGGAAGGAAGAAAGAAAGAAAGAAAGAGAGAAAGAAAGAAGAGAGAAAGAACGAAAGAGGAACGAACGAAAGGAAAGAAAGAAAGAAAGAAAGAGAGAAAGAAAGAAAGCAAAGCAGAAAAGCACAGCAAGCAGCAAACAAGCAAGCAAAGCAAGCAAGCAAGCAAGCAAAGCAAGCAAGCAAGCAAGCAAGCAAGCAAGCAAGCAAGCAAGCAAGCAAGCAAGCAAGCAAGCAAGCAAGCAAGCAAGCAAGCAAGCAAGCAAGCAAGCAAGCAAGCAAGCAAGCAAGCAAGCAAGCAATCAATCAGCAAGCAAGAAAGAAAGAAAGAAAAACAAGAAAAAACAAACGATTTCTTTAAAAAATCTATGTCTATGTTTTCAAAATGAATGACCCAAAACTTTGAGCTCAAAACCTACACCAGCGGACGATCAAAACAATGGTCCAAAATAGGTACCTGATTTTATGAATTAAGGTGGTGGGTACCAGTACATACCCCCTCCCCCCTCAGGAGAGACCTGTTCAAATGATCGATACTGGCGGTCTGTAGTGGCAATTTCTATTCACAAATATGTTTTTTTAGCATACTGCAGACAGACAGTCCATTCATTTCTATGGATTGGCTTTAAGTTTTGGAGATATTTGGGGACAAAATCTAAGATTTCACTTCCAGAGGTAGTGGGTACCGGGTAACACCACCCCTCGCCCTAAATCGGGCACCATGAGATGACAATTGTTTTGCCCTTATCCCATATCCCACATCCTATAAATGCCATTATGAACCTAAAAAATTGGTCAGTGTTTAGTTGGGTAAAAAGCAAGCTACATTGCTGTCAAATCGCGGTCGATACAATATAGTACTTAGAAGGCTCTTTACATAATTACACTCATCACCCCGATCTGACATAGTCCAAGAATCCCTAAATTGGTATGCGAATTGCAAACACAAAACCATTAGATTACATATCTAGATCTCCGAACAGGACAAGAAAGTCTTACCAACGGTTTGAAAGGTCGTTTTCTCTATCGCGCCTTGAATCAAGATGCTAGATCTCACAGATATGGCATTAATTGACTGCAAAGAGTTTGCCGAGACAGCTGAAATCCTCATCGCTCGACAACAGGGCAACAGAAGAGTGGTTTTAATCTACGCCTGGCTTGTTTCCCCAGTAAGCAGATTTCTTGTTTCTTTTCTAATCTTGTTCAGTGGATTTCAATTAATTGTCTTCCTAATCCCAGTATTTTTGTAATACCTCAATATTCAATCTGATGTTGATAAGAAAAAACAATACCTTAATCCCTGTCTTTGCGACTAAAAAGAGAAAAAAACTTGCTGTACTTTGAGATGTCGTTTGCCCACTCTTCTTCAAGATTTCAAATTCACGATATTTTTGAATTTTCTTTCTTAAACAACGCGATTTGTAATCCGAATGAGAAAATATCACATGTATGGATAAACATACACAGTGAAGAATCATATACACAACAGTCTTAAGGTTGTGTAATTTTACCTGCATTTTACTTAGCAAAGAAGACAGTCGGTTCAAGAAAAAATTGAATAGTAAATCAGTCCTAAACTTCAACAATTCCGATTCGAAATTTTCTTTTTTTTTCTTTTTTGCCCTCCCATTCCTTTGAAATTCTCACAATTTTGCGCTTTGTAAATTGGACAGTAATTGTAATACATAAACGTTGAAATAAAATATTTAAACGATACCTTTGGGATCTTTGACAATGCACAACTCGGACGATTGCCTCGCCGATTCTCGTAAAGAGATTTACGATGCAAACCAAACACTCGCAGCGCACACGAGTAGGGCAGTGAGCCACTGCCGTCACGCATCCAAAATGACAAGCACAGTAAAGTGGCGAGTATTCTGTAGTGCCCCGAGTAATCTACTTAAGGAATTATGGATATTCGCAGTCATAGTAAGTGTGCAGTTATATTGAACGCTAATACTAGGGCACTCCCAGCACATCTCAAGAGAAGAGGATTACTTTTAAGCTTTTGGCTTTGGGAGTTTGGGTTCCGAGAAAAAGAAAGCAAGAGACAATCAAAACCTGATTCTCGAAAACCGAAAATTATCTGACAAAATCGCGTCGTCTAGAGGATAAAGTTATGTCAATATTTTTGATTTTTTTTTATTGAAATCTTAAGAAATATTTTAAATTTATTCATGGGTTGTCAGCCAGCGTAGAAATCTGTCTAAATATTAAATAAAGGACACTTTAAGAAGAAGAATAAGCGGACAAGAATTTGTCATGTACCGAAGTCATATTCCAGTCACCAAAATGATTGACAACTAATCTTCGATATAATTGGTCATCATTTAAATGGCATAATTTAAGAAAGCCTTTAAGATGTTCGGTCATGTTTTAGGTATGATTTTAGGATCAATTACAAAGTACGGTATTCCCTCACAGCCCAATGTCGACTACAGCATGCTTACGCCAAGTTCTAGCTGTACGGTCGATTAACACGAAGCACAATTCGTGTCGTTAGCATGCTGTGCGCGACAGTTTCGAAGAAAAACTGTACAGTAAAAATCGTTCTAAGAAAGATCTAGCTTCTTTAAAATGGAACGAGAACTGTGCTTTCTAACGATTAAAAGCTAACAACTTTAATTAGCAGAGCGAGTCAGCCATGTTTTTAGATACGATTATGTAGGGTATTTCCAGCAACGAATGAAATCGAAACTCGATACGTTGGCTAACCGACATTTCAACCTTTTATTAGTATGAAATAAATACTAGCGACTAAATATTTAAGAAAGCTAGTTTAGTTCAAGCGTTTTAGATCATTTCTTAATCTCAGCGATAATTTACTGAAAAGATTTTTTCCAGGCGATCAACATTTTGAATTATACTTTTGATAAATAAAAGCATTAAGTGGAGAGAGAAAAAGGCGAGGGAAAAACACACAAAATAAGCGTTAGTTTTATTTTAAACATAAAGTTTGATAGAAATCCGTATTAGAAAATATAGTAAGTATCTTTCTGGAAAATGTACTTTGAATTTCCTTGACAGTGAATATAAATAACTTAAAACATGAATAAACATTATATGAATGAGAAATATAATAAAATATATTATGTATAACATGAGTAGAAAGTGGCTTGTTCTAAGTATATGATATTTGATATCTCACTTTGAGAGAAAATACAGTAGAAAATCCAAACGTAATTACGTAAAGACATTAAAAACATTTTTATCAGAGTATATAAAACTTGACTAATTTAGCCAATAGAAGTTATGGAGAAAAGGAAAAAGTTGGGACTATGAAAATTGCGTTTACTGAAATTAAAGTGGGCTATTAATTTTTTAAATTTGGACATTGAAGAAAAACGCGCAAATTACAGGGCTGAGTTCAGAATTGTTTTGAAGGAGGTGATCAAAAACTCCATCAAAACCCGACTAACGTGCATGTTTTTTCTTAATGACAATAAACAAAGGAAACTACTTCTTATTTTACAAATATATGAAAATCTTTGGAGAAAATTGTATAATAAAATTCAAAAAGTATTTTCTAGGCAAAAAAACTAACTAAAAGGCCTAAGAGGATTTGTCTCAAATATAATTAAAAAAAGCTTTAATGAACTAAAACAATGAATTCTTTAAAGTAAAAATAAATTTTGAAAATCTTAAGAAATTGAAAAACGAAATTGGTTGAAAAAGGCTAAAGATTAAACTATGATCTAATTTTCAAAAAAATATACATAAGAAAAGTTCTTTAACTGAAAATAAAGAGAATTCTTTAAAGCAAAAACAATTTCATATCATTTATTAATAAAATTAAAGTTGAACATTTGCGTCAGGAAAAATGAAAAAGGCTAAAGATTAAACTAAGATCTAATTTTCAAAAAAAAAAAAAAAAAAAGAAAAGTTCTTTAACTGAAAATAAAGAAAATTCTTTAAAGCAAAAACAATTTCATATCATTTATTATGTCGAACTTCACATGAGCCGAACCTAATGCCATCAAAGAAGACTACCTTGTTATCCATTGTTTCGATTAGCTTCGGCTCATGTGAAGTTCGACGTTTGACCTGAGCCTAAAAGGATTCATAAAGCCGATATATCAAATATAAGGTTTATATAAAAACACCGAATATCGTGTGGATTAGTGCTTGAATCAAGGGAGGATTTTACAGAGTAATAAGTATAGGTTTGTAAATAAGAAGTTTTCACTCATGGTTTCACTCAAGGCGCGATTACACGGAGCAATGTTTCTGCACCTCGTCTCGCAACGCCGTTGCGATACAAGTTCTAAGAAGTTTCAAAAATTTCAAGTCAAGTTGCAGCAATTGTTTGGGTCTCTCATGCAACTTGTGTCTCAAGCTGTTGAGAGAAATAATTGCAGAGAACATTGCTCCTTGTAATCGCGTCCTGTAAAAGCCCCGTTTACACTGGCGATTTTTGCGGCGAGTTTTGCTGCAATTTCTGTGGTAATTTTCGAAATGAATATGAAATCTTTTGTCTTGGAAAATCTTGGTATGCTGAAAAAAATTTACAGAGAAATTCTTTACCATTATTTATTATGGACAAAATCGCAAAAAAGTCGACGCAAAAATCGCTAGTGTAAACGGGGCTTAAAGTCCTTCACTGGTCATGAATGTAGAGCGCGTTGAGACAATTTGTAAATAAGCTGTATAAGAGGCTCCCATTATTATTAAGTGTACTGGGTCTGAAGATTATATTCTATTGATAAAGAGGTTTAGTAAACTGAATTTAAAAAAAGACTGAAGTGAAATAAGAGCCACCAAATTTGAAATTATTGTAGCAAATATAGGTTATACGTATTTCTAAAGTTCTTATGATTAAGGTAAGAGGTAAAAACTTTTTAGATAAAAAATCGAAATTGTCGTCGCGAGACTGACAAATGCTTTAACAAGACAATCAATAGAATGCACGTGTGGAATTGGAATGGTTGCTCGTTTATCTCATCCATATGTTAATACACCTATCCATCTATTCATATTATCCTACCATTTTATTTACTTATCCATCCATCTATTCATCCATCCATCCATCTATTCATCCATCCATCCATCCATCCATCCATCTATTCATCCATCCATCCATCCATCTATTCATCCATCCATCCATTCTATCCATCCATCCATCCATCCATCCATCCATCCATCCATCCATCCATCCATCCATTCAATCCATCCATCCATTCAATCCATCCATTCATTTATCCATCCATCCATTCATCCATCCATCCATCCATCCATTCAATCCATCCATCCATTTATCCATCCATCCATCCATTATCCATCCATCCATCCATCCATCCACTAATCTATCCATCTATCTATCCAATCATTTCTATCCACTCATCTATTCTTTTACTCTTATTCATTCCTTCATTAACCTGTTCAATCATTTTTTTAAACTGAACTACTCATTTTTTTTTAAATAGCACCTTTCACTGTGAGTGAATAAGAACAAAATCTAAAGAATCTAATAACTTAAGCTTCCAAACTGGCTTATACTTTACAAGTTTACTGCAAAAAAACCCATTTAAAAACTTTTAGAATTACGTCTAAACTGACCATAAATCCAATATCCTCCCCTATAAAACATTAGTACTCATGGTGGCCACGCGTGTCGCAACGCGAAAAAATATGATGGAAAAACGAAGACTTATCATGATCCTACGAGTGTATAGACCGTTTTCTCAAGGTTGCGCGCTCATTCAAATTTTTAGAAACTTGACGGGCCACGATATCAGAACAAGAGCTTTATAATAAGAATGGTTCTATACTTCTATGAGATTTTTCTATAAGAATTCATAAAATTCATCATTTTCCTTGTTAAATATGAAGGAAAAACGAAGACATATCATGGTTCTACGAGGGAATAGACCGTTTCCTCAAGGTTGCGCGCTCATCCAAATAGCGCAGAGGACTGATTCTAAAAATAGCTTAAAGATTCGGACAAACATTGCATTCTGATTAACCTCTACGAGGAATATACGATCCGATTTTATTATTTTCACTTAAAGTTACAATAATAACCCATGTAAACTAAGATCAACTGCGATCGGCTGTGAAAATTATCTGCTGAAAGTAAACTTGTAAGTTTGTTTGTTCGAATTTTGGCTTTTTTCCTTGTTTTAATGACGTCACGGTTGCGCTGCGCTATTTAAGAAACTTGACGGGCCAAGATACCAGAAGAGGAGCTTTATAATAAGAAAGATCCTATATATCTCTATGAGATTTTTCTATGAGAATTCATAAAATTGATTATTCTCCTCTTTAAATATAAAACTGGCTTCTCAATTTTACTGAATTTGCGTTTTTTAGTTGATGTACAAGATTGGATGCGCAAGCAGCCTTGACAAAACGGTCTATTGAAACCCTGTACAGAAGGCGGCAGTGCTTGGCAAACTTGGCTACTAGAGACGGTGCGAAACTAGTAAGATCGCTTAACAAAGGTTGGGAGAATTGTCAAATAGCTCCCTTAGGATCTATGAGAAAGTTTTCCACATTCACCATTTTCCATACATCGGTTCATTGGTCAAACACAAGCGCTCAAGCGAGGCGCCAAAGTAATTTCAAAGGATTATTCAAATTTGAATCTTGCAACCTCGACTGAATGCTTTGTGTTTGACAAGTGAACCGATGTATGGAAAATGGTGAATTGTCTAATAGCTCCCTAAGGATCTATGAGAAAGGTTTCCACATTCACCATTTTCCATACATCGGTTCATTGGTCAAACACAAAGCGCTCAAGCGAGGCGCCATGGTACTTTCAAAGTATTAATCAAATTTGAACCCTGCAACCTCGACTAAATGCTTTGTCTAATAGCTCCTTAAGAGAAATTTTTGAGAAATTTTTTTACATCGAATGGCAAATTCCCGATGGAAAATCACTTAGATGATTGAGCATGTCATTGTATGTCGATAGTGAAACTCAAAAGATTCATTCAAAGTGCGGCAATATGTGCACGAAAATTGCGCAGCATTATTGCCGTTGCAAATTGCAGAGCAAATGTTGCTATTATTGCCTCTACGCGCGCAACACATTTTCATTATCGCAAAGAGTAGAGAGATGTTCTACTTCGCGCAACACATTCTTGCCTCGCTATTATTGCCTCTCCGCGCGCAACACATTTTCATTATCGCGAAGAGTAGAGAGAAGTTCTACTTCGCGCAACAATGTTATTTTGTCTATTGAAGTCTTACCATTTAACAATATTAATTTGTTGCGCGCGGAGTGGCAATACGAGCAACAATTGCTCTGCAACTCCCCGCGACGTAACAATGTAACGACAATTTGCGAAATTTTTTCCCTCGAAATCAAACTTAAAAAGTGTACGAATTAATGCAAAGTGTGTAGGTCTATGGTCTATTGAAGTCTTACCAATTTGTGCAATTTCTTACAAAGTTTTTCATGGATATATGGTATGCGCTCCACCGCATCTTCAACTGATTGAAAACAGAAGTACTTTCAAACCGGGTGTAGCACATGGGGACAGTTTGGGTCTGTCATTATAAGTTGATAATGATTTTTATCTAGCTAATTATCTTCTATTAGCATGCTATATCGTTCGATAGCACATTAACGTTTGATAGCACATTAACGGAGGCTAGTAATCAGATTGGACGAATGATAGCCATCTATCGATTTGGGTGTAATGTTTTCCCATTTCAGTCTCATTTCCTTGAAAATAAGATTCTTTGTTTAAGTTGTATCCATATTCATGTGTCTTCTCATGTACAACAGTTAAACAAAGAAATGATACTCAAGCAAATAACACGCTCCAAATTGATTGGGTTCATTGGTGAAATACTGGCTTAAATAATTCTGGCTCCACTTGCATAACTCGATAATTCAGTTACAGAGCAGTTTTCGTATGACTGTGTAAATCTCGCGTCTCGGAACGCGGTCGTGACAAGGCAAGGTATAGGCCACATTAATCACATTGCTCGAGAATTTACTCTCCATCCAATCAACTTCCCGAAACACCGCATGCATAAACGCGGCGCGGACACGGTCACGCTAAAGTTAGACCAATTACATTGCGCGAGAAAAAATCCTCCAATAGAAGTTCTAGAAAACATCGTGGTTGCAACAAAGCAAGCACACGGCACCGACACTGGTGAAAAACGCACTGCGCATGCGTTGAAAAAAAAAATGGCGAACAATAGCAATTTATCACATCTAAAGGTATGCTTTATTTTAACCGACAAGGCTATTTCTTAAATATTCGTTTTGAAATTTTACAAATATTTTTAGATTTCTTTACATAGAATCCGACCATGTGATTATCTGCAAATTGGCCATGCTGGATGTCGTCGTCTGGCCGTTAGTGGCGACATTTTCAAAGATAATTTTTGCTTTTGTATAAACAAAGCTTTTTTTGTATAAATCAGCTGTGTATCACAATCGAAATTATCTTGCTATTGCGATAAGGAAAACCTTAAGTTTTCAGTATTTTTCTTAAGTTTTGCGATTTTGTAAAACAATTAAAACACTGGCATCAAAAATATGAGTTGCCCTTAGTTACGCTACGCCATCTCCGAGCGTGCGCAGTGCGTTTTTCACCAGTGTCCACGGCCACCCGGAGTTTTTCAGTGATACGAAAACTGCTCCATCACTAACGGAAACTAAAAATAATATCTAACTGCATAGATACGATAGTTTGGAATTTACCAAGATATAAGGTGAGTTATTAGTGGATACCAAATGCTGATATCGGCTGTCTACAAAAAGTAAACACATTTTTGCACAGTTTGAATAAATCTAATGAACGCTAACTAATGTCTTCGGTTAAAACAAACGAAACTACATCAAATACTTAGTGGATCAATTAAAGATAACAACAGTGTTTTTCACTTACACATCACTTAAAATTAACGAAATATTAGAGTCTGTTTCCGAGGCAAGTTTCTCTTTTCAAGTCATTGTTAATTTGGGAATTAGGGCGTATGTGGCTGTAATTAAAGCTTTGTCACCAAGCTATCAACCGGATCTTTGTTCGTATCTAAATTATTACTATTAATTGGGAAGTTAAGTGCTTTAGTGAGTCGATATCAAAAACAGTCCCGTATCCAGAGCCTGGGTTTCTTCTGGCCTGCGGCGAAGAACAAGGGCTCTGGCATAATCTTTTTTTTGGCGCATGCGCAATTTTTCGGAAGTGAAATATGTACATATCTATCTATCTATATATAAATTAATGTAAAGCGCATTGAGACGTTGTATAAATGCGCTATACAGGAACCTTCTATTATAAGAGCGCATACGTTCAAAAACTTGCCAAAAATAAAAATATATGTTCCCGATTTCTAACTATTATCTTGATCGTTAGTAAACACAAACAGAAAGACAGACAAAAGGAAAGACAGACAAACGGAAAGACAGACAAACATAAGACAGACAGACAGACAAATAAAAAGACAGACAAACAGAAAGGGTAGACTGATAATTTGGGACGGCAGGGACAAAAGTTAAGCCTACACACAGCACTGACCAAACACGATGTTCTTGATTAGTTGTTGAGCTTAAGAATTATCAGTGAGTTTGAGAATTCTAATTTACGTTCACCTAGTAGAAATTTGAAGTATCTGAGTACGAAATACATGCGAAAGCGGCATTACTGTTTTAGCTGTTTATCGTTTGTGGTTACTTATTTAATCATCCCTGCTGAATTATACTAGGATCTCGATAAAAACAATCCTATTGGATCTCAGGACCCCCTTAATACTCTTTACCATATAAAGACAATAAATCCTATTCCATGTTCTAGCATGCTCAAACACGTAAAGTGAGCCAGTGATCATGGCTTGAATAAGCGGCTTATGGAAAAGAAACCAAAGGTTCTGAGCAAAAGGTAATCTCATTATGTAGAGCAGACTGGCAGTTGCTGAAGAGTTTGATATAATCCGATGAAAACACTTCGATTTTTACGATTCAACAAAGTCTTTTTTGCTTATCTTGAAATGACCTCTCTAAGATGACCTCTCCAAGATGATCTAAGGAAAGAAGGGTCGGAAAGAAAGCCATGAAAGCTTCGAAACTAACTTGGTCAAAAGTTTAAATATAAACTGCCCATATTTGGAGTAATACTGTAATTAATGTCACGCTAAGAAAATTCTATTACGTCACGCAACACAGAAAACAAAAGAAAAAGAAATGGCCAGAAAAACTAAGGCTTCAAAGATTTCGACCCATCTTTTCCCATCAGGCATTGCAGGCGTATAATGAAATTCGTACCGATTCAATAAACGATTAAAAGCAAAGATGCACTCTTGTAGTGCACAGGTATTGGCGTCTAAGAAAATGTCACGCGTGCGGAAATGAAATACAAGACTAAAGACAAGGAAATTGTCACGCCAGAAACAGCTACAAGAGTGTCACGGAGGAAATTTCAAAAATATCAGACATCTAATTGGAAACACAGACATCCAATTTACAATTGGCATCTAATTGGGTCTTACTGGAGGTCTAAATTTTGGCACAAACTTCTATTTTCTAGAAAGATCTAATCTCTTATGAGACAATATCAAGGCCGGCAGGTTTATACAATCCGAGGGAAAAATAGCTTTAGGAGAAGATCCTTCTTTCAATGGCTTTTCATAAAGGTTCGACCCATTCATACTCAGTACAGGAAGCAGCATCGTTAGAACCCGCTCATCCACGACCAGCTACCTTCACAACAAGTGCGAAATACATGCCACGACAAGTTGAGGTATTCCCTTCTGGATATCAACCTCCTAGCTCAATCTTCCATTCTCCATACTCTCACAATTTAGACGTTACCCCAGTCCGTGAGAGGAATACATCACCAACTCACTACGGGAAGTTCCCCGTCTCGACTCGTTGTTCGAACTGTAAAGAAGCTATTGTAACGGCCATTACTTACAGAACTGGAAGTTTCACGTGGATTGTGGGTGGATCTTTGATAATGTTTGGTTGTTGCCTAATTCCATTTTGTATACATTCGTGTAAGGATATTATTCACTCGTGTCCTAGATGTGATCATATTCTTGGAGCTTATCATCGAACCTTCAAGGGCTGACAATTACGGATTATGAAGATTTCTTACAACAATAATTCTGTTGATTGAGTCCCATCGCTTTTTTCATTTTGTGTATTGACGGATAGCACGAACTAATCCCTCTTATCCTGGATTCTATTGGTAAAAAATATTTTAATACAAAAAGCATTTACAGGCCAGTTTTACTCATTAGTTCTAATCCTATGCAGCTGATTTTTTTTTTAAATTAAATCTTACGAAGATTAGATTTTATCTGATTGTCAATTTTAGGCAGAAAATATCCTCAGTAACATTTCTGGTGTAGTAATAAGTAAACAGTACATTTGATCTTTAAATATGAACTGATATTTTGTCAATATTTCTTATATCGATAAGGTTATACTTAGTAGCCGGAGCCTGAGGGGTGATAGATGGGAAGAAAGTTTAAATCGACTGAATTTGAATCGAAAAATTTTATCGACCCAATGAAATTAATATTGTGTGCATGAAATTCTACATGAATCTTTTCTACTTTTTTTTTTGGGTTAGCGCTTTATATGTTACGTGCGTTCGATTATATTAGGTCAAAGAGTTTTTGACCCTCCCCTACCTACGTCGTCCCTCCCTGGTAAAAAATTTCTGACCCACTCTAGAGTAATCTAAATAACAATATTTACTTCCGGTAATAGAGTACTTAGCTTCCGGTCGAGCTAAAGGATTTATTGCCTACTTTGGGTTGCCTGTCCAAAAGACTTTGAACACCAAAACGAGACTCAAGAAAATCACCTATTGATTCACAGCCCGATTTCGTTTAATATATTCTTTTTTATGCTTCAAAACCGCAAAATAGAATATTCTGATTAAAAAGCTGGTTAAAGAGTGTCTTTCATAAACCAAACACTAGAAAAAAATACATTTTTTAATTTATGCAAATCACCATATTTGAGCCTGCGATTTATGATACAGCAGTTAACACCCATCACATTTCAAAATGTCTTCCAGTTTACAAACTATGAAGCCGCTGTAAGATATTTTTTAATGGAAATTTTGAAAATAAGATGCTAGGGATGAGAAAGTATAGTGTTAGACTAATTATATGTACGTAGTAGTCGAAAATCGGTTTTAAAAAAGGCATTGTAATTTGAGGTTTGTTAACGTTTCTCGGATCAAAACAAGAATGGCGATGTACGGAAATAACATCAGTCGAACTCAACAGAATATGAATCTTTATAAAAGACGAAATCCTACAGGAAAAAACAAGAGGCAGCTTCAAAAGGAAGAAGGAATAATGGCTCAAATGATGTATTACAGTAAGTACTATTGTTGTTAAACTGTTATTTTGTCTCGATGCCGAAGACCACTGTCAACAGATCTACAACAGTTCATTTCAAAAATCACGATCAATAATCGCCGACTCTTGCCGACTTCTTAAAAAAGTCTTCAAGTTAGTTCATTCAAAATCTATATATCGGAGATAATCAGGTGCTAATGTTAATATCTACTAACAGTGTCAGAAGCAAGGCTTCGTAGTAAAATACGAAAGATCAACGAGGCGTTAGAAGAAGACCCGGTCGATGTCCAGACACTTGGATACCTGGCCATTTCTCAAGATGGTCTTATCACGAACGACTTGAGAAGGCGGGTGTGGCCGAAACTATTGAACGTTAATGTATTTGATGTGTCTATATCCGCTAAAAACAAAAAAGGTATCTTATATGACAATCTGCTATCTATTTACTGCTGTCTATTGTTGTAGTTAACTCTGATTAGTGGACTACACATTCGCAGAAAAAAAATTCATAGCTTCCCTATTATTGGGGGGGGGGGGGGGGGGGGGGGGAGTGGTTTGACTTAATAGGGACTTTTGAAATTATTTACTCTTCTTAAAGTTTCTAATATGTGGCCTGGGACAGAGGTTCGTGGAGGGGGGTGGGGTTGGTTGAGTTAATATGTGGCCCGTTGAGGGTTCGGGGAGTTTGGTGGAAAAGAAAAAAGTTAAGTGACTGAGTCTAAGAGCATCTACATGTAGAGGTCTATCACCCCCCTTGCTGAAAGGTATGAATAATAGTTGAAGCTATGTACATTCATAAATTGATTATTGAGAGTACGAAACTGTTTCAGATACTAATGAAATAAATCAGTTCAAGGCAAACAAGTACTGGAATCAAGTTAACCTTGATGTCGATAGATCACATCGAAGATTCCCACATGGTAAGAACATCTTTCCTTCAACTGAAGTGCTCTCAATTATCAAGAAATTCATCTCTTTTTGCTTGTGTTTCAGAAATGCGAGCTTCACGACGTAAAGTTCTACAGGCACAACTAACTAATATTATAATGAGAGTCTTATGTAAACATACTAATTTACACTATTATCAGGTAATGATAGTTATTAGATAATTATTATTCATACCAAATATTTCAATGATTCATTATTTGTGTCCAAACATTCTGTAAGTATATCTATATCAGTATATCTCTTTTTTTGGCTGTTCTCGGTTCACTAGTTATCAATTTTTGACACTATAACTGTATTAATTTTCCAAGACAATTCTCTATTGATTTATATTGTTAGTCAAAAAGAAATGCCTAGCATGGGAGTCCTGTTTGCACTTTCCATTTTGGGTAGCGTGTTAGTTCTGTTATTTTCCTTCCTGATTGAGACCCAATGAAAAGTTGTAAAGCATAAAGCATGTCAAGATTAGAGACTTGCTTATGTGAAAAATCGCATCATAATTACTCATTGCCAGCACCTTTTTTGGCCGAAATACATACAGAGGATTGCTATTAGAATATGCTGTCAGCTAATCAGAGGCTGGATAAAAAGTATGATAAAGTAAATAAATACAATTTCAAAGAGATGAATTTGGTATCTTAGACACACCACATTCTTAGCCAAAAATGAGTTTATGTTCTGTTGTCTAAAGATTTGATATGTCCTTAATGCAATAGATATTTTTTTGATTGTCCCTCAAAACTACGGCATTGAAAATCATTGGAAATCCAAGAGCATCAATTTCAAATATTTTGAGAGGGGTGGGGGAATTCTTTCGGACCTGCTCTGCAGTCCCTTCATTATTCATTGATACAGAAATAATCAGTTGAAGTAAAATAATGTGCTATAGTTATCATTAATATTATCCTAATGTTTGCAGGGTTACCACGACATTGCTGTCACATTACTACTAGTGGTTGGCGAAGATTTAGCTACTGCATTATTAGAAAAAATATCACTTCATCATCTTAGGTAAGAAAATATTCTTTGGTCTATAACAGTATAGCTGAATAAATCCCATTCATGGAGGGAGCATAGGGATTTGTGGAAATAGAAAATTGGTCATCGGGAAGTGCAGTTTTAGAATTTTCAATAGCCAATGTGCATGAGCATGAATCTCTAGCACAAAGCATGATGGGAAACTGAGTACTACACAAACTAAAACAAGGAAATCAATAGGATTATCAGAAAAAACCACTGTCATTTTCTTCTGTTGAGTATTTCCATAGAGTATGTCAAAGGAAAAATTGTCCGAGGGAATTTTAGAGGAGCTGAAAAATCGTAAGAACTTGGTTTGTGCTAGAGATTCATGCTTGTGCAAATTGGCTATTTCCTTTGCAGATTGTCAGTTTTTACCTATTTTTCTGTACATTTGCAATTTTTAGCACTTCTCTCTTTATGTTAATAATAGTTCTTATCGGATTACAACAGGCAGTCACTGCCCCTCATGCTCGATGTTCCAAAGACTTTTTCATAGAAATCTGACCTTTCTTTTTCAGCTAGTTAATTCTAATGCAGTAAAGTGTGAAAAAATTAATTACACTCAAAGTGTTCTGGGTTCAAGCCTCTGCGGCCCAACTCACACTCAGGGTATATAAATATCTAAGTAGAAGGTGCTGCCTTTGCTCTAAAAATCTCTGCAAATGTTTAGACCTTCGCCGTGGCTCGGATGACCACGTAAAATGGCGGTCCCATCTTACTATGAAAAATGTATATACAATACTTAAAATAAATTATTATTATTATTCTTTGAAATCATTAATACTTAATGTGTGTGTACTGTATATTTCATTGTAGAGATTTTATGGCCGTTACCATGGAGAAGACCACCAAAATGTTATCCTTTATGCACCCGATTATTAAAGAAGCTGAGCCTGAACTTGAGGAGTTTCTTATAAGGTTAGGCCAATTGGTATTCAACTTATTTACTGTAACACAAATTAATCATTTCCTATCAGTGTCGATATGGCTAATGCCTAAATTTATTATCAAATAAATTATGAAAAATTAAAAAAATTAAAACACAGAATTGTATAGACTGTGAAGTCTATACCGTACATTGGATTTTTGAAACTGCCTTGTTTGCATTCAACTTTAACATAGAGTTTCTTAATCAAACTCACTCTAATCGCAAACATTTTAGCAGAACATGATATTATGTACCTAGACACTTGATAAGCAATATTATTACAATATTTGCTTCCGGCTTGCAATGCTACAGTACAGTAATTTCCTACACTGAAACCTCTGTAATACGGACACTGAAGGGCCTTAAAAAGAGTCCGTAATATAGATGTATCCTTATCGGTTCATATGATTCTGGTAGCGGTTAAACTGAAGTCAATGTTTTTCCAAATCTTTAAGCTATTTTTTGAATCAGCGCTCTGCGCTATTCGCAGGGACCTACACATAAGTATCTTCAGCTTCTACTGCATACAAATCAGTCTCTTACATTCTATATATTACTAATATTTTACAGATCAGAAGTTGGTCAGATGTTTGCTCTCAGTTGGTTAATCACATGGTTTGGTCATGTGTTAAAAGACTTTGACACCATAGCTAGATTATTTGACTTCTTTCTAGCGACACACCCCCTTATGCCAGTTTACTTTGCCGCAGCTGTAAGTATCCATAATAAATCATAAAAAATAGTTAATCTTGAGTTTTTGTCATGATTTGTGAATCTCCCTAATTAAAGGCTAATGTTTAAGCATTCAAAATGATGATGATAATAATAATAATAATAATAGGGTAGTTCTTATATAGCGCATTTATACAATGTCTCAATGTCTTTTACATTTATGACCAGTGGAGGACTTTTCAGGCTGCATATTAAGGGTCATGTAGTGGCATATATAATGCACTCCATTGTCATCCCTGGGGTCTCTCATTCAATTTCTGAACTCAGTGTCATGTCTAATTAGACATTGTTCACTCTGAATTGATCTGAAGGTTTTTCACAAAGTTCTCTGGTTTTCCTCCCCCTGCAAATCCTAACATGTTAAATTCCAATTTGATCTGCTTAGGCATGCCCGGACTGACGTTGATCATCTCAGAGGTTGTGCGCTTAATAAACTTATGTGTATTTATATTCAATATACCCCACTACTGTATCTCTACCATATTTAATTGTTCATAAATGCGTCCAGCTAATAATAATACAGTAAAGCTGTAACTATGGTTATCGTTTTGAGGTAACTCCTAGGGACGTTTAATTTGATTTTTTTATATAAAAAAATGTAAAAAGGAAATTATAAAGATGATAATTTTTTTTAAGAATAAAGAAGATTATTTATTGTCTTACTGCTATTTTCATAAACATGCATAAACATGGGCGGCAACTCCAGCCTCGGCTAGGAACTAATATTTGTGGTCACTGAACGGAACTGTAAAAAGGAGTATTGTCAGCAGTGAAAAACCAAATTTCACTGTGAAGCTCTCCGCAACCGAGTTCGCATGTTTATGGGAGAAATCAGTAAAGTGGAAGGTGCAAAATAGTACAATTTATTACAATTTTTTTTCGTTTTTCAGCTTGTTATTGACCAAAAAGAGGAGATATTACTAGGCGAATGTGAGATGTGCTTTATTCATCACATGTTATCCAAGATTCCTGAAAACTTTCCTTATAAAGTAGAAGAACTCATAGTTTCAGCTAAATTTCTATTCGATAAATATTCACCTGAAAAACTAGCCAGCGCTGCAGAAAAATACCTTAAAGAAAGGTATGTAATGTTCAAGAAAGAACGGAAGCATTAATAAATTATGGTATGGGGGGACTTGGAGATTTGGAGGGGGGAGGGGTGCAACCATTTATTCTTCTAAAATTAGAGGGCAGTTTTGAAAATATTTCTTTAAGTCTACTAAAAGTCTGGCATATACATTTGATACGAGTAGTTCACACTGAAAATATATAAAATATTTATCTTGACGTCCTTCGATTTGCTTTTCTTCTAGTACTGCTATAGCCAAACACACACAGTTCATCAAGGAACTCGGAGACCAAAGACCGGACTCTGTTCTCCGTGAACGACGTATCAAGAGATCAAATCAGTTTCAACCTTACCAAAGCCCTGTGGCAGTCGAATACTGAATCAACAAATCCATATGTCAAGCTTGCCGTGTGGACATTAACTGCATCATTAGGGACTGTCGCACTTTATGTATTAGGCTCGGCAAAGAGGTGGATTTGATGGATGTGAAATGGAGTGCTTTGCAATATTACAACACATTACATTTTCCCTTCACTGTTATACTATTTTAACTCAACATCAAAACATTAATGATTTTACAACGGAGATTGAATCAAAAGTGAAAATACGAATCTTGTACAAAGTCGAGATTGAAATTTCAGAAATAGATTCTGAACGAAGGGATTCCATGTCATGAATCATCATAAAAAGAAAGGCTGACATTTAGCACAGTTACTGGAATTACCAACTGAAGATACTTTGAATCAAAGAACACAAGCTGTCATATGAAGCAGTTTAAAAGGCAGTGTGTTTGTACTCAAATATTGTTATAAAAATAAGCAATATAATTATACTCATTCGGCCTGGTAATGTAAAATTGGAGTATAGTAGACAAAGGAAAATAATGTTGAAATGGATTTGAGAACTATTATTGGAACATAGCAGCTAAGTCGTTGAAGTACATGTATGCACATTCAATAAAAGTGTATACAGTTGAAGTATGTGAAAGGCTGGACCAGGACGATCCGTGACGTGTGCTTGAGATTTATGACTCTGAAATGACTATGGCTATGGTAACATCAAAACATTTCACTTTATACACCCATTCAACAAAAGGTTTTACAGTCGAAGTATGTGAAAGGCAGGACCTGAATGTTTTGGTGATGTGCGCTTAAAACTTATAACTATGACATGTTGCTATGGCAACATATTAAATTTAAGAAAAGGAAAGTCTTTCAAGACCTCATTAGTACATTATATCTAAAGTTTATTCATAAAGAACATATTAAAGAAAATAATTATAATAAGTTGTCTTCACTGTACATGTTAATGCCTTGGCAGATTGTCAAAAGAACGTCAAATAAACACAGCTAATATGCAAAAAGATTTGATAAGGACATTTATATATAATATATATATTTTTCAAATGCAAGCATCACCTGTGGAACTTATGCAATGCAAAAAAACGCATATTCTAAATTTATTTTAGAATAACAAGTGGGGAATCAACTTTAAAGTGTCATAAATTAAAAATTATGTGCTCGTTTACACTGTATGTCATTTTTTAAACTGTGATATATTTATTTTAGCTACATTTTTTATGAAGTCATTTTTGTTTAGGTTATGCTGTCATTTTTGGTTTAATAATCTATGACACCTATGACATCACGTGCAAATGAGTCTTGCGCAAACCTTGTAACCTTTTTCCTAACCCTTACAGCAAATCTTGCACAAACCTTGCAACCTTTTTCCTAACCCTTACAGCAAACATTGCACAAACCTTGTAACCTGCCCATCCTCTGGCTCCAATAATTAGTTATAACACATAACATAAATTGTTACTCTATGATTACCTGTCATCCCTGTCTCCACAGATCATCCTGCGCAGTATCCTGATTCTGCCTCAACTCGCTCAGTGCCCATTTCTTGTTGTCTATTTCATTTATAAGCAGTGTGTATTCCTGGACGAGACTGTCAAACCCCATGCCGACAGACTCATAAGCTTGCAGAGCATGGGTAGCTCGATGTAACTCCTTTGACTCTTCTTCCTCAGCTTGTATCAAGTGTTCTCTGTAAAATAGTTTTATTTTTTAGTATAACTTCAGAATTGTATATAGAGTATCGCAGGCTGTGATTGGTAAAGTGATCAGTGATTATCTATTAACTTAAGGCGATACCTTATCTTTTTAAGGGCTGCAGTGGTTTCTGGTGTGTATGTATCCCTGATAAGCTGATTCTGCAACACCCTGTTACACATGGAACACAAGACATAGGCATATACTTTAATTATCAATTTAAAGTGCATATGACACGAAAAAATTTTAATCTTAAAAATGTGTAGTTTATTGGTATAAATAAAAATATCACAATTAAATTCGTTTCAAAAACGTATTTCTCTAGAAATTTAAGAAAATTTAGCACAAGTTGTGACATCATTTTGTTTACACGTCTCCAGATTTAGTTGAAAATATACCAAATATGTTTTAACGTAGAATCTTAATTTCAGGTAGTACACTTTTCAGTTTTCCAACATTTGGAGAGTACTACGTAAGCTATCAAATGAAGCTGAATAGAATATGCAATTTGTTGTTATTTTACATGAATTACAATTTATATTTAGTGCATTACTAATCTAGAGTACGTGTCAACAAGATGACGTCACAAATTGGGATTAATTTTCTCAAATATCTCAAGAAATATGCTTTTGAAACAAATTTCATTACGATATATTTTTTAACAAACTGTACATTTTAAGCGATGAATTTTTTTCGTGTCATATACACTTTAAAGTATCAAAGATATAATTTATAAAATTACTTGATAATAAGTTTTCACATTTTTTATATAGACTAGTTACAATAACCATTTATGGCTAAACTAGGTATTTTAAAAATAGCTATATGGAATGAGTAACAAACCTTACAGATTGTTGGGTTGAGCTTCATGAATTTGCGACGTCCCTTGTGATTGGTTAGGCTTAGGGGTGGGGTTGGGAAAGGTTATTGTTTTCTATTGTTCTACACATGTGTGCCCTCCAATAGGATAACATCTTGCAAATTCCTGAAGGACGACCCTTTACCTTAGGCTTATTAATGTTTTCCTATTTCAGACTATTTGAGCATAAGATTGAATAAGATTCATTTGCCATCTTATGCACAACAAAGAAACAATACTCTAGGGAATGAAATGCAAAACATGCCCAGTGTAAAGAGGTCGACTGTTAAAGCCTGTTTTTAGTAGTGATGCAAGCCAGTGCAATTCCAAGCTTGTGCATGTTCTCACTTTGAAAAGTGACACAAGCACAAGAGAATGGATTTTTCTTGCATTAGATTGCTCTTATACTTGGGTGGCTTGCATTGTTTGTGAGAACCAGGCTGGCTCTTTCTCAACTTTCTTAGCTTCCTCAACTCTTTGCTCTTTTACTCCGAGAAGGACTAGCATCCAAAACATCAGTAAATTTTTATCATCTTTACACTGTGTAAAATTTATCCTTTTATCATAACTGTTGCCATGAAGACAATAAAACAATAGCAGAGAAAAATGATTTAGGAGCTAAACAATATACCCTACAATACAAAGAACGATGACCCAGAACACAATTGCTACACCAATAAATACTCATCAGGCTTAAATGAATATCCTATCCTTATCTCACAACTAAACAAATTGTCTTACTTGATTTTAAGGCACATTGCGTCACATTTTGCTGCCAGCCAGTTTGTAGTTATATTGTCATATTCCAGTTGAGCCTGTAGTCTGTGCTTGCTGATCAGCTGTTCCAGTATTGTCAGAGACTGAAGGAGAGACTTTGAATATAAAACAGATTTGTTGTGTCAATTTCCTTATTGATTACTAAGCAAAACTTAGAGCGGGATAGGACAAAAGGGGGGATTGATGAAAGGAAAGAAAGAAGGAAGGAAAGATGGAAGGAAGGAAGGAAAGAAGGATGAACGGAGATATATAAAAGAAAGAAAGAAAGAGGGAGAGAGAGAAGAAGGGAAAAGGAAGGAAGGAAGAAAAAGATAATTAAATGAAGGAAGGAATGAAAAAATGAAAGAATGAAAGAAAGAATGAATAAATGGAAGGCAGTAAAAATGTATCTATTATCCTTTTTTATGAAAATTTAATGATCTCAATGGACCTTATTCATGGTGTGACAATGTTTTCCCAATTCAGCGTGACGAACCTCCAGGGGATTCATTTTCTTTTGTTTTTAAACATCGAAAAATTCATGAGTATTCCAAAGTATACAAAGGAATAACGATATCCTGACGAGTTTCAAAACAATAGCTCTTCATTCCCCTAGAGGTTTCTTTCACACTGAATTGGGAAAACATTGTCACACCACGAATAAGGTCTTACTTCATACCTCAACAGCAACTTTTCAAATACACGCACACTAAAGGCCTATTTACATGGCACGATTTGCCGCGCGCGACTTGACGTATACGGCAAAATCAGCTCAAAATCGGGTCGTGTAAATGGTCCTACGACAGACGTACGCGGCCTCAAGTCTTGTCGTAGCATTTTAAACTTTGGCTTAAAACCCTACGACATGCCGTAGGAAAATGACGTAAATATGACGATTTTGACCGAGATTGGGACTGAAACTAGTTGGTTCCAAAACTGATTCCAAATAGCGGATCTCCATGAAAACGTCTTTACCGGTAATTAAACACGAAGTGCAAAAATACTGAATGATCTCATCAAATAACAAGGTAGACATGATTATTTACTGCACTTCACAACTGTGTATAGTGGCATTTTTACAAGAAACATTTGCTGTAATGATGAGTAAATTGCTCGCGTTTTTTTCGTGTCCATGCGACAAGTTGTGCTCGTGTAAATGGTACCAAAATTTGTCATATACGTCAAGTCGCGCGCGGCAAATCATGCCGTGTAAATAGGCCTTAAAACATGCAACTAGATTGGCTTTAAGAGGTCTAACATTACCTGGTAATAGTGTCTGAACTGCTTGTCTCTCTTGATGCAATCAAAGGTTAATTTTCTTTTTTCGTCTCGAAGTATTTGTTTGTCTTTTGCCAGCAGCACAGGCAGCTGTCCTGCTTTGGCTAAAGATAATCCTCCACTCCCTAGGTAAAGACAAATAACGATCTTGTCAGTCGACCTTTTCCAAGATTTACGAACTTGTCCATTTATTCCATTTTATCTTCTCTTAAATTCTTTTTTTCTTTGAATGAAATGTGTTGTAGTAGATAATTTTATCACTGTAGTTATGAAAGATAGTAGACTCATGTTTCGGACGTTAGTCTTTCGTTGGAGTCAATTCTACTATCTTTCCTACCTACGGTGATAAAATTATCTACTACGACACATTTGTTTCGACTAAAAAAACACCGACACAGTCCAAACTAGTTCCAAAACTAGTCGTCATCTTTTTTTCTTTCTCATCTTGTAATTGTTATTGACTCTCATTAATTATTATATATATACTTGTGATGTATATTACTATAATTAGTTAATTGACAATCATGTCAGTCGATCTTCTCCGAGATGTATGGGGCTGTATTAGACTTTTTTTTAAATATAGCTGTTTTTGAAATCTTAAATTTCAAATAAGGGTTGTAGAAATTGTCTATATTATCTCTTTATAAAATAACCGTTAGGAATCTGATCGGTTGAGAGCATGTGCTTTATACTGCACACAGCACGCATGTGCATTTTCTTCAATGGATAACAAAGGTTTCTTATGTATACTGCCTGAAAATGCAATGTTTTGGTGTCACTCTGCGCCTGCAATATTCGTAAAAGCCCTCATGCAAATAGTCTATTAGCAATATACAGTAGTCCACTTACCATTATTTGTGCTTGGATCATGAATGTTGACTATCAATTCACATTTGGACTTCATCCTTGACTCCAGTTCAGGAATAACATACTGCTGAAATGACTAAACACATACCAAAGAGAAAATATCTTAGCATTCAATTTAGATCTAACATTTCAAAATCCTACGATTCTCATTTAAGAAGATAATGGCTCTGTGAGTTGGTTGGGAACTGGTTTGTGTTGTGGGTCAGGTCGTGGGTTCAACCCTTGACCATGCCACCACTAAGGGTCTTTTCAGAAAAAGAAGGAAAAAAATCTGAGTAGATGGTACTGCCTTTGCTCTAAAAATATCTGCAAACGGTTAGACCTTTGCTGTGGCTCAGATGACCATAAAATGCCAGTCCTATGTTATTTCAGATGGAGAGCCATAAGTTTATTAATGCTAAGTTTGACTGTCCCATGTGTCTGGTCACCCACTAAGTAATGTCTATTGGATCATCATCATCATTGTCATCACTTTCATTATTACCATCATCACTACCATCATATCATCATCATCACCATTGTCATGATCATCAGCATCCTCATATTCATCACCACCACCACTATCATTATCATAATCACCATCATCAACTATCATCACCATCATCATCATCATCACTACCATATCATCATTTCCATCAGTACTATCATCACCTCATCATCACCATCATCATCACTACCACCAGCACCATCATCATCACCATCACCATCATCCTCATCATTATTAATCACAAACCTGTTGTTGGTTTCTTAAATGTGCAGTATTTGGCAGTAGAGTATCAGGCTTTAAACCAAGTAAAGTGACATTATTATCTCCCTCTGGAGTGAAATCTAGGTAATCAATTGCCTCTGCACTAGATAGAGTTGTTTGTAGGGCATTGTAGACCTGGTAATAAACAAACAAAGGATTTCTAAGAAAATATTATAAAAATACATCTTTACACCTTAGACCTCCAAATACTTCCCTCGATTCATCAAAGAATTTATCAAAACCTTCAAACAACCTAATATTTCAACATGTAGAAGATTCCTACCGCCTTAATTGTTCTACCTGGACCAGACTTATCAAGAACACTAGCGACTCTGATTGCCTTTGCCGTGACAACCCCACCAGAGAACAATAGACATGTCACTCATTCATCGCTTCATTGCCTCTTCCCAAGCTTTGTTTGCATATATGTGCTTTCACACATTTTCAACATCATTTTGATGAAGATCACTAGATATAGCTGAAATGTCATGTTTTATCTGTAATCTTACATTTAATTAACTTAATACAGTATGGATTCAATGTTACTTCAAGGGCGACCTACTTGGTTCTCAGTATTGGAGTTTCTGCTCTCCTGTTTGGTCATTGTATAATCCATTAGAATGTCTTTAATTTCATTGTATAATGTATTCACTTGAAGGTATTTTCTTTTCTTTTCTTCTAGATTTTCTTTGACCTGGGAACAGGTATAACAAAGATATCTACCTCTTATAGTACGCTCAGCAAAAATACTCGACTCTGATTGGTTGAGAGGAGTACAATTATAGTGTTAATGGCAACAAGGCCATAACAATGTCAAAATAATCATTTTTATCATTTTGTACTTAAAAAATATATAAATAAAATTTTAAAGCCATAAGAACTAATCTTTTTTAAGCATTTCAGTTGCGCGATAGAGTGAAAATCAGCTGCCAAATAGACAAAGATGAATGGAGTTCCTTTGCATTTTTTACTGCAATTTTGTTGAGTGAACTATAAAGAAAAATTGCACGATATTCTCATACAATTTCGAATTAATAGACACTCATAATGTTTTGAAAGTTCTTTAATTGCACTCGCCTAAAAATTAGGCCATTCAATTACGAGAACTTTCTATTAATTTCCAAATTGTACTCGAGATCGTGCGATTTCCTATACTAATTACTGTCATTTTCATCATCTTCATAATAAATATAAAGTTATTTACTGCTATGAGGTCTGAACAGGGAAAACTGTTGTGTGAACACTGTGTGTGCCAGAGGTCTTGAGTGTATGAACAGGCTGTTAAAACGGAGGTCTGTTTTCAAGACTGAGGGCACAGTTTTTCCCTATCCAGACCTCCTGGCACAGGCCATGCACTTTGTTTTATTATGAAAACAATGCAATAATAATAGAAGAGCGATAGGGGATAAAATGTGTGCATATCATTAGGCCGGGTATTCTAAAGCTGTGCCTCTTATTCTCAAGAGAATCACTGGACTGGTTGGAAATGGGAAAACATTACGCCCAAGGAAAAGAGTTATATTTATCACATAATTATGTCTTACTCAATTACCATTTAAGCCATTACCACTTAAGCACCTCTCACTAAGAAATATCATCCTGCAAGGATTCTAGTGATGTTACAACCCCCTCCCCCTCCCCTATTGGTTTGATATACACCTACCTTTTCATACTCTTTCATAGTTCTTGTACTCGTTCCTTTTTCATCAACATGCCTACACAATGCTACCAAGAGCTTTACAAACTCAGGGTTGTGCTCTACGTCGCCAGCACTAAGCCGTACAGGCAAAGTTTCATTCACTGAAAAATCGCAACAAATCCTTCCCCGTCATTCACTAACAAAATTACTACAAAAATGTCATAAAAACGGCTTAAAGTTAACACAAAACTTACATTTGTCTAGAGTGTCTTGCACAGATTCCTGGGACGCCATTTTGAATATTCCTAAAAGGTTTTTTCATTCAAATTTCGTCAAAATTTTGAGAAGTTCCTGCAAAAACTCTGACAGCAAGTTCTACCGCCATTTTTTCGTAAAAAGAAAATCCAAACGAGGTTCTTTACGAAAATAGAACAGGAAATCTGATTGGTTAGATCATCCATCGAATCATCCGATATTTTTAGACATAAAAGAATGATTTTGATTGGTTTTATGGTGACAGATTGACCAATCAGATGGCTTTGTTTTCTCTTGTAAGCAGCAAACGTACTAAAATTATTTGCATTTGAAATCATATTTAGGTCATTTGACTGATAATTTTTCAAGGAAGCGGGGTTTTTCCAAGCACAAAAAAGCCCTTTCGTCCCTTATTTTTGGAAAGTAAAAGGTGCGTATCCCTAGTTCAATGCCTAGACTTATTCCTTGCGAAATTTTATTTTTTTTGGGTGTGTTTAATATGTTTTGTGAAGAGAAAATTGAGCCTACTCCACCAAAAACAGCTGAACTTTGTAAAGGAAACGTAATAAAGAACTTCACCAAACCCTTTACAAAATGAGCTTTTTAGCTGCTTTTGTTGAAGCCTGCCTTGCTTTTAGTGCAATTTGTTAATAACCTTCCTATACATTAATTCTAATCTTAAATTATTACGCTAATACTTGTAAAATATTCGTACACTTTGGTACAAAATACTGCCTACTTTTGCAAGACATATTATAGCTTCGTCTACGATATAAGCTTATTTTTTAGCATTTTTTTGTCGAGATTTTTCTTTTGATTCGCTATTCTATCGCGGTTTTTGTCCCTTAAATTATCACCCTTAGTTACTGTATTATTACTTTGACCCAGTTAATAATATCTGCTTGCAAAGTAAGGACAAATTCTAGCTTTTTTACTAGTAATATTTACTAATCAGTAACGCTAATCAGTAACGCTTCCAATATCATATTATTATTATTACCATCTTTTATTTTTCGTCTTTAGTTTCTTGATTCTATCAATAAAAATCATGAAAAGTAGCATTTCATAAAAGCAAATTTCCAGGATATTTTTAAAATAATTTTTTCTTCAAAGAAACTTAATATTGCAGCATTAAAACAACAACAAAAAAACAATATGGTGCTAAAATGAAGGCGATGGTCGAGAAAAAAATTGGAATAAATATTGTCAAACCACTATTTGAAAAAAAAAATCCGGAAAAAATATAGTAAGATTCAAGACAGTCTAAATTTAGGAATGAGAATATTTGATATCACAAGATGTACAATGATGTCATTTTTTGCCAACCAAATATCTTTAACTGAAGTATGTATAGTTGTTTCCGTTTTGTTTGACTTATGAAGAAAGAATTAATGAAGGGCCAGTGTGAGCAGTGTTATTATTATATTATTATAGATTTGGGCCATGTATATCTATATCTAACAAGGAAGTAGGTCTTTAAGAGATTCTTATTTTGTTTTGACTGCATCATTTAAATATTATTGTTCTATGCTTACTTTCTGAATACATTTTAAGGCCATGGATCCTATAATGTGCATGCCAGTACCTATAAAATGCTTGGGAGCCTGAGTTTTGTTGTTAATAAATATATATATACATTTATAATACATCACCATGAATGAGTAGATAGTTTAAATAAGGTATTCAATGTGTTTCTAAATTTGCAAAACAAACGAACAAACAACAGAAGATATCATTCTTTAAACTCTATGTATTTGATTTTAAGTGCAATTTATGAATTATGTTATGCCAACGTGAGCCCACTAATATATTTATTGTTGTTGAATCTTTGCCACTTGATCAGTCACTAGTTAAAAAAGATTATCAAATGAATATTAAAAATTTGTGACCTAGTCCAAACTTCAAACATGGCATATTTCCTTTTGATTTGGCTTCTGTCCAACAAATACGTGACAGTTTGATCAACAGCAAATTCACAGATTGAACCCTGAAACAACCTCAGGGCTGATCTTTGTCAGGGCATGGCTAACTCACAGATTGAACCCTGAAACAACCTCAGGGCTGATCTAAGTCAGGGCATGGCTAACTCACAGATTGAACCCTGAAACAACCTCTGGGCTGATCTAAGTCAGGGCATGGCTAACTCACAGATTGAACCCTGAAACAACCTCAGGGCTGATCTAAGTCAGGGCATGGCTAACTCACAGATTGAACCCTGAAACAACCTCAGGGCTGATCTAAGTCAGGGCATGGCTAACTCACAGATTGAACCCTGAAACAACCTCTGGGCTGATCTTAGTCAGGGCATGGCTAACTCACACAGATTGAACCCTCAAACAGCCTCTGGGCTGATCTAAGTCAGGGTACAGTTATAACTTACTCATTCTTTATCAGCCTTGTAACCAATTTTAAAATTTAGATACCATTAGTATGTGCACACATATAAATTGGTACTTTGTCAGTATTTTTGCAGGGGATTTTTCTCCTGTCTTAAATAGCAAGGTGTCAACAAGAGTGTCTGCATGGTGAGAGTTGACTGTAACCATGAGGTGGCTTATGTTATTAAAATAAATGACTGATTTTATGACTGACATTATGTGTAACTCGTTAGGCACAGTTTTCTGCCACAATATTATCAAGATGGACGACAACGCCCATAGGCCACCCGGTGTAGTACGTGGTAATGGACGTTTAAACACATCATATGTAATGAGCCTTCCTGGGATAATCAAAATAGGAGAATTTGTAAGTCTTGAATCATTTGGTCTTTTAATCTTATTAGCCATTTCCAGGTTGAGGTAAAAGCTGGTTCAAGTTGGCATTGCATTGCATTTTGGGACTGTTGTTTAGGCGACGAAATAGACACCATCTTGAAAATGCCCCCTAATAGTCCCACAATGCACTGCAATGCCAAGTTTTTTCCTCGACCTGGGAATTGCCAAGGCCAAACAGTTTCCAGTTGTGCAACCGACCCTAATTTTCTGGCCAATTTTTGCCGACCTTAATATTTTTTTATTCCCAAATACACCACAGGGTTTCCAGTAAGCTCTTTCCCACTGTTGTATCAGTAAAAAAAATCCAACCCACCAACCCCAATTATTCGTGTCATGTAACAGTAAACAATATTTTCTTTGTTTGGCCTGTTATGGAACAACAGCCAAGTATATAGAGGCTTTGCACCAACACGTGATGGCAGCCATGACAGGAGGCAGGAACAATTGAATCTGGTCTAATCTGATTTACATGAGAAAGAATTCAGTTTCCCAGGTGAAAAGGCTCTATATGTTGTGCCTCCTGTCGTGGCTGCCATCACACGATGGTGCAAAGCCTCAATTATATTTTCTGGAACTACACAATATACTCTTCTCAGACCCTCCCCGCCCCTTAGAAATTTCAATTCCCCTCCATGGTGGAGGTATGGACTAGTATTGTTTAGCTAGAAGTATTAAAGGTATGGCAAAAGTATTCTAACCTAGCATGCTCTGTGAGCCTTGACCAACCATATTATCACACTGAAAAAGTCACGTTTATAGCCAGAAATAGGGTTTGACTAAGCTGAAACTAATTTGGCCTTCGACTCAGATTGCCTACTATTTTAAGCCAGGATAGCAACCATATTTCCTCACCATGAGGTGGACAAACTTGGTAATTTTTCTCATTTAAGCTAATTGTTTTTGTAGATACTCCTACTGGTTGCGTTTGCATCCCTCACAGGATTTACTTCTTCACATAGCGACAGACTCTATGGAGGAAGATATGATTTTTTCTACTTTGCAACTATTACCACTTGGCTTATTGTCCTTTTCATCTTTCTACTCTTTGCCTCAAACTTAAACCACAGATTGGATTTTAACTGGAATATGGTGGTATGTGGACATATCAGATTGGGGCTCTTCATTTTTTATGGGCATGGGAGGGGGGGGGGGGGGGGGAGCTGGAGGGATTTTGTGGATTGTAAGTAAACAAATGTATGATTGACCCCTTCTTAAACTGAATTTTTCTACATGGCCCCCTATTGCAAGATTGCAACAGCATCTATTTTTACCAGCCCCCCCCCCCCCCCCCCCCACCCTTCCACAATTCCATTAAAATTTAAATGGTCCCTTAATGTAAGTTTAAAAATCTTATTTAATCTCATTTATTTAAAGTTGATCTTATATAGTGATGCAGTATTAAGTGGTATTTATATATGTTACACACTTATAGTGTTTGTACTCTAGCATGACAACATATAGATTACCAAGATATTTGAAAAAAATGTCATTAGGGTTGAAAAGGTTAAATCAACAACGCCAAATTGAAAAATGTTCTGGGTAAATCTTGGTAAACAGTTAACTGAGGCTCATATTATTCATTAATTGCAGCTTTGCAGCTCTCAAACAATATGATTTAAATTGCAGATTGCAATACGCATTTTATTAATCTTCATATGAATGTGTCTGAATGTAAACACTCTCCAAATACAGAGGATATTGACTTCTCAGAATACCCTTTCTTGTTCTTAACCTTCGATGAGTTAACCTTTTGAACTTGACAATTTAAGTGCACAATGTCTAAATATTGTCACTTAAAAGCTTAAACCTTACCTTAAAATCACTGAATTAAAAGGAGAGAGGGGCTTGACTGAACCTGACAATTTAAGTGCACAATTAATCAAACAACATATTTCATTTAAAAGCTGAAACCTTACCTACAAAGTACTGAATTTGATGGAGAGAGGGGCTAAACTGTGTAATACTCAGCAAATCAAATACCCTTAAAGGGCGGATCCAGCCAAAATTTTAGGGGGGGGGTCTAATTGAGTTTTTTCCTTCAACACAATGGAAAACAAAACTATCTAATTCTTTAGTTTTTTTTTTTTTTTGTTCCTGTTGAAAGGGGGCTTCAGGGCTTCAGCCCCCTTTGCCCCACCCCTGGGTCCACCCTTGCCCTTAACCCAGAATACAATAAAGCTGCTACACCAAGAAAGATCTGTTGTTGTTAATATATCTTAACCTTCAATTTGTTTTGTTGATTTTGTTGATTCCCAGTTGATGGTGTACTCAGCGGTGACAGCAGTCTTGCTCCTCCTGACATCTGCACTCGTTCTGGATGCGGTTTTATTTTACAGATCACACAGGGAACACCTAAGTCAAAGCCAAGACTATGTAGGGTTCTGCACCGTGGAAAAATGTGCAAACATAGAAGCTGCAGGGGTAGGTATTATGAGAATACAGACCAATCTAGCATCTGAGGATTGTTTGATAGACCAAGACCACTCGCTTGTTGCCTGTTTAAAGCCCTGGTACAGGGACTGTGGAACATATAGAAAAGTTGGGGGGGGGGGGGGGCTGGCATTTGAAAATTAAGCATATACATATAGCTCAATCAAATTTCAGGGGGGGATGTTTTTTATTTATATTTGTAATTTTAGCTGCTTTGACATCACTTGAACTATTAATTACTTATTAATTTCTTTCACAGGCCTTTGGTATTCTTGCAACTGTTCTGTTTATCGCTGATGCTGTGTTGTTCTTCATTCAAAACCGCTCAAGTAGAGCAGCACCTCCCCCTGGCGCCGAGCAATTCTAGTATGTGAACTCTATGGATTAATAGTGTTTTCCATTGATGATGTCACAATTGTGCATCATGGAATTGAAATGCGGACAAGCCAAGCTTAGCGTACATATTAATGTAATGGAAAAACTATGGTGTTTTGACTGTTATTATTCTACTTTTCCATGTAACTGAAGCCTTTATCTACGATGTTTGTCCACATTTTGATCCCACAAATCCTCCCGATATCTGTTTTAAGTAATTTTACACAAGTGAATCATATCTAATGCTGCTACATTTACCTACAGGTGAATATAACATGCAGGCTAGCAGTTTGCCCATTCGTTCTGCTTGCAGAGATGAATAAAATTTGAACAAACAAAAAAAACTCTCCGTTTAATTAAATTCACTTGTGTTAAGAATACTGAAATAATTATTCACCTCGGGCTCAGTGAATATTTGGGAATAGTTGCTGAGACAAGAGTCTTCAAGCCTTTTGGCGAATAATTGTTAATAGTGCAGTTTTCCTATGACTGTGAAAAGTTCAGTGCAGTGCCGTGACCGTGATACTTTCTAGAATTTTAATTGGCTGATTTTTTTCACACGCAATATGGCCTAAAAGTGCCGTGATCTTAGCGTGACCGTGTCCGCTCCATGTTTATGTCGTGTTCTGGGTATTTGATTGGATGGAGAGTGAATTCTCGAGCAAATTGGTCTGGCGTATCTCTAGCCGTGTGAAGAACGTGTTCGTGCCGTGAACTTTTCACAGTCATGGGAAAACTGCTCTGTAAGTGTAAAATGCTATTTGTCTAAAACTATTCTATTAAATGTAAAAGAAGGGGCAGAAAACCAAACTGAAATGGATAAACTACCTATCAAACATGGTGGACTATAACATATATGCAAACCAAGGATTATTTAAAGGGTTTGTGTAACTGTAACTTACGTTTGGTCCAGTGGAATTTTCTAGGCTTTTCATTGTTTAAGGCTCAAAAGCCTATCTTGGACATCATGTAACTGATAACATAGCCTTGTTATAGAGAGAATGTTTTTAGTGTGTCACTCATTCAACCTGTGTTTAAGTTATTTTGGTGTTTTAGAGAAGGTTAATAATGATACTGTAAATTATCCTAAATGCATAAATAAATATAGTTATGCAATGTGTAAAAAGTATAAAAGACCACTGCTAATTTGTTTCTATATTAAGTTATTAAGGTCCCTTGCTATGTACACTCTGATTGGTCGAGAACTGTTGGTTGATATCTTGTATCTTGGTGTATATCTTGACTCCTCCCCATTTGTGTAGTTTAAGTTTTTTCTCCTGGCCAAACTAATTTCATCTCAGCTGGTAGTTAAAGGGGCACTTGGATGAAAACGCCCCAATTTTTGAAAGTCCAAATGATTGAAGTATTTGAGGATATGATATATGGATATATGATTATGTAAACCCAGATTTTAGTGAACATTTTAACCTGGGAACCACTTGCAGATGAGATATTTTGGTTCAAAAGCAGAAAGAACAATAGGGATGAGTAAATGATGCCATTTACTCCAAATTTAGATGCTGAATAAAACTGATAATTTTTATCCGCTACATTTTACTGTTAAGAAAGTATGTCGCTCGGCTACAATTGGGGCCATAGAGATACGTTTAACTAAGTTTAGAGTCCTTTCCATTTTTTTCTCATTTTCATCCAAGTGCCTCTTTAAATTCAAACATGTTGTAGATATTAATGATATCTAACTAAAGAAATACAGTGAATTGACATAATTCATGGTAAGTCTTATCTCTCTGTTTTTTCATGTCTACTTTATTTGAAAGCGGTTTTCATATGAGTGGAAAACATACAGTACTGACTTACAGCATATAAAAGGTACCACTCTTAACACTGAAATTAAGCTTCCATGCTCATTTGGCTTCTCATGGTCATTGTATAAAAGGCAGAAATATCAGTAAAATACGGCAAGGCTACAAATTTTCCTATCATATCATTTTTTTAGTTCTTGCAAAATCCGCTTTCCCACTCCCTAACCTAACCTGAAAACGGTTTGTTTTGCAGTACTCTTTTCCTCGCATAAGGATTCAAACAACAACGTGCACTTATCGCTAAATCATATTATTTATGATTCTATCACCTGCATGGATCGGCCTTTGATCTCCTTTCTATATCAGGAGATGACCTAGTTAGACGACAAAGGCAAGGGAAGAAAGGAGTTGGAAAAAAGGAAGCCAAATTGAGCAGTTTCATGAGGGAGGGTCCCCGAGAAGGAGGACTCCCATATATTGAAGAACGGGACGCTCGTCGCAAATTTTGGAAATGACCCCTAAAAGGTGCCCCAGTCTTGTGCAGATGGGCGTGGCAACTATTGATTTTTACTCCCAAAAAGACTCTTGCCAAATTTCAAAACAAAAGTAGAAATTAGAATAACAAAACGAGCAACTCCTAGATTCGAGGCTTAGCCCGCACATTATAGAAATTAAGATATTTTTAAGGGTCGTGAACTATCCATTATCTAATTGACAAGTTGTTAAGATAATCTTAGGTATCTAATATAATTCCTGACGAACACCCTAAGAGGTACCGGCTAACTCTCTGGCGATCCTTTTAATTCAGTGTGGCACCCTTAGGGGTATCACACGACGAGCATCCCCGACCTTTTAAGGCGCAATTACAAGCAGCAATTTTCTCAGCAACTTGTGTCGCAACAGCGTTGCGATACAAGTTGCAAGAGTGTCTACACGGCGCAATGGAGACGCAAGCGTTGCCAAAATTAGAAATGAATTATACTTTTCGCAACGATTGATGCAAATTGTCTCGCAACATTTTTCAAAATGCGATGTAGGTTGCACGCAGCAATGCTCCATGCAACTTGTGTCGCAAACAGCGTTGCGAGACAAGCTGCAAAGAAAATTGCTGCTTGTAATCGCGCCTTTTAGTTTTTACAGTGTGACGTCAATCGTATGGAAAACTTAGGAGGACTTCCGGGTCCAAACGACTTCCGTGTTTTTACTCAAGATAGGATTTGCTGTCCAAAGTTCTAATTGTTTTAGGTGAAGGCTAATTCATTACATATTGCGCTTTATTTTAGCGGTTTTTGTGAGCAGTTGGACACGGAAATACGTCACAACTTAAAAGCTCTATCGTATAGTCCCCCCTCTACCGGGGCATCGTAATACCAAAACAGTGTTCCACTGCAGTGCACCGGACAACCATACGTCCTTGCAGTGTTGAATTGACGTGAATTGGGAGGCTTCTATCATGCCTTGTGACTTGTTGTGTACTTACTACTGAGGCAGATGAATACATATACACTTAGCTACCTTAAATCCTGTTAATTAATGACGATTCGCTTTACTAGTAAGTCTATAGACCAACTACATCCGCTTGCCTACATTAGGCCATTTGCCACATTTGCGCTGGCTGTCCCGAAACAGTTTGATATTGTTGTCCTGGAGGATACATGACCACTGTCTGTCCTGCAGGGTTCGGGACGGTCTGTCCCGCAGCATTTGGAATCTGTCCCGCAGCATTTGGCATCTGTCCCGCAGTATTTGGCATCTGGCCCGCAGTATTTGGCATCTGGCCCGCAGTATTTGGCATCTGGCCCGGGAGATTGGTTAATGCATCGTATCTAGGCGGAGCTCCAAGTGTCTGTACTGGAGGGACCTGTTGTTGTGGCTGGTTTTGCATCGTCGATGAAGACGGCCCAGGATTCTCTGCTACCTTGGTTACGGCTGGGTTGTCGGTGGAACCGTTGTTAGCAGATCTCCTTTTGGACCAAAATTGCCAGAAGTGCAAGGCAGCGTCGACGATGAAAGCAATCGTAGCAAAGAAACCAAAAACCTAATATAAGGTGGAGAGGAGTTTATTAATGAAGAAATAGAAAACGCAGGCGCCTGCTGTGGGCAGAAAACAAAAACCTAACATAAGGTGGAGAGGAGTTTATTAATGAAGAAATAGAAAACGCAGGCGCCTGCTGAAAGAACGCGGGGGTTGGCAGAACACGAGAGAAATATTAAAAGGAGCACGACGTGCAGCAGAGTGCTTCTCGACACTCCTCAAGTGTTCTGCCAATCCCCAAGTGCTTTATAACTGTACACAGCACAGCAAGTTTTTTATTTCTTTTAGAAAATACAAATTACATGAATGACAAAACTGAAAGTGCGCGCGCGTGCTGTGTGCTCTCATAAAGCACGCGCTCCCAACCAATAAGAACGCGAGATTTAGAAAAGTCATTTTTTTCCCAATAATATTCATAGTAAGAAATGTAGTGCGGTGCGGTGCGGTGCGCTCCGGTACGGTAGACTAGTATATTATGACGTAATACTAACCACACCGCTGGCCAAAGTATCAACGTATCCTTTCAAAAATGTACTTTGCTCAGAACTTATAGTTACTTTAGATCTTGCGATAAAGGCTGTGCTAGAGATGCTCCCCATGAGTGAACAGCACAGTAACAGCAACACAGACCACACAATGCTGATGATCATTACCTGTCGAGAAGAAAGAAAAAGTTGTATGAGACAAGAACGAGGAACTATTAAATAATTAAAGTCAAAACGCTCAAGAACCATCCTTAAGAAAATAGTCGTTATGAGAATAGTCTCCCTTGCATCCGTTTTTTGTTCGGCTGTCGGGAGTGTCGTCGGGAGTGTCGTCGGAAGGGTCGTCGGGAGGGAGCGTTACGTGACGACCGACACTAAGAACGGATGTGAGGGAGACTATTCTCATTTTACTGTTAGAACTGGGCTGAAATACCTCCGGGATCGCCTAGAGTACAACTCTTTATTCGATTCGTCCTTAAGGAGACTAGTTAGCTTTACAAATACGAGAGGTTTGCTACGAGCGTAAGGTGCACTGAAGCTGACTAGATAGACGTTCCCTTAGTAGGTGTGGTTTCAGCACATGCGTGCTAGTTATAAGTATTTACTTGTTTCAATAACTTTAGTCACTAAAAACCTAGAAAGCTGAAATGCTAAGAAGACTGAGGTGAGACTGTAACGGGTAAATATGTGCAAGTTCATCATCAGTTATCAAGCGGTTAAAACATGTAAAATGTGTCTACCCATAATCTTTGTCGGTCTTAGTTTTGCAGCTTTTTAGGTGACTATCTAATGAATGCTCTTCCTGAGAGCCGTGTCTAGGCTAGACTAACTTTATTAGGAATAACTATACATTTGTAGGTGTTTTTTTAAGGAAAATGCGTGGCATTCACGAGAAATATACAAGTGATATTTGCATAGATAAAGCATTGAGGAGATCAGTAAAAGAGACTGAATTGTGGAGGAAATTTCGCAAATTAAAATGGAGCTATGAATTTGTTCTGAATTCAGGATCACAGGAGGATTGTAACACGTTGTTCCTTTTGTGCATCGGCTGTTCTTACAGCAGTTCGATATAGTTCCAATGACAATCCATCATTATTACTCAGGGTTTTTCCCCGGTCTGAATTCGGGCAATTCATGCGACCTCTCGGTCCAGCAAAAAAAAAAAAAAAAAAAAAAAAAAAAAAGCTAGGTACCAGTTTCTCTCGGATTGAAATCCGTCAATTTATGAAAAAAAAAATTATTAGGATATAGCTGCTGTCTATAAATAACCAGGGTGCTAACATGTCAAACGTCATATTGACGTGGTTGGGATGCCCACGTGAAATAGCGCCCACGTCTCTCCACACTACATCACCCTGCATCGAAGAAACATAAAAGAACCACTGAGGACGTAAAAAAATCTGGCAGTGACCACCCTCAGTGTCTTGCCTTTACTAATGATTTCTTAATGAATGTGGGATGGGCATGGGGATTCTAAAGGGCTGGAAATTAGTGCAATAATAACCTAGGACTATAAAAGTCAAAGGTGACCATGAGAACTATTGAGCAGCACTAGCCTGCGCGTTAAATCTTAATTAATAATAATAATAATAATTGTGATGAGGATGATGATGATGATGATAATAATAATAATAATGATAATAATAACTCCTTACCACCATATCCCACTTGATTTGTTTGAACCTCTCTTGAAGTTTGAAAATGAAAAAGACAAACAAGAAGACGACAAGCAACCAGCCAAAAATGGTGACGGCCAGGAAGAAAGATGTATTCCTGATATAGCTTAAATAATCCGATGGTGTATGTTTCCTTTGGGGATATGCTAGTCCTAGTATAACAAGCCAGTTGAGAGGAAAAGCCGCAGGTTTCCCTCCATCGCAGCAATCCGTGATGCATGAAAAAGCAATCAGCAATGTGACCTGAGTAAAACAAAACAGATCCAAGTTTAGGTAGCTTTGGGTAGCTAGGAAACCGGGTTCCAGTTGCCACAGCAAGGCATCTATGGATCGTTTGAGGGTTGGCGTAGAGAGATTGTAATGCCGGGTAGCGTTGCGCAACCCATATGCACCTTTTGCCTCTCATATGTGAGTCAGTAGCGCTTCTTAACAACACACCAGTTTGTCATATGCATACTGCTGTTTTTGAAAACCACAGACTCATTTGCACAAGCTTAGCCTCGTTTATAAGTCAGCTAATCACAGATACCATTAAAAGTCCGTGGGATTTCAAAACATTGGTATTGTTCAAGCTGCACATTCTTTACATTTAAGTAGACTTTTGCAAATGATTCAATTCTTATTAATATAATAATAAATTATAATAAATTATATTTTATATAGCGCTAATTCCTTTAGTTCAACAGCGCTTTACAAACATTTAAGACTCAAAAATATTTTAAAATTTAACGCTATCCTAATGTTATGAGATTTAAAAATACATGAATATTCTGAAAAAAACATGATTTTTTAAAATATTGCTATTTTTATTTTATTTTAACACTGTTATAAACATACTCAACAATAATATTAAACTTTTCACAACATATTATAAGCATTCAAATTGCAAATATAAACTGATAAAAATTGATATTAACATTATCAAAATAATATGATTATAATTAATTAAGGAAAGCTTGTTTAAAAAGCCAGGTTTTTACTTCTCTCTTGAGATAGAAGTGCAAGCTCTTAAACTTAGAGGAAGAGAATTCCACAATTCAGGGGCAGCACAAGAAAAGGATCTCCTACCATATGTTTTCAGTTTGTAAGACTCCGTGGCTAATAAATTTGAAGAGGAAGATCTAAGAACTCGAGAGGGAACATAAGGTTTTACAAGATCACTTAATAAAGCACAGAGGTAGTCTAAATAACTCAGTTATTGTGTTACTTTTATTAACCTCTCATTAGCAACTTTCATTTGGAGGCCTGGAAATCCATAATTTCAAGAGGAAAAAGACAGATCAGTTTTGAAAAATGTCTCGATTCTGATTGGCTACATTGCCTTTCTTAGATCAGGTGGTTGTAAGACAAACAGCGCAGCGCAACCGTGACGTCATAATAACGAATACAAATTAAAGGCGAAATTCGGACAAACAAACTTATTTTCAGCAGATAATTTTCACAGCCGATCGCAGTTGATCTTAGTTTATATGGGTTATTATTGTAACTTTAAGTAAAAATAATAAAATCGGTTCGTATATTCCTCGTAGCGGTTAAACAGAATGCAATGTTTGTCCGAATCTTTAAGCTATTTATAGAATCACTGCGCTGCGCTATTCGATTACAAGCCTGGTCGTAAATCGATAGCCTAATCTTTTACAACTACCCTCCCCTCCCTACCACGTTACAATATCCTACCTTCCCTCCACCCCTACCCTCACGTCTTCTGGAAAGTCTTTTTTACGCACTTACAATTTGAACGATCTTCAGGATTGCTTGCGGGGTCTTCAAGTAAGCAATGTCGGGATTGATGTTCAGAGCGGGCATTTTTAGAACTTTTGCCTTAAAACAAGATAAGAAAAGCGGATTTCTTAAGCCGCGTTTACACTAGCGATTTTTGCGGCGATTTTTGCTGCGATTTTTCTTGCGATTTTGTTCATAAAAAATGATAAAGAATTTACATGTAAAGTTTTTTTACAGGATACCAAGATTTACCTAGACGAATGTCTCGTTTGAAGGATGAGACAAAAGATTTCATATTGCCACAAAAATTGCCACAAAAATCGCCGCAAAAATCGTCGTAAAAATCGCCGCTAAAATCGCCGCTAAAATCGCCAGTGTAAACGGGGCTTTTATGGTTATGAGTTGTCAAGTAGCTTCGATATCGTCATTTGTGACGAAGGACTTTAATTGGTAGTAGTGCCATGGTGGTGGAAACCAACTGAGTGTTATAAAAGCAATCTGGGCAAAATAGTAGCCATTTGATTGTCATGGAAACCATTTGGGTGGCATGCCTGCCGGTATGCCACTTGAAAGTCCCTGCTAGTTAAGTAGACCATTTGAGTGTCATGAAAACCATTAAAGGGTTATGGAAACCATTTGGGCGGCATGCTGGTACGTAACTTGAAAGTTATTAAAGTAATCCATTTGATTGTTATGGAAACCATTTAGGTGGCATGCTGGTATGATGCCACTTAAAAGATAAATAAACCATTCGAGTCTTGTTTTGTCTTCTCCTAAACGGCCATTTGGTTGTTATGAAAACCATTTGAATGCCGAAAAACGAAATAAACGTCAATTTTCATTGCCAAAATGTTTTTTTATTGCACAAATAATAGAATTTACTCGTTTCGCTAACGTCAGTTGACAAGACAAAAAATTCTAAATTTTGAAAAAGAATCGAAAAAAAAAAAAAAGATAAGTAAACAAATTCAAAATATTTCTCTCTCATGAAAAACTATAGATAGAGCAGAACTGTAGGAAAAACACCTTTGAACCAGGAAGTAAGACATCCAATACTGTTATGCTATGCTGTCATGGAAACCAAATAAACAGAAGGTAATCAATGAGCTCGATAGGGCAGACGAAGCCAAAACTAGCCTGTGAAACAAAAGGCTTAGAAGGCAAAACCAACTTATTAAAGTCAAACTTAACCTCTTGGGCATATTACTGATTTTGTTTGTATTTTGTTTTTCCAACCAAATGGTTTTCTGTTGAATAAAGATTCAAACTGGTAAAAAAATCTCTCGCTCTAAAATCTATTCCATGGCTTTATGAAGGTGCCAATGGGGGTACCCAATTGTCAGTTAACTACTAACGTTTTGGCCGAATGTCAGTTAACTGTAATACTTTTGCGAGCGCTGGCCATAATATTAACCAGAATCATAATAAAATATGGGTTAACTGTTAATAATAGTTTTAGGTTATTTGTCAGTTAGTTAACTACTTGTCCTTGGACAATTGCCAGTCAACTACTAACCCAACTTAATTTTCTATATTTCACTATGAATCATAGTTATAACATAAATGGAAATAAGAAAGACTTTTTGCTTGATTTTTTAATGTGGCAATAAAAAAAAAACTATGTATCGTTATTCCAGTATTCATTTGAAGGGGGAAAAACAAATCGCAGTTTGAGAATTTAACTGCCCATAAATAATAATAATAACGGCGTCAACTCCTTTTATCAACGCTGAAGAGAAATAAGTATCAAGTAACTGTTTGCAATTCATTGCTCAAGCTACACAGTTACTCTAGAAACAGCGTATTTGCTTCGTGTTATGAGATTGTGTATGGTTTAAAAAGGACAGTCTAACATAACAGACCCGCGAACAACAATCGAAATTAAGTCGCATGATTTTAACTGACTATTATTTCAATCTTTCAAGAACCAAAGTTTACTGGTAAACACTAGATTTTCCAAACCAAAGTAGGCCGAAAAAAGCGGTGTAAAAATATTTTTCTTAACAGAAGTTAAGTTTTAAGATAGTTTTAAGCAGCAGTGTCTAATACCGTTTGAACTAGAGAAAAAAGGAAAAAATATTTATGTAAATATACGAAATACTTTTTCGGAGAATCCCTGTCTTTCAAACGCAAAGCGTCGCTTCAGACCCATGCTGAGACATTAGCTAGTATGCTTCGAAACTACAATTTTTACCGTAGTTTTGCATTTAAGGATTACAGAAGACCACTGCGCTATCAACTTACCGATTAAGCGTTTTTAGTGAAACAAACCCTTTCGATTCACCGTGATTTTTCGACGCGCGGATGTTTTGTTGCCTACGTTGCTACCACACGGCCTTTTCTTTCGAAGTCCGTATTTACGGAGAAATTCCGGATGTGACGTAAGCTAATGTCTTCGTGCCTTACTGGTTATATTTTTTGCGTATTTATAGACAAAAATATCAAGTGATATTTAAGACACGCTTCTAACTTCCGCGATATTGAAAGGCAATAAAATAAAAACTCAAACACAAAATTCAATCAAAATTGCATAACATTATCTATAGATATTGATTCATCGATTAGTTTCAACGTTAAATGTTTGCGACTTTTAACTAAAAAAATGTTTTTTTCTTTCTGCTTCCGCATTCGTGCACTTGCACAGCATGTTTGTTTTCTCCACGTACACAAAAAATTTCGAGTATACTTTTGTCAGACCAAAATACTGTATTAACAAACACAATATTAAAGAGTTAGCCCTAAGTTTCAAGCATGGACACTAAGTTTTGGCATTTTGTCCAATTTATCAGGCATGTTTGAAAGTCAAATTTCGTTATGTTTTGACTAATTTGCATACGGATTCAGAGCATGCGCAGACGTTTTTCACTCGTGTCCTTCCGCATTCCTTGTTAGCGAAGTTGGAGGGAAATAACACTTGCAAAATTAATTCAGTACGCAAGCTGGAAAAATTTATATTTTGTTTTCTTTACAAGCAGAAGTTTAAACTTATTCCAAGCTTTTGAGTTAGTTTCCAAAGCTTAATGATTTGCAACGTTGTATTCGTTCCCAAACGGGCAAACGTTTGACTTTAATAATGTCCTAAACTTTGAAGTATATAGTTTAAAGTAATGAATTTACAAAAGCAAAGCTACGAACAAAGGAATTTAATTATTTTTTAAGCAGCCTATTAGACACAGCGATTAAAATAATCGTTAAAGGTGCAGACAAACGTGTGTTTGTAGTTGAAAGCTTGCCAATGAAATAGTCTTCCGTTTTTTTTTTGTACTGCTCACTTGTACTACAGTAAAAACCCGTGTGTAAGACACACACATAGTTATATACATTCTGTTACCAGTTTTGTTAGGCTTATGATAAAGGTATGAATAAATACTGTATATTTTACTACCAAGCCCAAGTTTATGTCGGTATTTTCTGGTGATCAACTACCCTATCGCCTTCATGGAAATTAAGACCCTACTTAGCCTAAATTGCCAATAAATACCTCAAAATACAAGAACCCATTTTGGCAGACTTCAAAAACCCGGGTTTTTCTGTTGAATGTCTCACAGGTTAGAAGATGTTAATCGAAGTGATATGATCATCCGGGTAGGTGTAGTCCTGAGAAGGACTGTTTGATGTGACTGACGTTTCGACAACCTGAGTGGAAGTCATCTTCAGAGTCCAGTGTTAGAAGAAAAAGGAAATCACGTTCCCACTTTACTGTCCGACCTTATCAACTGATTACAGAAAGACCTTTATAACCTTAGCAGGCGTTTGGGAGTCTAGTTACCCGTATCCTGCCATGCTGCATGAATACCTGCATGCCTATCAATTCATTGCAAAACAAAATAACTTCAGAAAGTATGCAAAATATAGTTAACTCAATTACTTTCAGCAACGAAAAGAGTTTTTAAAAGAATTTTAATTTTAATTTTTTTAAATGTTAGGGGTGGAGTTGGGCGATTTATTTTGTGCAGGAAATTCCTTTTACGCCTAATGGCTGTGCAGGAACCTTTTTTTGACAAAATTTGGAATCTTTTCTTGCACTTTTCTTACGATTTTTTTTTCCACGCATTAAAGCTGTGATCTATTTTTGTGGGGGGAGGGGGGTTGCCCAACCCCCACCTCCCTCAAAAATCGAATGGTACGTCCTTAAGGATGACTGGTGGTGAGTATAACTTACCTCTTACCTACTGCTTTACAAATAGTTCTCAGCTTCCGCATTCCGACATGCGCTGCCTCGCACGTGGATTCAGTATGGAATATCACGTGATATGGTGTCCATTTGAACTGCTCTCCATATATAGCGGTATCTAGGTACAATGGTAAAAAGACAGAAATGACGCATGCCCCGTTGTGTGAAGTTGTATTTTCTTCATAAGAAACAGTAATAGTTGAATTCTAAGGTTTGTCTTATGTTTTTATTAGTATTCTCAGAAAGAATAATAAATCAATACTTCGAGTAATGAAATCATTTTTATGCACTTCGCCTAAAACGTGAATACAAAAGGCCAAGAGCATGCATTTCTCCTGCTCAGAAAACGAAAACGAAAACGTTTTTTATATATTTTTGCTTGTTTGTTTGTTTATCTTTACTTGTTTAATTCCTACTTTACTTTACTGTAGCACGAGAGTAGCAAATTTCATGTCAGTAACAATGGGGAAAACCACTTCAATGTCATGTTTCAAGTCCAAAAAAAGAAAAAGAGAGTACGTTACGACAATTACTGCATAATTATGCACTTAAACACAAATAGATCTTTCCAAAGCGACCTTTAATAGTTAAATAATCCTACCTTTCTTTACATAAGCGGCGTAGAAAATTCTAGAAGAGTCCGTGATGCCATAGTAACAATTTAGGCTTGGTTTTATGTCGTTCGTTCTGTGTTTTTCATCTTCCTTTAATTATGGCCACTGACTCCTAAATAGTAAAGTTGACGAAAAAATTGGAAAGGAAAATAATTAGAAGAACCTTAAGATAAACAATAAAATACAAAACAAGTTGCTTTTTTGTAAAAAAAAGGGAGGATTTCTCGTACATGTATCTTTATTTTCCCCCGTTCTGTCACAACGAATTTCATCATAATATATAGAGCATATTACTTGGGCGCGATAAGAATAAAATTCTTATCTCCAAGCGGCCATGTAATATTCTGTTTGTTATATAGATATCGATGAAACTTAAATAAAACAAAAGCTCAAAAATTCTTTATTAAAATAGAAAGTCGATTCAAACAGTGATATCTTCACGTGTGAAAAATATGGTATCTTCCACTGGTGAAAGATATCAAGTTTTCGACACTAGAGAAAACCTGGTATCTATGCTATTTACTGGCCAGGACATGTCCGGATAGGGAAAATCTATGCCCAAGGTGTCTTGAATATGCGAACGGCCTCGTTTTCAAGACCGAGGGCACAGTTTTTCCTTATCCGGACCGACTATAGGACGGTAAATAACTTATTTTTTCCTGTATTTTTTACTTGTTTTTGTAATCGTTTTGTTTTGTTACCGGACCGCGAGCGTGGACAGATACTGACAAAATACCGCCCGCTCAAGCAGCCAATCAAACCAAAGGATTTTTTAGGATACCGAATCGGGAAAGAATAAGTACACATGAACCCTTGGACAATTCTTTCAGTACTGATTCTACATGAAGTGAATAGTTGAATGGTAAAATCCTTTCAGTTCGACTTTGTTGAGCTGCGCCACTCCTGTACTTGCGGTGGCAATTGGCGATGACAGAAAAAAAATAAAATGACGAGCAAGGAAGGAAGTAGCTGTAGAAGGAATAAAACAGGTTCACTAAAGCAAAAGTACAAACTCGTTAAAACATTGTCTCGTATTTTAGGTCTTAAACTTGCGTCGTGTTTTTGCGCTTTGCAAATATAAAACATTATCTACAGTAGTTAAAAATAGTATTCAGCGCGAAGCTGTAAAGAAATTTTAGATTAATCAATATTTGCGGTTGCGTGATATATCAACAAAAGCCGTTTCGCTTTCAAGTTGAGTACCAGCTAAAAACACTCAGATGGTATGTTTAATATTTTTCTACAGTACTGTAATCTTTTTTAAAAAAATCATGTTTATAACTTTTTTTTAAAACAAAGACGGTGGGGTATTATAAGTCTGTTTGGCCAAGACAATAAAAACAGACAAAGCTCTGAGATTGGCCAGAAGAATAAATAAATAAATGGTTGTCAAGACAGCGTATAATTCATTTTCAGCCGTCTTGGTATACCAGTCGTTCGCTTTTAGCGTTATGCTTTTACGAGTTAGTCTCTAAATATTGAGTATTGCACAAACAAGGTAAGTAAGGTTTTTTGTATGTATTTGAATACTCTTCTGATCAACATTTGACCAAATTTTCGTGGCATATAATCGTAATGATAATGAAAATAAATCTAATTTTATCGGTGTAGTGCTAATATTGTACGATGCGTATAAAAGTAACAATTGCTTTGTCGAAAGAAGGACTAGATTAGGGAAGGTTTAAAAAAATTAAAATTAATTTGCAGCATTTTAGCAAAAATGAAAAATAGCGAATGAAATCTAGGGGAAACCTTGAATGGCTTCTTACGCTTTGATATTGTTCTTCTTCGATTTTTTCTTTATGTAAATGCTTAATATAAAAATGACTTTATTGGTATAAAACTCAATTAATGCAAAAAAGCATTAGTTTACATTTAGGCCATAAGAAAATATATTAAAGATAAAATTTAATAATGTTTACAATGAAAATATAAAAATCTGCACAATAGAAGGGAAACAATGTTAGTCCTTTATTAAGTACTCCCAACCGAAGGTGATGAAGGCTTCGCCAAGTTTTATAAGGCTTTTTTTAATAGTTTTTCGATTCATAAAAGAAACTCGCTCTAAAAGCTATGATTGAAGCGATGATGTACGTATGAAGTGAATATATGACATTCTACAAATTATGAACAAATTTATCATCGTATTTATTATCGTGTCTATTCAACGAGGCGTCGTAAAAAGATACAAAGTACAAAACAAACCGCAAAGCCAAAGGCACTTTTTTTTGTTAACAAGGGTATCAGGAGTTGGGCTTTCGATAATACGTCCCTCGGAAGAAACAAATTCAAACCCAGCGGGAAACAATAAGTTTGACTTTGGCAAACTGAATGGCAAAAAAAATAACAGTGTGCCTCGAAAATTTATGAGTGCGGCTGAATATAAAGAGCACTTTTATTTATTTATGATTAATGATTATTTCTGAATAATGATTTGCTTTTGAAGACTTGACAGCATGAGAACAAATATGCAAAAAATAGCCTAGTGTAGTCTTTACAATAAAGCGAAACCGTGTTGTTGACACTCAGTATGTGATCTCTAGTAGGTAGCAGCCAAAAGGAGCTTGCAAATTCATGCAGGCTTTTTTTTTTGTTTGGTTAAAGCCGCTCAAGGGAATAATATTCGACTCGGAAGAAACAGAAAAATATTGATATCAGTTGTTTGTCTTACGCTTTAGAAGAGACAACTAGCTAAAAACTAGTGTGGGCTGCGTCGAGTGTTTCTAATGAAATAGAATTAGAATAGCTGGACCTTCGTGCTGAGACTGATTCGATGTTCTTTGTATTCAACGAAACCATTTCCATGTCGAAATGACCTATCGCCTATTGACTTTGGCGATGCAAACTTTTATTGAAACAGGTGTATATATTCTTGACCTCGATGACTGAAAGGTAACTCCAGAAAGCTATAGGAAGACTTAAACTTGGAAATAAGGGATGAATTGAATTAGTTTTTTTAAAAGCCAGTGGCTAACAAGCCTTTAAGCGCTTGTGAGAGTGTAATTAACTTTTTAAAAATTTAAGAAGTCATGAATACAAATTTCAGTTATGTAAACAAAAAGTTCATTTAAAAGCATGCATTCTTTTTATAGATTTTCAAGCCATTGTACATGTAGGTTCCACTATGTGCTATTTATTCGTTTTCCCCCGTTCGTAGCCAAAGGACTTCCTTCGTTAACGACTAATCAACAGGCTTGATTTTGACGTGAATTAATGCTATGAAAATGACAGGTTGATTATAAATGCAATGACATTTAATTGACAGTCAAACCTGTTTTAATATGTATGTCAGAGAGTTATTCCGGAAATACTGCTCTTCCCAGTAGACCAAGGCAATAGACCTTATTCGTGGTGTGACAATGTTTTCCCAATTCAGCGTGACAAACCTCCAGAGGATTCATTTTCTTTTGATTTTACTCTTCGAAAAAGTCATGAGTATCCCAAAGGATATGAAAGGAATAACGACGATATCCCGACGAGTTTCAAAACAATAGCTCTTCATTCCCAGAGGTTTGTCACGTTGAATTGGGAAAACATTGTCACACCACGAATAAGGTCTATTGTGGCTTTTCTATCACCTTCGTAGCATTTTGTACAACATTTTGCATCAAGTGGTCGGTTTGAAATGCACTTGCGGTTGACATAACAGAGGAGTTGAAAAGTGCCTCGGTCTACTGAGAAGAGGCGGTAAATGAAAATCGGGAGGGCTCGTTAGTGCGGAACACATCGTTCGGACGTTAAAGTACTTATAAGCCTTTATACATTATTTTCAGAATTGATTCTTTAGATAGTGAATAGTTGATTGTGAAAATATTTCGTCATTTGAAAGTCGGGTCTTTGAGATACAAAGGTTATCTTCCCAATATGTTAATGACTATGACTTAACATAAGGGAATATTTAATATACAACACTGCACTCGTTTTGGAATACAATATTTTAAAAGCATCACCCTTTAACTCGTGACTCACTCTTACGAATTTGTTTTCAAAAAATGTACAGCGTTCAATAATAAAAGTTGCCAGAAAAAAACTCAAATCCCTAATATAATAAATATATATATATAAAGAAAAACAACAACAAAAAGAAAAAATAACAATCGACTAGTTGTCATACTGACTTATTTTTTCTTGATAGTTTTGAGTCTGGGCTGGAACAATCAAAATGGCCGGAATAACACTGAATATGGGATACCTAAAGTCAGTTCCAGGAATCTTGAAGATTGTCGAATTTGTAAGTTTCGTGGAGTTTCAATCGCTTCCTTTACTTCTCTTCGATGTGGTAATCCCTAGTACTTTTGTATTCCATTTATTTATTGACCATTTTATTCATTTCCATTCCTATTCACATTCTATCTTTCCATTCCTTTACTTTCCATCTCTTTTCTATCCTTTTCTTTGAATTTCTTTTCCTTTTCTTCCATTCATGGGATTCGTGTTTCTTAGCAATTGCTTACCATCAATCACGTGATATTTTGGAGTTGACTGGGGGGCAGACAAGCGGTTGGCTGGGGGGCAACTAGCATATCAAAAACATATCAAAATAAGTCCTCAAACTATTGTATTCGACTATTTTCACGACAGCAAACCAGAAAACAATAGTTTAAAACAACCTCCAGGATTCTACAATCCATCAAAAAAGAGCTGTTACCGGAAGTGACGTCTATTGATAGCAACCTATGGACCTAATCCATCCAGGCATGTTTTTCGCATTTCACGTCACGTGTCATTCCCTAGAGTATAGTTTCTTTGTTTAACGGTTGCGCACGAGAAAACACATGAATATGGATACAACTCAAACAAAGAATCTTATTCTCAAGAGAATGATACGTGGTCTGAAATGGGAAAAAGTTACGGCCAAGGTAGAGAGGTCTATACATGCATCAAGACTTCCGCGCTACTGCTCCAAGCGCTTGCTCAAGGGGGACCTTAAGGGGTCAAATGAAGGGAATTTGGGTTGTAAAATTTGCTATATTTTAATTGTATTTTTCTTATCAATCACAATAAGCCTGAAGCGAGGTGACGTTTTACCCCCGTCTCTAGACTATAATCCTTTACACGCTGCTTTTGTTCTTTAATTATGAGAAAGGTTCTTGTATTCTCTAAGGAATCAAAAAATTTTAATATGAAAGAATTTTGAAAACTATTATGGTATAGAGTCGGGGGTAAAACGTCATCTCGCTACAGGCTTATTGTCATGAGATATTCAAGAGCAAGTATAAAGCTAATTCCAAATCATTATCAAGTATACCATTCAAAAATATAACATTTTTACAACCCATGTTCGCACTCTTTGACCCCTTGAGCATGCGCTTAGAGCAGTAGTGCGGCACTTGATACATGTATAGCAAGTAAAGACACGGGATAACTAGCCATAAAACAACTGACGAAGATAGCTAAGTTATTGAAACCGGTCTTGCTAAGAAAAGCGAAAATCCCGAAAAGAGACGTCTAGATATTACTCTACCATATGATTGTAGTGTGAAACTCATTGAACATAGCTTGAGGGCAGTGGAAATATTACGAACTGTAACTATATCTCACACTAAGGGCCTGTTCATTAATTATGTCTCAGGGTGGGCTGGAGGAAAAATCGAAAGAAACCTTGGAAAATTCCCGGCACAACCCCTAAAAAATCTAAAAAACATTCTTTGCCCCCCTCCCCCCCCCCCCTTTTTGTGAATTTTTTGACATACCTTAATTATTTGTTTCGACCACCCCCCCTCCCCCTCCCCCTCCCACACACATACTTTAAGTCAGCAAATAGTATTAAAGCCCCCCTTCTTTGTGCGTTTTTTTTCAAAGTCCCCCAACTTTTCCTCCAGCCCACCCCCTTCCCCAAGACATAATTAATGAACAGTCCCTAACAGTTAGCTGTTCTCATTTTTAGTTTCTTCTACTGTTGGCATTTTCCTGCATGTCTGACTGCTGTTACTCTAGATACTACCACAGTGACAGCAGAACATCCTTCTTCCTTGCCGTCACTGTCATTGGTTGGCTGATAGTCATAGCTCTCTTCGTGTTCTTCTTCTTAAGCCTGACAGAAAAAGTCCCGCAGGTCAACTGGAAATTAGCGGTAAGATTACATTCCAGTATTTAACAACCACTCTTATTGGTTTGGAGTCAGGTGACTACAAAAACATCACAGTTCTCGACCAATTAGAGCACGCGTACTATCTAAGATTTATTAATAACGCCTTTTTTATCGTTTTCTTCAGAACCTGATTACAAGCATCGTCTTCGCTGTCCTGTTGCTCATTTGTAGCTCCCTGATGGCTGAGCGTGCCGACTACCTCAGCAATTGGAAAAAGAACGCTTACTACAGCTACTATTATGAGCAAATTTGGAACACAATGACAGCTGGAGTTGTGAGTACGAAAACCGCGAAAGAAAAAATCATTTCTGTTGCTAGTGTTTTAGATTATGTTTTAAAACCAAAGTGTCATTGGTTATGAAAAATGACCAGTTTTTCTTTTTTTTTTTTTTTCCTTATTCATTCTTCTGGGTTACAAACAAGATTTTTTTCACATGATTTTATGTGGTCACGTGATGTAGTCACGTGATTTTATGTGGGCACGTGATTTGGTCACGTGATGACCGCCATGTTGGATTGGTCGACAAATAAATCTTTCGTTCTTGGTGTCCATTAAAATGGAAAGAAAAATTAACAAATTTTCATCAGCTTTTTATGTGTCCGTCATCTCATTGACGATAAATTGCAGCACATTGTCAAAGTAGTGTGGATTCACGATGTGCCCACGTCCATAATACAGCTTGGGCTGCCTGTGGTTAGATGACAGAACAATAAAATCCCTTTGCTCTTGGGAATTGAATTCTTTCTCATGTAAAACGATTGCATTGTTCCTGCCATCTAACATAGCTGCCGTCACGTGATGGTGTGAAACCTCTACTCGACTTTCACATTCCCATAATGCCTTGCGTTTTTCGGGGGTAACCAATCAAAAACCTGTCCCAAATTGAAAGGTTTCTTAATTGAATTTATACTATACCTGCTTTTATCTGTACAATACTGATTATCAGTTTATTCCAAGATATTTTTGCGTGTACAGATCATCAAGAGTTTTGGTCTTAATTGTATTGACTTACGAAAAAATGTTTAAAATTTACCTTAAACCTCTTCAAGCTTCTATCTTTTTCTGTTTTTTACTTCTTCATTTTATCTTTGGATACCAAACAAGGTATTGCCAACATTGTCTGATCAGCCTTCAGCAAAATAAGTGGGTTTTTACCCTCTGGTTACCCTTCAAAGACGCAAAGGATTATGGGGATGTGAAAGTCGAGAATTCTTAACGGACCATTTTTGAGTTCCAAATTACCGCTGTGTTCCTTGATCACAGACTCATTCACACAGGGTTAGTCTCGTATCAGTGTCTAAATATTCACAAATACCAACGGTAAAGTGTAGAATGCACAACTTCAACAATACAAACACTTCGAAATTCGACGGACGAATGTTCAAAAGTAATTCTATACAAGATCGACGCTACCCCTGTAGAACAGAGAATTCGAAAAGGGAGCATTCTTAATTTCACTAACATTTTCCTTTTTTTAGGTATTTGGCTTCTTTTCAATTATCGCGTTTATCGTTGATGCTCTTTTCCAATTCATGGGACTCTCGCCTGGTGGTGGCGGAGGTCAAGTGTCAAATGCCCAAAATGCTTAACGAGTCTCGTATCCTTGTTAGTAACTTCCAACTGTTCTGTATAAATGAGTAACTGCAAAACTGAGGTGTCAAGAAGCCTGAGAAAGGATATTTTTCCATAAGAATTTTGTTAAATTATGTGGAAAAAAAACATATAGTGTTTTAACATTTTTAAATCGGTACCCAAAACATTTTTATTTTCCAGCTAAGGAATCATTTTTTATACTTTTTTTTAAAAATTTTCTACTGTAAAAGAATTGAGACCTCCGTTTGAATACGTTCAAGAAAGGTTATGTTATTATTATTAAATTCTACAAGAATTGAACATCAAAAAGAGAAAAAAAAGAAAAATAGAAAAGAAAAAAAAAACCCGTCATTGCAATACAAATACTATAACTCATTAATAATTGTGTCATCGTTACCAACCTCTTTTTAGCAACATTTTCTTATCTGGAAATCCATAATTTCAAGAGGAAAAGTGACATCACAGTTTTGCAAACGTATGTCGTTTCTGATTGGCTAATATATTTTCTCAGATCAGCTGGTTTTGGCGCGTCTATTAAGAAAGACCTCTAGACTCTATAAGCCTGAAGCGAGATGACGTTTTACCCCCGTCTCTAGACCATAATAGTTTTTAAAATTCTTTCATATTAAATTTTTTGACTCTTTAGAGAATACAAGAACAATACTCATAATTAAAGAACAAAAGCAGTGTGAAAAGGATTATGGTCTTTCCTCTGGTAGAAAGAATGCCTAATATGTCTAGTCATATAAAATATAAAATAACCATGTATGGAAGCCTAATAAGTAAGTGTGTTACTCTTACAATAACTAGTATCATATTAATAATGTATTTAATATTAATAATATTAATAAGTTTGGACCAAATCCATTTTGTGGTAATGTTTTCCCATTTCAGACCATTCGTCATTCTCTTAAGAATAAGATTCAGTTTGTGTTGTATCCATATTCATGTGTCTTCTCATGTGCAACCGTTAAACAAAGGAATGATACTCTAGGGAATGACACGTGGTCTGAAATGGGCAAAACATTGCGCCTAAGGTAAACAAAGAAATGATACTTTAGGGAATGACACGTGGTCTGAAATGGGCAAAACATTGCGCCTAAGGTAAACAAAGAAATGATACTTTAGGGAATGACACGTGGTCTGAAATGGGCAAAACATTACGCCTAAGTGGATATGATCCATATGATAACATAAGTACTGACACTGAGGTCACGTGACCCTGCCACTCTTAAACCTATCAGTTAGTTGTGTTAATATGAATCCTGAATTGAATGAAAGGAGTCATTTCATTTTTTTCTGAGCTCTCGCTTTATATACACGCAAATGTTCCTCTGACGTGATCGTCTCTTTCGTACGCGCTGTCACTGCACTTTTATTTTCCAATGGCCAACAAAATAACCAACGTACACGTATTTCAAAATCCCGCGCTTAAAGACACAGAATATTTAACATCCATTTCATTTCTACACTCAAATGTTCCCAACACGATTGTCTTGTTCGTACACGCTCTCACGTGCAAGCTGCCTTTTCACGATCAACGTGTGTGAAAAAATTAATGACTGATAGCAAAATCAGCGCATGCGTAGTTGAACATTGCGCGCTGAAAGACGCGGTAAAACCGATTAAATGCTTTGTCGTAAGGGTAACGTATTGAGCAGAGTTTAACTTGTAAAGTTGAAGTTGTAAACGAAAATGTAAACAAGTCATCTTTCAAAATGAAAGAAACGATAATAAATAAACGTAGAATTATTTTCTGGTTAGTGTAAAAGTTTGGCTGAATCGAGATTTAAGAGAGATTCAAGATGAACCATTTACAACTAATCTTCGCCCTTACACAGGGAGCCCATTCCCTTAATTACGACTATATCAACACAGGGATCCCATAACCCGTAAAACTGCATTAACACAGGAAACCCATGTTGCTAACTAAAAAAATCTTATAAAAATATTAACGATGATAGATGCTTTTTCGATAGTTTTGTGCATTCAATGGTAACTGCCCAGTTCTGAGGTACGCCTTACATACATGTGTATAATATATTAATTTTATTGAGCAAACGAATGAAGCAACACGAATAACTCAAGGAAAATCCGTGTGTTTCTTACCTTCAATTTTCTATGTTCCTCTGCTCTTCGCCACCAACACTCCCAAATATATTTCCATCCAGTAATTCGTCTCTGAGACCCATTCTCTATCCAGGTTTTTATAACTCTTTTACAATCTTTCGCAGACCATTTCTCAGTCAAACATGATCTGATCTGAGTCTTCATCAACATGCTTCAATGTTGACTGTCGTGGTAGTAGTGCACGTGAATAATGACGTCATCATTCTCATTCATTCCAACGTGAACATTGATCTTTCGTCGCATTCTCTTATCATACGGTTATTTGACTGGAATATAACGGAAAAGACCATATTACTACTTTTAATTAATTTTTTTTTCGAGAAAATCAAGCTCATAGATAATTCACTCCGAAGCTTTTTTCTCAGCTGAACTAAATTTTAAGGGTTAATATTTTTTGTAAGGGAAACAAGTTTCCTCCCGACAGAAAACAAATTAATATCTTTTATTTATTTTCATTTGAATATCTTTGAACCGCAGTATTCAATAAGTAAAATGATTATGTTCAATAATGATGATGAATATGATGACGATGATGTTAATTGTGATGATGATGATCAGGATGATGAAGATGATGGTGGTGATATTGGCGATGATGATGATGGTAATGATGGTGATGATTGTGATGATGATGATCAGGATGATGAAGATGATGGTGGTGATATTGGCGATGATGATGATGGTAATGATGGTGATGATGATTGTGATGATGATGATCAGGATGATGAAGATGATAATGACTGTGATAATGATGGTGATGATGATGATGGTAATGATGGTGATGATGATTGTGATGATGATGATCAGGATGATGAAGATGATAATGACTGTGATAATGATGGTGATGATGATGGCGATGTCGATGATAATAGTGATGGTGGTACAGATGATGGTAAAGATAATCATTGCGATGACGATGATGATTGCGACGGTTATGATGGTGGTGATGATAATGATGATGGTAATGACTGATAATGGTAATGATCAGATCAAGGTGAGGGGTAAGTAAGTTACACAGCCCAGCAAAGCCCAGCAACAGACGCATGACATCATTGTACGGTAGTCTTCACTGAACGACACTTCCGTTCTTGAGTGAAAGATTTAACAGTTTGTCACAAATATTCACAAGGAACGCAACGGTTTCTTGCGAATTCGATAACAGTATATTTGCTAACTGTTAGCTGACGACAAACCTCAAGCCAGCAGTTACTCGATGCAGTATTGTCTTATCAGTTCAGCATATTCTAATTTGCACTACAGGAACGGGTTGCTGGGGGAAACGCACACATACTCTAAGAATGTATTTTGTTTATTTATCGTTGATCCATGTGTTCATGCTGTACAACCAGAAATGTTAGTGCAAGCCTTTTTGTTTCTTCAAAGATATCTTTTTCCACATTTTCCAATCATTAAAACTGACCAAGAAAAATCCAAGGCCTTGGTGTACTGAATCGTGTATTCAGTAATTTCAATGTAACCAGCTTCCCTCAAGGCTTGATTAAACCCAGACAACGCTGACCAATCCTATTATTCCATCTTTCAAGAACGCCAATTAAAGAAAGACTGTGATTGGTTATTTTTGACCTAGTGCTCTTTGCAAATAGATGCAACTCTGATCGTAGAAAATTATTATTCAACAAAGCACAATTATAGGTATTATCGTTCAAAATTAAGAAGTCAAATCGCTCTTTTTTGGTTTCAATTTTAGAAGGTAAGGATTTTTGATTCCTCGCTTTTTTTGTAATTTATTTAATTTATCTCAAACTTTTAACTAAGATACCTTTTTGTTAGAAATTACGTTGAGTTATAAAACCTCGAATAATTATCAAAAATAATTATAAAAAAAGCGAAGGTTTTTTCATGATAGAAATTTTCCCGAATGAAGAAGCCTGCACGACTTTCTTCTAACTTGTTGTTCTGTAGGTCTAAGAAATGCTTTCAAACGTTTCTTTTTTTTGCAAGAAACGTCCACTAGGTAACAAGACAAAGGAGTCGTGCAGAGAGAGGGGGGGCTTACGAGAACTATATCTTAGGGCAGGAACATGATACAATGTTTTTACATGAAAACTGTAAGATTTTAGTTTCCCAAAAAACTGAAGAAAATTTCTAAGCTTTTGCTTTATAACATCCATGGATTTTGTGAAAGCCTTCGATAGCTAGTAGACTTTATGTTAGTCTCTCTTTGCTCTTCACGAAAGCGTTATCTATTTGTGTTTGTTTATTACCGTACTTAGATCGACTTCATGCATAATAAAAGCTTCTGTTAGTTCTGAACATAAGGCATACTCAACACTTCATAGAGCGCAATTTTTATTCCAATTTAAGTTGAATACAAAGACGATAATACTTCATCAAGCCTTTTTTTTTTCTTTTTTTCTGGTCGTTGGTAACAGGGTTCCTGCTACATTTTCTTTTTAAGCACTTTTTAAGCACAAAAATTCGATTGTCAAAGACAAAGCTTTTTGTATTACAACGTGGTTTCAACATTGATTCAATGTTACAGTGCAGCAAATTCAGCCGACGCCACTAGCTTAGATAAATAGATCTTTAATATAAGCATTCTTACCAGAAGTACCCAGATATTCAGCTAGCCTATTTACAAAATATACGAAAACTCTTCAATCAATTTTAATCGTTATATATTTTAAAAAGAAAGTTAGAAATAGCATTAAGTTTGTACTAAATTCAAGGAGTATTCCAGGTGTTTTGGCGTTTTTCTCTATTTTGAAGGGCTTTCCAAGCGCCCTTAAAAACGTGTTTTCAATTCATGGACTTTTCAAGGATTTCAAAGAGTAGCACCAACCCTGCGCGAATAAAAACCATATCAGTGAAGTGATACGATATCTTTTCACGGTAAACTGTCATTTTATCGAAAATAAATGTGTATTAAATGTGTAATAAACAAATTACTGCCAGTTAAAAACTTGACATCTTTCTTATTCACTCGTTTTCCATGATATTGCTTACTCGCTCACAGACTCGCTCGTTCGCAATATTAATTTGGAAACTCATGAATAAAAACGATATCAAGCTCTTTTAACATGTGAAAATCTTTATGTATTTTTGTTCAAAAAATGTTTTTTTTTTCAAATACATTTTTTTATGAGGGAGCTAGTGTTTTTAATGATTGCATATAATGCTTTTTATAATCTTAAACTTATAAACTTATATTTTACGACCACCACTCCCCGTACAGGGCTCTTCCGTGAGGTTCCCTCATTGTTATTATTATTATTATTATTAGTATCATTATTATTATTAATATTATTATCATTGTCATTATTATTATTATTATCATTGTCATTATTATTATTATTATTATTGTTATTATCATTGTCATTATTATTATTATCATTGTCATTATTATTATTATTATTATTACTATTATTATTATTATCATTGTCATTATTATTATTATTATTAGTATTATTATTATTATCATTGTCATTATTATTATTATTATCATTGTCATTATTATTATTATTATCATTGTCATTATTATTATTATTATTATCATTATTATTATTATTATTATTATTATTATCGCACTTATTTAGCTGAAATAATTCGCACAGTATGGTCATCTGGTTCAGTCCCCTCTGAGTGGAAAAGAGCATGTACGATTCTAATTCATAAAAAAGGAGATTCTGGTGACCCTGCAAACTTCCGCCCTATTACTTTACAATCAATTCCATTGAAAGTCTTTACCTCATGTCTACGTAATTCTATTTTTAATTTTTTGGTTACCAATAATTTAATTGAACATGACATTCAAAAAGGATTTACACCTGGTCTATCGGGAACGCTAGAACACACATCCCAAATGGCTGACATTATCAACAAAGCTCGTACTAAACAACGGTCACTTGTAATAACCCTTCTTGACTTGAAAAATGCATTTGGCGAAGTCCATCACAATCTGATTCAATCAGTCCTTGACTATCATCACATCCCAGATCATATCAAACTGTTGATTAACAGTTTGTACACTGATTTTAAAACCTCAAGAATTACTCAAGAATTTACCACTCCTTTTATAGCTATTGGTCGCGGAGTTCTTCAAGGTTTAAGTCCTCTACTTTTCAATTTATGCTTTAACACCTTTATACAGCATAAAAAGTCAGAAAAGTACCGTCAATTCGGTTTTTCTTACAAGTTACTAAATCCACTCCACTGGTTTCAGTTCGCAGACGATGCTGCTGTTATCAGTTCTCAAGAGTCGGAAAATCAGCATCTTCTTAACCGATTTGCGATATGGTGTCAATGGGCAAGCATGATAATACGAGTTGATAAGTGTTGTACGTTTGGTATCAGGAAAAGCTGCACAAAGTCAATCCAGTACCTTCCTAAACTCCTCATAAATAGCGTTCTCGTCCCTCGTGTCAACATTGGAGAATCATTTCGATATTTAGGAAGATTCTTTGATTTTGACATGTCTAATGACCAACATCGATCTGAAGTGACCTCCACTGTAGGCTCCATGATGTCTGATATTGATATGAAACCACTTCATCCTAAAAATAAACTCCTGCTTTATGGTCGTTATGTTTTATCTAAAATATCCTGGCATTTAACTGTTGCTGACCTCGGAAAAACATGGATATCTGAAAATCTTGACCCCTTAGTAAATCAATATCTTCGCAGATGGCTAGAAATCCCCATATCTGGAACCCTAAGTAACACTTATCTACCACGAAATAAATTTGGTCTAAATATCATCCCACCTTCAGTCAAGTTCATTCAATGCCAAACCGTTACAAGAAAAGCCTTAAAATCATCCAAAAGCAGTGACATCAAATATCTTTGGAAGTCGTCCAGTAACAGCTCAATGATTCAATATGATGTTTTTCGATCAACTAAAGAAGTACTCAAGAGCTTTAGATCTACACAAGAGGAAAAACTAACACATCATCTGCTATCACAAGGATCATTTTTCACAAACATCATGAAATATTCCCTGTCATCACTTCATTCAATCTGGTCTACCGCTCACGCTAATCTACCTAAGAACATTTTTAACTTTACCATTCGATATATCAACAACTCACTACCTACACGCACGAATCTAGCAAAATGGGGTTTGTCAGCTATTTCTGAGTGCTCCTATTGCGGTTCTTCAGAATCTCTTTGTCATGTTGTTGCTGGATGCCAATACTATCTACCACGTTTCACTTGGAGGCACGATTCCATCTTAAACTTCCTCGCTGCATCACTGCTATCTAAACTCGACAAATCTTCATTATATGCTGACATTGAAGGCTATACCAGCCCCTCGCTTATAACTGGAGATGCCCACCGTCCTGATCTTCTGATAAAAACACTAGACTGTCTTTTTATTCTGGAACTAACAGTTGGTTTTGAATCAAATTTGAAAAATAATGTTGATCGAAAATACAAAAAGTACGAAAATATTATAAGAAAATTAAGTAGTGATTTTAAATCTGTTAAATTTGTAAATCTCTCGATTAGTTCTGTTGGAGTTTTCTCTGCGGAAAGCTCAACGTTTTTAGAAATGTTCGACCAGCTAGGATACGAGAAAAAGCATAAAATGTATATTATAAGAAAAATAATCAACATTGCCATCAGATCCACATATTTCATTTTTTGTAGACGAAACAAAGACTGGGAAAATCCTGATTTAATGAATTTTTAGTATCTTCATATCATTTTATTTCTTACTATTACTGTTTCCCCCCCCCCCCCCCCCCCCCCTCATCTTCTTGTATGTATCCAAGTATATATCTTGAGCTATAAGCCTTTCATTTCATGTAAAACTAAATTTATCTTTAATTCAAGTAGCCGATTGCAAATTACCTAGTTATTAGCGAGATTTGCAATTGTAAAACAAAAAGCATCACAATAAAGTTTTCATTATTATTATTATTATTATCATTGTCATTATTATTATTATTATTATCATCATTTTCATCATTATTATTATTATTATTATTATCATTTTTATTATTATTATCATCATTGTCATTATTGTCATTATTATTATTATCATTATTATTATTATCATTATTATTATTATCATCATTATCATTATTATTATTATTATTATTAATATCATTATTATTATCATTATTATTATTATTATTATTATTATCATTTATGTTGTTGTCGTTGTTGTTTTCTATACATAGATCAACTGCAGTAGTTTTTTTTCAAACTAGATTTCAGTGTCCAAGATGGCTGGTATTGATAAGGCTTATGTGAAGGACAGGAAAGGTATTTTGAAGATATGCGAGATGGTGAGTAATGCATGGAATGTGTTAAGTAAATAGTCCCTGTTGGAAAGGAATTCTGAGAAACGATAGAAAGAAGTACGCGTATACCTTGGGGAAGGTTCATTTAATATGTCCAAGGGGGGGACGAAGATTTCTCCTCGAAAACTCTATTTTTTTACAGGCACCCTTTAGGACTTAACTTAATCTTTCCAATATTTCTTCTGTACCCCACCCCCCTCACTCCCCCCCCCCCCTCCCCAGCATATTAAATAAACTTTCCCTTACCTTGATATATTTTTTTCCAGATCACAACTTGCATTGCCTTTGCTTGCATGATCGTGGCTAACGAGGGATTTTATTACCCCTATAACAACAAGTACAACACTCGCTATGATCTGTTCCTGGCAGTACACATCATCGGGTTTGTGGTAGCCATCATCATCTTCATTGTCCATCTTTTCTCTGTTCAAGATACACTGGGCTCTACCAAGATCTGGAAAATGGTGGTAAATAATTAGACTTAGGATATGTTTATTCCATAGTAGTTTGATGTCAAGCCAGTAGCGGGAGGATTTAACTGGTATATCCTTGAGCATCCATCTCCCATACTGCAGAGTGCTTCAAAAATCCAGAAAATGTACATCCTAAAGAGGCAAACATTTGCATATTTCTTAAAGAAATAGCTTCCTATTTACCTACAGAAGTTTGCATATTCGATACATGTAAAATTGTTCTTATATGGGGAGCCATTTCAATGTTAAGGCATGTCATACCGTGTACATGTTGTAATTCAGTAACGTATGTTTCCCAGAATATACGATAACCATTCTTATGGGAAACCATTTCAATGTTTTGGGATGTCGTACCGTGTACGTGCTGTAAGTCAGTATCGTATGTTTCCCACTCATTCAAAAACCATTCTTATGAGAAACCATTTCAATGTTGCTGTCGTACCCTGCTCGCTTCCATGCATTATACCAAAGCATGTTGACTTTGTTTCCGTTTCTCTAGAATCTCGTTTTCTGTTGCGCCCTAACTGTATTGTGTGTGACGTCCGCTGGCCTGTTGATCTTGTATGCCGAGAACGAACATCAAAGTTATTTGTACAAGATTAATAATAGTAAATGGAAATGGTACACTAACCACCGCATCGTAGCTATCGTAAGTATCACTGTGATTCTTTTTGATATTCTGTCGCACTTGGAAATAGGCTCATCCAAGAAAAAGAGAAGGAATCTTTGCGTCCTATCATACGCGTTCTTTATTGCTATTTTTAGAATCATTGATGCTATTTTAGAATCACTGGTGCTATTCTTAGAATCATGGATGCTATTTTTAGAATCACTTATACTATTTTCAGAACCATTGAAGCTATTCTTAGAATCATTGATATTTTTTAGAATCATTAATGCTATTTTTAGAATCATGCTATTTTCAGAATCATTCATGCTATTTTCAGAATCATTGATGCTATTTATAGAAGCATTGATGCTATTTATAGAATCATTGTTTGATCATTCGTTTTTCAGCGTAGTGCTTTTCGCGGTGGGCGTAAAGAAAACATGAGCAAACAGCTTAGAGCTGGAGCCGCATGCGAGTACAGAAAAACAAACGATGACAAATGCGATTCTAAAAATAGCATCATTTCTTTCCTGGGCTTGTTTCTCAATTACCTTTCTTATTGTTTCAGGCTTTTGGTTTCTTCTCCTCGGTCGTCTTCGTCGTCGACGGCTTTTTCCAGTTCCTGGAGCTGCGCTGAAGAGGCTTCTGTTTCCAACTCCATCCACGACATTCTTTTTCCTAAAGACCAATGGTTTTTTCTGACCTAAATAAAATAATTCAATGGTCACTAATTAAACCTCTATGTAACGACGTGTTGATAAACTGATATTCTACGCTATTAAATATTCCGAGGTTGAGAAAAGACTGGGTCGAGTTGGCATTGCAGTGCATCATTGGAGTATTTTAGTGGACACATTTCCAATATGGCGTCTATTTCGTCGCGTAAAACAGTCCCACAATGCAACGCAATACTAACCCGACCCAGCCTTTTTCTCAAAACTCGGCAAGTCAACTTTAGATTGACTTATTACTGTATTTTATCTAAGTTTTGAGGTAAAAAAAATTTAAGCGAAAAGATCAACTTTTCTATCGACTATTTTTCGTAGAGCAAAAGTAAAATAAGACTAAAGACAATAACTTAGCGTTTTTTTTAGGTAAATCGAAATCAAATAAAGGGAACTTTGCTCTTTGCCCCTTAAATGCGGCCGTTGATGTTTATTGTAATTTTTAGCGTTCTTGAAGACAATCGGCGCGTACGCATGCTCAATAATAGAATGAAAACATTATTATCATTAAGGCTTAAGAGAATAGAAAAAGCCCTCTGCAAGCAAAGTTAGAGCACTTTGCTAAAATTTCATAGTAAAAACATCAGCATGCGAAACAATTTCGACCCCAGATCCCTGTCATTCTTAATGCGCATGCTCGTTGAGTGCGCATGCTCATTGAGTGCGTATGCGAAAGTGAAACTGGACGGGAATTCGCGGTGGGCATGGTTCCCACCCGGAAGTTTTAAGAAGTTTAACAAAGGAGTCAGTCAGTATCTCATCGAATTTCTAAAGAAAGTTAGTCTTTTTTTGCACGAGTTTCTACAGTTTCTTCGGTTTGGTCAAATACAAGGACGGTAAAGTAAATTTCTTTATGTTGTTAGATGTAAAATATACTGAGATGTTATAATTTTCGTTAACGAATTTCGTACTCAGTAGACTTGTAGCATCAAAAATTCGTCAGCAAAAAAAATTATCGCCCGAACTATTTGCATAAAAAGTTTAAGCTATCATTTACGAAAAAAAATTTCTCGAATTCGAAATACGATAGTCACGGAGAAATGCAAAGCTATAATCTTTTGAAATATTTCCTTTCGCAAATTACGCAACGCAGTTGAATGGTGCTATTTTTAAATTTATAGATTGAAATTTATAGCCAATAGAAAACAACTTTTGCCTTTCAGTACCAGAAGATTACTAAATAAGCTGAGTTAAAGCGGTAAAAGACAATTATTTTGCTGACTACGCAACCACTTTATATAAACAACTGACTTCAGAAATGTTTTATTTATTTTGTAAATGTTCGTTAACATTAACAGAAAACGTTAATTCAGTCATTCAAAAAAATGGGGTTTTTTTTTTTGGCAAAAATCAGTTTAAAAGCGATTGTGCATAATTGCGAAACTTGAAAATATTTTGTCCGGAATTAATACTCTATTAAGAAGTATAATTAGCTAAAGTTTGTGTACATTATCTTTTGAACGCCAGACTGGTCAGCCTTTGTTACACGCGTAATTTTAGATCAGCTAGACAGGGTCCCGACCTTCAAATGTCCGTATAATGCCGCAGGTATTTGAAAATGTAGATAAATTTACATTTACATCATTGCTTAGCAAGAGAGCCAAGCATGGCTACCCCTAGAAATCTAGAATAACTATGATATAAAATATCAAAGAACCTGAAGTTAACTAACGAAGCGAGCGGAAAGTCTAACGAACCGACAGACGAACGAATAGACTAAAGCCCCGTTTACACTAGCGATTTTTGCGGCGATTTTTGCCGTCCATACAATTTATTTTGTCCATAATAAATAATGGTAAAGAACTTACTTGTAAAGTTTTTTCAGGATACCAAGATGTTCCTAGACGAATGTCTCTTTTGAAGGATGAGACAAAAGATTTCATATTTCAAAATTGCCACAAAAATCGCAGCAAAAATCGCCGCAAAAATCGCCATGTAAAAGGGGCTTAATGTACGAAAGAATAAACTGAGCACGAACGAGTATCAAAGAGTGCAGAGGTAGTTTTACTCGTGTATTTGAACACTATTTTTATAGGAAAATGTTTACATGGAATATGGAATACATCAAAAGTAAAATGGGGATATTGAAGATTATCGAAATTGTGAGTATGTCGGTGTTCAAAAACAGATGGCTACAGTAAAAAGACGTATAAAAAAACCACTATTTTCCCAAGTCAGGCTGAAATGCTTCTTATATATTAAGTATCTATCTAAACTGTAGAAGGTTAGATCTACAAAATGATTCGTAATTTTGCTGTATTTTACGAAACTCACTGACATAAATACATAGATGTTTATAAAATATTTGAAATATAACGTGCACGCTGATTGGCTGGTTACCGTGTTTATATCAGAAGATAGCGACACGCTCGCGCAAAATCATTTTAAAATATTTTTATAAAAGCAATATATAATATATAATATAAACACTTTGGGAGCTCCAGAGCACTCGAGAAGCAAGAGAAACACTCAACTACGCCTCGTGTTCCTAAACTTGCTTCTCTCGTAGCAAAAATCGCCGCAAAACTTGCTAGTGCAAACGCGTCTTTAGAAAAGTATTTTGCACACAATCTTATTTACTGCTTTTCTATGACTTTTCAGATCCTCACGTGCGTTGCATTTTCATGCATAACAGTTTCTAAGAATGGATTTGAGGATGATTTCCATGAAGAACATAAAACTCACTACAAATCTATGCAGATATTGAACATTTTTGGATTTATAGTGGCAATTTTCATCGTCGTCTCAGTTTCCTGCACCAAATCAAACCAGGATTTTCTTCTCCTTTTGAAGATTGTGGTAACCATTTTAGGTGTAAAATGTGTAAATGTGTAAATGTGTAAATGCGTAAATGTGTAAATGTGTCAATGTGTAAATGTGTAAATGCGTAAATGTGTAAATGTGTAAATGCGTAAATGTGTAAATGTGTAAATGCGTAAATGCGTAAATGTGTAAATGCGTAAATGCGTAAATGTGTAAATGCGTAAATGTGTAAATGTGTAAATGCGTAAATGCGTAAATGTGTAAATGTGTAAATGTGTAAATGCGTAAATGTGTAAATGTGTAAATGTGTAAATGCGTAAATGTGTAAATGTGTAAATGCGTAAATGTGTAAATGTGTAAATGTGTAAATGTGTAAATGTGTAAATGCGTAAATGTGTAAATGTGTAAATGTGTAAATGCGTAAATGTGTAAATGTGTAAATGTGTAAATGCGTAAATGCGTAAATGTGTAAATGTGTAAATGTGTAAATGCGTAAATGTGTAAATGTGTAAATGTGTAAATGTGTAAATGCGTAAATGCGTAAATGCGTAAATGCGTAAATGCGTAAATGTGTAAATGCGTAAATGCGTAAATGCGTAAATGTGTAAATGTGTAAATGTGTAAATGCGTAAACGCGTAAACGCGTAAATGCGTAAATGCGTAAACGCGTAAACGCGTAAATGCGTAAATGCGTAAATGCGTAAATGCGTAAATGCGTAAATGCGTAAATGCGTAAATGAGTAAATGCGTAAATGCGTAAACGCGTAAATGCGTAAATGCGTAAATGCGTAAATGAGTAAATGCGTAAATGAGTAAATGCGTAAATGAGTAAATGAGTAAATGCGTAAATGAGTAAATGCGTAAATGAGTAAATGCGTAAATGCGTAAATGCGTAAATGCGTAAATGCGTAAATGCGTAAATGCGTAAATGAGTAAATGCGTAAATGATTAAATGTGTAAATGTGTAAATGCGTAAATGCGTAAATGCGTAAATGCGTAAATGCGTAAATGCGTAAATGCGTAAATGCGCAAATGCGTAAATGCGTAAATGCGTAAATGCGTAAATGTCTAAATGTCTAAATGTCTAAATGTTCTTTTTTTCCGGTGGACAACGTTAATGGCATTAACTGTATTTATTTTATTATATGCAGCTCTAAGGCCCCGTCCACACGTGTCTGCAAACTTTTGTGTCTGTATCCGCAAAGTTTACGAAAACGGCTACGTGTGGACGGTGAAAACGATTCGAATACGCTGCGTGTGGACGCAAACATTTTCGTATCCGCAAAAAATAATTTGCGGATACAAAAGTTTCCGGATTCGTGTAGACGGGGCCTAAGTTCTCATCTATACTTGGATGCACCTTCGTCTCTGATAAAGTCATCCTCATTAGTATTTTTCTAAAGAACACGAATAAGGTGAATAAAATCCTTTGCACCATCTTATATTTCAGAATATGTTTCTCTGTGTTATCATGTTTCTCGGGTGCTTTATTTCCGCGATAATCGTGTTGAAAGAAGCAACGCATGAGTACGACAGTGTTCTATACAAGACAAACCATGGCAAATGGAGGTGGAATACCGATAACACCATTGCAGCTGTCGTAAGTAGAACAGGTTTCTTATAATAGACCTCTTCGGCTCTGACGTAATGTTTTCCCATTTTCAGACCACGTCATTCCCTAGAGCATCATTTCTTTGTTTAAGGTTTGCGCTCGGTTGCACATGAGAAGACACATGAATATGGATACAGCTCAAAAAAAGAATCTTATTCTCAAGGGAATGACACGTGGTCTGAAATGGGAAAACATTACAAGCCTAAGATGTCTATTGTGAAAAACTCACTGCCATAAGTCGTGCCGTTTTCTACAATTTTAATTGACCGATTTTTTTTCTCGCGCGATACGATTGGTCTGGCGGTGCCAGATTCATTAAGGAAACACAATAGAAATCATGACCATGAAGGAGGTTTTATGTAGTGTTTAGTAAACGAGTAGGAGTGTCTTATCGGGTCTAAAACCACTCGGCTGTTCCTCGTGTTTCAGACCCGATAAAACAGTCCTACTTGTTTATTAAATAAAGGTTCAAACGCTAGGGAGAGGTTTTGAATTCTAGTGCAAAACCGAGCCCGTGCGTTTGAACTGGTTTAAAATATCAACCCTAAATTCCATTGTTTTGATGCAAAACACGAAATACTAAATTATATTGAATTTAGAGAGGTAGATTACTATTCTTTTGGAAATAGAGTGTTAACAATATATCCGTGTAATTAAAAACCTATCCCGGGTTTATAATTCAGCCCCGTTCTCCCCTGTTGATATCAATTCCACCCCCGGCTTTAAGAATCTGGGTTTTCCGAAGAATTTAAGAACCTACATCAAATAATGGATTTAGGGTGTGGTTGATTTTTAAACACTACTCGAAGCCTAGCTTGAATGCTTTGCATTTAACCAGTGAACCAATGTATGGAAAATGGCGGATAAGAAAAGTACAAGAAAAGAAAAGTATTGTTCGTTAATTTGCTATTAAGGTGGCTGCCTACTTTTGAACGTTCGAATTGAGCCCACGATGAGCGCGCGCTCAAAAACCGCTGAAAAATCTACAATATTTTACTGAAGGACCATACGCGTTTTGAGCTTCAACAGGGCAAAACCCTCAAATTTTGCACGGGACTCTATATTTTTTAATGGCTCATTCGAAAAAACTCTTAAAAACCTATGTTATATCAACATCTTAGAAAAAGTTTAAATCAGCAACACATGAAAAAATAGATTTTCGTAGAGATTTTTGTTCGACTTTATGAGATTTTTAAGAGCACCGAAACTACAAAATATAAGAAAACAATTTATCTTTTTGTCTTTTTGTTGAAAATATCCATGTATTATTGTAGAATGATTGACTAACCTTCATTTGTGCAATCATATAGTCTACAAATAACTTTGATCTTATGGATCTTAATTTTTTTCTAATCACTTCCGGTGGCGCAGATTTTACTCCAAAAGCTAGTGCGTAGGCTGCCATTAAATGCTGATTATCTCGAAAACAAGCTCGGGACACCCAATTTTTCTTTCCAGATTTGGAATCAGCATTAAATTTCAATTCGGAAAATCGATGTTTTAAAAAAAGTTTAAATCAATTTTCAAAAGTAGGCAGTCACCTTAAAAAGCAGATATAAAGCAGAGTTTCCTTTTTAGATACTCTTATCTAGTAAACACATGCAGTATTCATTCATCAACGTAATCCGTATTTGACAATTATTACTTTTACAGGTTGTAGATTTCCTTGCAGCAGCTGCTTTTTTCATCGACGGTATTATGCAAATCCGTGAGCCCGCACGTGAAGCTCAAGCTACCGCACATGGCCGTCCCAGGACCGTAGGAGAGGAATGTGTGGCATTCTTTAGGGGGTAACTTGAATGAAAACGCCTTAATCTTTAAAAGTCCAAATAATTGAAGTATTGGAGGGTGATATGACTCAATTATGACTAAGTAAACAAGATAAGTGAAATTGTAGCCTAGGAGCACTTGCAAATAAGACATTTTGGCTCAAAAGCGAAAAGAACAATAGGGTTGAGTAAATGACGTCATTTACTCACAATTTAGATGCTGAATAAAATCGATTATTTCTATCGGCCACTATTTACTGTAACAAAAATGTTGCAACTCGTAGTTTTAAAAGCTCAGTGCTATTAGACGGTGAATTTGTGGGTAGCACAGGGTTCGTGCTACATCTCCGACACAAAATTCAAGGTCTTTTTGAGGTTCAAAATTATGATTATCAAGGATCAATTTTGCTTGTGAATTTCTTCCTAACAATGTATATGAACAATACGTTATCTTCAGGCTCCATGTCATCGACGTAAAATGATGGGAAATAGCATATAAGGTCTAGGGCAAACGTCGAACTTTCCATTCACGAACTTAATATTATATCACAGAATGCCGCCTCATTATCACCTGATACCCATTGTTTTTACTGAGTTGGGTGCATGGAAAGTTCGACGTTTGCACTAGGCCTAAGTTAACAACCTCATTCACGTAAGTAATAAATGGATTTTCAGCAAAAATTAGGTTACAGTAGATAATTATAATGCAAGGAGTATTCCTGGAGTATCCAGCAACATTGCCATTCTTGAGGGCTTTTCAAGTGCACTTAAAGGGGCACTTGGATGAAAACGCACCAAGTTTTGAAAGTCCGAATAATTGAAGTATTTGAGGATAATATGACTCCATTATGATTATGTAAACTAGATTAGTGATCATTTTAGCCTGGGAGCCACTTGCCATTGAGATATTGTGGTTCAAAAGCAGAAAGAACAATAGGGTTGAGTAAAATGAGGTCATTTACTATCGACCAGGTATAACTATGAAATTGACTTAGCTGAATATATACAGTTTTTGTCTGTGTAAACAGCAACCTAAAAATTGAATGACATTTGAATAGCCTTTCATTTTATCGTTTAGAAATACGATATGAATGCTGTGATAAGTGACATTGTTCAATGTTTTAGCAAAATAAACTTTATTCACCTTAACTTGTGGAAAGCAGTTAGCTTAAGTACAAGCTGCACGTCAAGACACGACTGGGGACGAGTCAGGTAGCGATAGCAAATCGACAGTAATCGGAAAGAAAGAATAAAGCCGGCACTTCTTCATTTGAGGGGTGATTGGTTCCGAAGTTCAGCGATTGTCTACGAGACAGACTTCGGTAATCGGCTGACTGCTGATTGGTTGTTCGAGTACTTTTTGGGCTTTCTGTGGTGTTACACTCTTACTCACGGACACACAACCAATGGCATAGTGAATTCGCCTCTTCGAGGCAGTAGCCACAAAAACTGTACCCTCGGTCTTGATAACGGCCTAACAGCCTCGTTCCGTATATTCAAGACCTCGGGCACAGTTTTTCCCTATCCGGACCTCTTGGCCAATAAATAACATATATTTCCTGAGAATTTCGTCAGGAAAGTCTAGTAGGTCGAGATTAAGAGTACAGTAACTTCACACGCGTAACGCAACACGGTTCTCTCATACAGAGAGTTGTGGTTGTATTTTCGAGGTTTAGCTGGACATTGCATCACGAGCTACATAAAAACGCTCTGTTATTCAAATACAACGGGATCTTTTGGCAAGCCTTCGCACAAGCAATCTAGCTTTGAGAATATGCAAACGATAGGCAAACCAAGTTTACGCTTATCGTCTTTCGAAAAGTTATCAGTGACTTGCATCGTGACCTCATTGATTGTTCCTAGTTTCAACACGTCAAATTACAACCCAGATCATATAGACCGCTTGTAGCACGTCGGAATGCAGCTCAATTTGGAGGACATAACGATAGGTTTCCAATATTCTCAAGAGATTGAAATTCTTTTGTTTTGTCCTCCAAATTGAGTTGCTTTGATGTCACATGCAAGGGGTCTATTTGGAGGACATAACAATAGGTTTCTAATTCTCAGGAGATTGAAATTCTTTTGTTTTGTCCTCCAAATTGAGTTGCTTTGATGTCACATGCAAGGGGTCTATTTGGAGGACATAACAATAGGTTTCTTATTCTCAGATTGAAATTCTTTTGTTTTGTCCTCCAAATTGAGCTGATTTGACGTCACATGCAAGGGGTCTATTTAAAGCCCGCGAAATCTTGGCAAATGGACAAACAACACCTTATATGGCAACAACCAAATTTGGAAAGCAATAACAACTATCTACTGAATAACCAATCAAAGCGCACTGCAGTTTATTCACTCCTTATAGTTGTTTTAAAGAAAACGCGTAGCCCAGATCACGAACTATCCTAGGCAAGTAGGAAGAAGTGAAACCAGCATAAGGAAGAAGTTAAACGCACAAGTCTTAAGGTACCGAAGTTACATGTCCGTCCCGCCACACGTATTTTTTCGAAAACGCAACTTTTTTTGTTCCGTTAAAAAAAAACATTCTCGAGCACCGCGCCGTTCTCGAATCATTTTCGCTTGTGCACACATCGGTTTTCAAAAAGTTGTTTTCAAGGCCAAAATTCAAAGAACGAATTCCGTTTTCAAAAATATTCAGATACGCGGGACGGGACCTCATTGCAGTGAAAACTTTGCTTCAATATTGTTTAGATGCAAGCCTAAGATGACTCCAATGTAACTGCGTTCTGCATAATGTGATCTTTTAACCTGCTTGTATCGCATCAAAAAATTCGGAAATCTCTTGATTTACCTTAATGTAGTGAGATAACGGTTTATTCGCGTTTGGAGAAAATGTATGCAACTAGTTGCGCTGCAAAATAGGCCGAAACACTGACCATAAATATAATGCAGCGGATCAATTTTCTTAGAACACGGCAGACAAAGCTTTGATGATGTATTTACCAAGAAAATGACGTTTCTTGGAAATCCATTAATTATCGAGCGAAACTAAAGACTTTATTCTGAAAAACAGTTAGAAAATCGGACCGTAACGATAAACGCGAAGTCAAGGCCTAAATGTTTGAACTACTATACAGTAAATTAAGAAATTTCCGCGTGTTTGTGACGCGATGCGAGGGAGTTGGAAAATTACAAAACGCGCTCACTATTAAGTTGGGGTCACCGTAACAGTAGAATAGCAGCACAACTATTTTTTCCTGGAAACGATTACCTGAGATTGATCGTTTAAGGCGCGTTATGAAAGAACAATTAACTATGGAAGACGTATGAGTCTTAACCAAAAGCTTCAAAATAGCAGCAGAAAAATCTTAAGTTTTACTAATAAAGGATTTGTTTTTCCCTTAACTTCGAGCAGAATTTCTTGGAACTGACAAAACTCTTAGAGGTCGTTGAACTCCTTTTAGAATTAAATAGTAAGCATTCCTGAAAAAAAAATGCAAGTCTTCGATACCGTCTGTTTACAACTTTTTAAGTAGAGGTTACTGTGTTTAGCTCGCGGTTCGAATAAAATGTAGGGTCCAAGCTGCTAGTTTAATTTAGTATCGGGGAGTTAAGTCAAAATACGAGCGCGTTACTTTGGCGTCAAGACAACCTCGGGAAGGTTGTTTCAGTATCGTTCAAATTGACGTTTTCTACGGCTTTAACGCTGAAAGCAGTGCTGAAATAATAAGTCGGTGGGGACTGATCCGAAATGTGCGATCCCAGACTAACAGTAGTTTTTCTGCTTTCGTGTTTTCTAGCCGTTGAAACAAAAGAAAATGATATTCCTAACTTGAAGATCAACTTCGTTGTTCCGGATATGAACATATTACATTTTGCAGCTCTCCACTGGGTCCCAGGTTCAGTATTCACTGAGATCTCCGACCGACATCAACGTTTTTCGAAATTGGTATTTACTTAATAGTTTGAAAGCTTAGACGAGGATAAGTATCCTGGGGTAAAAAAAAACACCCTAGCATAATATTGAATATTTTATAGTTGACGCGTTTGTAGGTTAGTTTTACATGGCTTTCTTAAAGACTCTCCGTTTATGCAGTGCAAATCTACGCAGTATTCGGTATGGAAAAAGGACCCAAAATCTTCCACAGATTTTATTTCCGTAGTCAAGAACAATACTTATGTGATTATCTTGCTCCTTTGGGGGGCGTTATTGTTTATTTTTTTGTAAACTAAGTCATAAAAGCTTTGCCTTTTTTTATTCATAGCAAGAACGAACATGTCCAGCGAGATAAACTTGGGCTATTTGAAGAGCAAGAAAGGAATTCTGAAGATTGTGGAGAGTGTAAGTATGTCATTATTCATGGACTCGATTAACTTTTATCTCCAAGCCGGAAATATAGAGTTATGCGTAGCGTTTAGTAGTAAATACCACTTCAAGTTTTGACCATCCTTGATTTCTCAGAATCTAAAGATTAATTATGCATAGAAGTTTTGTCCAATCAGATTTCAGTTTAGGTCACATCCTTGATTTCTCAGAATCTTAGAATAAATCAGAATTTTTAACCAATCATATTCCAGTTTAGGTCTTGACAATCCTTGATTTATCAGAATACAAGAATCAACATCTGAGTTGAATTTCTGGCCAATCAGATTTCAGTTTAGGTCACATCCTTGATTTCTCAGAATCTTAGAATAAATCAGAATTTTTAACCAATCATATTCCAGTTTAGGTCTTGACCATCCTTGATTTATCAGAATACAAGAATCAACATCTGAGTTGAATTTCTGGCCAATCAGATTTTGGTTTAGGTCATATCCTTGACTTCTCAGAATCCGGAATAAATTAACAATATATACCGACTCGGAACCTACATAGATAGCGTGTTCTCATTGGTTCGCTATATCGGAATTTTGGACGATGTTCACCTTGAAAACTCGGGACAATTTTGAAACAAGATGGCAGCTCAGTCGAAATTCGCGGTTTTTTTTAGATTTTTTAAATTTTATTTATGTATTTATACATAATTTATTTATTATCTACTACAACAAATAATATATTGATACAAAAAAAAACCCTTATAATTAAGGCAAGAAACAAAAAGAAAAGAAAAAGATAAAGGATTGCGTTTTGCTAGTGCGTTTTAGAGTGACATTGCAGACATTTTACAAAATCCCTTGGCTGACTGAAACACGAGAAAGGCCACAAAATACGATTCCAAGAAAAACCCAATACCTAATGAATAGTGTTTCGTAGACCGACAAAGTAACTTGTTTCGCCAAACAAGTTTAGTTTGTGGAGCTTTGAATGTCAGTTTTTGTTTACCTTTGTATCAACATGGTTTTCAAAAATACAGTAAATATGGAGACAAAAAGAGCTAAATATACTATTAGGTATATTTATCTGTTCAGCAAAAACGAACACAGCAAAATGAAGGTTTGATTTTCCAGTTTTCTGTCGAAAATAAGAATTCATGAGGAAAACACAACAGAAATAACGACGGTGAAGAGTGTTGTAAATCTGATACAGAATCATGTTATTTGCATAAACTTTAACTTGGAATTTCTTGGGTAGACTCACTTTTATCTTGAAAAAAATTCAGTGAAACACAAAGGAACTATTCTAGACGTTTGTTAAACGATACACAATATTCGTGTCTGTGTTGTAAATGATATGAACGTCTACTCATACTGTATATATTACTTATCACGCGCATTTTGTTGATCCTAAGCTGTCAATTCAGTCTGAGAAAATAACAGCTTCAGATTCAAAGAAGATAGCGGTATAATTCCTCTATCTCCAGCACAAATTCCACGCATATTTTTGAACAATTATTCACCTCAGAAAAAGTCATTATGGTAAATATTTACCTCGCCGCTTTAAGAGTCACAGCTCCGTAAACATTAAGCAATTAGTATAGGCTACAAGAACGAGTTGATTTTTTTTGTCAAATACAAACTAGTCGGTCAAAATATAGATGCAAACAAGTTTTGAATTAAAGTTTTGGCTATTCTCTACTTTCACATCCCCATAATGCTTTGCTTTTTTTTGGGAGGGGGGGGGGGGGGGGATAACCAATCAAAAAACTGTCCCAAATTGAAAAGTTTGCTTTTATCTGTACAACACTGAATATCAGTTTATTCCAAGTTATTTTTCCGTATACAGATCATCAAGAGTTTTAGTCTTGCAGAAAATGTATTGACTTACAAAATTTTGTTAAAATTTACCTTAAACGTCTTCAAGCTTCTATCTTTTTCTGTGTTTTACTTCTTCATTTTACCTTTGCATACCAAGAGTTTTGGTCTTACAGAAAATGTATTGACTTAGGGACTGGTCATAAAATATAGGGGGGGGGTGGGTCACATAATTTAGGGGGTGGGGCACATAATTTTGAACTCCTTCAAAGGGGTGGGCTATTGATAAAATTTGAGAACTAAAAAGGGTGGGCCATTACAAAATAGAGCAGTATTACAATTGTCATCATCAGAATTTCTCAAAGAAATTTGCAGTTGCAGAGGATCTAGTTAGGAAGTATCTAGAACATCTGTAGTACCTTCAAATGAAAAAAATTAAAAGGGGCAAATGAAAAGAAAAGAATAAGGAAGAGAAAGTTAAAGCATACGAAGGATATGACTAGAAAGACATTAGCGGAATGCTTAAGAAGCAGAGGGTTGCAGTCTTGGACCTCTTTTTTAAAAACAGCACAACTTGCTCAAGCTCAAAATGATAAAAATTGAGAAAGTCCAAGTAATAAATGCTTGGCTGTCTATGCAGCTTTTAAATACTACAACAAGTACAACAGATGGTACTTCACACAAGGACACTGAAGATGATGATAATCCATATGAGGACCCTAATCAGGATACTGAAGATTTGGATAGTGACAAAGAAAGACTGACATTGATACTCATGAAATAGGAATTACTTGAATGGAATGCTACGATAAGTGGTAGACGTGTGCAACCAAGAAAATTCTTTTGGGATTTAGATTTTTTTCAGGGGTGGGTCATCTGTAATTTTGCTTCTAAACTGGGGTTGGGTCATCCCATTTTCAGCATCATTTTATGATGGGCCAAGATAAAAAACACTGATTCTATTCTGATTTTGCCCCCCCCCCCCTAAACTTTATGTCCAGTCCCTTACAAAAAATGTTTAAAATTTACCTTAAACGTCTTCAAGCTTCTACCTTTTTCTGTTTTTTACTTCTTCATTTTATATTTAGATACCCGACAAGGAATTTTCAACATTGTCTGATCAGCCTTCAGCATAATAAGTGGGGTTTTAACCTCTGGTTACCCCCCAAAGACACAAAGGATTATGGGGATGTGAAAGTCGAGAATTCACATTTCAGTTTATTTCACTGGATCATCCTTGATCCTTCATTTCTGAAAGTCCCAGAATAAATTAGCCAAATATGCAAGCAACTACGTGGATAATTTTTGTCCAATCAGATTCCACGATTGGTTCTTCACTATCCTTTTTAATCTGACCTAAAATTGTGGGATCCCTGTGGCGAGTTTTAAGACACAGGAAGACCAAGTTTGTTTTTTTTCCTTTGTGAGATATGCCAAGTGGGAAACAAATTCAATAAGTATATTGATATTTAATTGAAGCTTCTTTTATGTGCATTTAGCTATTTGTTTGTGGTATTTCACAAACAAATAGAGCGTGATAAGTATGTTTTAGGTCCCAACAATGCTGGGATTGTAGCTATTCTTGGTTTGCAATCAATCCCAAGAGAGCACAATAACAAAAGGGATGTCCGCCATGTTGGAAGATATAACAAAAGGATTAATTGAAAAATCTTTTGTCAAATTCTTCCAACATGGCGGCTATGACGCCTATTTGCAAACGAAGAATTCTCTGAAATATTACACAAACCAACATTGTTACTATGTAATGATTGCAAACTACGACAATTTATATGACTGTATGATATATTATATTATTATATATCATATCTTTTCTACTTCCTTCATTACATTCATGCATTTAGGTTGCAAAAACCACATGACTAAGATTATTATAAACAACAGAAATAACACCAAAATAATATAATAAAAACTGATCTAAACAAGAACAAATATGCTATTGAAGTACTAGTTAAGAGTTTTGTTCTATTCAAATACGGTTTAGTTACCTTTTCTAGCTCTCTTTATGGCTTGTTCTTGGCGCCGACGGTGGAGACCTTTGGTGAAGTGTAGCGAATGTGACTACATGTGTTTAGTAGAACCCCAAATGGAAGAATATAAAACATAATTCAACCAGGAGTAGTCAAGTCTAGTCCAGTTTATCGACCAACCAAGTTATTTTCTTTCACGGTTGTTTGTTTGGTTTACTATTGATAGTTGAATTCATCTTCTTCGAGAGCAGCAAAGCTGTACGAAGGAAGCCATCTTGTTTTATCCACAGGGAACCCAAGTTAAAGCCTTTTTCTTTCGTTTTGTTTGTTTGTTTGTTTAGAGTGCAAACAATTAATCCGTGAAACACTATTACTAAATAGTACAAAATAGTGCTAATTAAACAATAGGAAACAATGGAATTTGCATTAATTTGTACTATTTAGCATTACTAAAGTTTGGCGGTTATATTGTACTCTATTCGTTTTCTTTGTTCGTTTGTCGTTTTCTAAAAATTGCTGTTGTCGTTGTGCTATGGCTTTTTTTTTTCTCTAAATCTCTTTAGATACAACTTCACTAAGATTTTATTCAAGCATTTTTCACACTCACTTGTGTAAGAAAATTGCTTTAAATCTTCAGACACGGTTTTCAAATCAGTATTTCGCTTCGTTTCGTGTCATTTCGTCGTTCATTAAGGGAAGGTAATAAGTATAGAATTAAATCAAATTAACAACAAATATTTTTTTTTTCTAGCTCGTGACTTGTGTGGCTTTTGCAAGCATGATGGTCGCAAATAAAGGGTATTGTTTGACAGGAGCTATTTATCAGTACCCCAGTAGCGGAGACTCAATCAAATCAGGAAGACTCGAGTACTATTTTCGTTATGACTTCTTTATAGCTATTCACCTCATTGGCTTTATCGCAGCCATGCTCATCTTCGTGGTGCATTTCATCTCTCCTCAAGAGCCTGTGGGGTCTGCTAAGATATGGAACATCGTGGTAAGTATTTTATTTACCATTTTTAGTAATGATACTTCTTTCAAGTTTGTCGTTTCAAAATTCATGTCAGATGAATAAATTATCTCTGTGAGTGACGTTAAAGTTGAAGCCAGTAAAATATTTGAATAGCTCGCTTTTTTTTAAAAAATACAAAAAACGAAAAAAAACCAATAAATTCTTCGTTTGCACGTTACGTCATCGCGGTCATGTTGGTGCCATTTAACAAAAGATTTCTCATTAGCATCCATTATTAACGGTACCACAATGGCCGCCATGTTTTTGTATTTTAACTCTCTTGGGAATGCTTGCAACCCATCAATATAAAAGCTAACAAGCGTGATGAGGGGTAGGCGAAAGGACTTGAGGTCCCAGCGGGAATTGTCCTATGTTATAATGACGTCACATCAAAACGGTCTATCGTTCTAACGCTAAGGATCATGGTCGTCAGAGGGGTACAGAATGACAACAACACAAAGAAAAACACAATAAATTGCATTTACACAACAGAGAAGGGACGAATAACAACAAAATACTATCAACATCGAAGGATAAACCTTGACACATATATGGATATATGGAACATATATGGAAACTGGACAATTTGAAGCCAAACTTTCGATGATAAGAAGATTTTGTCGAAATTCCCATTGTTCTCGGTGATCCTGTCCCCCATTTTATATGAATAAATTATTACTGTGAGTGACGTTGAAGCCAGTAAAATGTTTCAAGAGCTGAATTCAGATAAACAAATTTTTGAACAATGAAATATTTTAAGCTATAAATCAATGTTCTTGTTTTGAACACGATAGGCTCAATATTCATGTGCCGGTATTTTTTTTTCTTTTTCAGAACCTTGGGTTCTGTGTCCTACTTCTCATTCTGTGTGCTGTTACAGGTGCTTTAATGATCGAATTCGCCGGTTATGAAATTGGTAAAGTTAAAATAGGGAAATGGTCAACATATACTGATCACCGTCTTGCAGCTATTGTGAGTAGATACAAGAGCTTGCTTTTAAAATCATTTTCCTAGGCAAATCCGTTCATAAAATATTTAAGCTTTTTAATTGTCTCTCTCTCTCTCTCTCTCTCTCTCTCTCCATGGAAAGCAATTTTTTTTATGAGTTGATGGAACTACCGTGGCTAAATAAAGGTGTTTCATTCATTCATTCATTCTCTCTTCTTTTTTTTTCATATTTCTCTCACATCTTTTTTTCGTCCTTGATTTCAGGCTTTCAGTTTCATCTCCACTATTGTTTTCATCGTCGACGCCATTTTCCAATTTCTGGAACTTCGTACTGTGTTTTCTGGTACCACTGAATAGCTCACCTTCTGATCACTGACTCCATCGGTACTTCTTATATATACTTCTTATATATATAGAGGATATATATACTTGAAGATATGAAGTTTATCTTCGAGTGGTAAAAATATTACAAAAGTGCCGAGTGCAGAGAACGAGTGAAATGTTTTTCAAAGCGAGAAGATAAACTTCATATCTTCAGGTCAACGTGTAAATTTCTTGACGTACAAACACATCCACAAACAAACAACTTGTTGCAGTGCGTGTTGAAGTTAGAGGAAAACTAAGTGATGTCATCGATATCTTCAGGCGTGACATATGGAAAGACGTCATTGACGGATGTATCCGGATGTGTAGTTAGGATGTTGTTTGTATGAAAAAATACGAGTGCCGTATTTCCCAGTAAACCAGTTGCATTTATATAATGAAATTAGTTTCAACTCTGAATCGTTTTGGATTTAGGGCGAATCCACGTGACTTGTACACCAGGCATTTCCGGTTCTGGTATGATAGATTTGGGAGGCTTTCTGTTATTGTGTTAACCAGTTAGAGAGTCTGTTGGGTTCAAGGTAACCAGCTGATCTGAAAAAGTTAGTTAACCAGTTAGACAGTCTGTTGGGTTCAAGGTAACCAGCTGATCTGAAAGAAAAAAAAAGAAGTTAGCCAATCAGAATCGAGCAAAATTGCAACAAAGTGTCACTTTGCCTCTAAAAATTATGGATTTCTAGGCCACCAAATGAAAAAAAAACGTTGCAAATACGATCTTGATAATCGTGACCGATAATTAATGGGTTTTATATTTTCATGATTGTAATGTCAGGAACGGATTTGAAACTTTTTCTCTGGTCAATTTTCGCAGGTTTGATGACACCTCAGTTTAATTGCAGTGACGTCATTTCTTAGCCACTAGAGCCGTTTTCGTACGACTGTGAAAAAGCTCAGTGCCGTAAGCGTGACGTGCCGTGAATGTGATGCTTTCTATAATTTTAATTGGCTGATTTTTTCACGCGCAATGTGATTGGTCTGGCATTGCCGTGACCTTGGCGTGACCTTTTCCGCACCGTGTTTATGCCGTGTTGCGGATATTTGATTGGATGAAGAGTATATTCTCGTGCAATGTGATTTGTCTGGCGTATCCCTTGCTGTGTCACGAACGTGTTCGTGCCGTGAACTTTTCACCGTCATACGAAAACTGCACTATTTCAGATCAGCTGGAAGGCGAACATGGTGTATTTAGGACTAGTTTGGGTCACTAACAAAATATTTTTATTATCATGGTTTTGTTTCTACCGGCCTAAGCCAGACCAGAATGCGATGTTTTTCTGAACTTCCAATTTAAGATCAGCTTCATACTTCATTCGGGAACTTAAAATATAGTACTTGTATAACAATTGTTGTAAGCTACACGTAACTGACAATAAATGAAGTACCTACGCATACAGAAAAACTACTTCATGGTTTGGTGATTATGTCAATACGAATTAAAATAAACTCTACAAAATTTCTCGATTCTCATTGGACAAGAGAAGTACAATTAAATCCCTTATAGTACACTTAACAAATTACTCGTCTCTGATTGGTGGAGAGGAGTACAAATTCTAGCGCTAATTGTACTCCGTAATTGTAATACGTCCAAGACAATGTCAAAACAATTATTTTCTATCATTTTGTACTTACAAAACATATAAATAAAATTTTAAAGCCGTAAAAACTATTATTTTTTATGTATTTCAGTTGCACGATGGACTGAAAATCGGCCGCCAAAATAGATAAAAATGAACGGCGTCGCTTAGCATTTTTTACTGAAATTTTGTTGAGTGAACTATAAACAAAAAATCCCACGATCTTCTTGTACAATTTGGAAATTAATAGACACGAGTTATGTTTTGAAAGTTCTTGTAATTGCAATTAAGTCCCAATTAAGTTTCTCAATTTTGTTGAGTGTATTATAAACAATATTTTTATAGCCAGAATTTATAGATACTCGTGATGGTTTGAAAGTTCTCAAATTGGACTCGCCTAAAAGCTCCTCCAAATTTTTAAAAAATTTCCAAACAGCACTCGTACCTATAATTTCCGAATCGTACTCAAGATTTCTTATAGTAATTTTTAAATTGCTAATATTTCATGGTCAATGAAGAGAATAGAATCGATCGATCGATGCCATGTACTGCTTGATTTATGCCTCAATGATTCACACTTACAGCTACACCCCATCATATAAAATACTCTTATAAAGCTTTAATGATATCCTAAGTGTATGAGAATATACACTCAATTGAAGAATCGTTGTCGGGTTCAGAAACATAGAACATAGAAGCTAATATCCTAATCCTAATATCATCACATTTAATAAAAAGAGTCTTTGAGATACTTTACTGCCTCAGTTATTGAAAATCTTAACGGTTTTTTTTATCTATCTCAGAGCCGAGCTCAATCAAATCTGAGACTGAGTAAGTTTTGACCAAGGTGACAAATAGCTGTCACGCCAACGCATGCGTAAATTTGCTTCGATGAATTTCACACCACATTTTCGACCAATCACCACACCGGTACTTAACATACTCAATCGTGAATGATATCTTAAAAATGTATTACTGATGTAACGAAATGCATCAATATACTGAATGACAAGTTTTTGCATACACAAGTGCTTCAAGAACGACAGATCTAGGAGTGGCTGCGTTTATTTGGCTGGTTATCAATAACCAACACTCCTTTCATATCTTCTCGGTACTAGGTAAGTAAATGTATATTTAATACTGTATATGCATAGATTTTTTTTTTACTGTCGTTTTTGTGATTTATTTGGAGTTATTTACATGGAAATTATAGTTATTTAAATATGAAAAATATTAAGAAGTGTAATCAAATTCTATCATTCAATTTATCTTTTAAGCCCCATTGTATTATCCAATACTACAATACGTTATTCAGAAATCGTTAATTCTTTTTGCGGTTGAGTATTGGAATAAAGGGAATATAACATTGACTCTATGATATCACACTGAACATATCTAATCACTTAGCATTTATAAATATTTCAAAAGTTAATAAAAAAATAAGAAACTTTTAAAACTTAAGTAAAATATTGAGGCTTTCATAGAAAAAACTTTTCACAAAAAATATTTTTTTATTTTTATGTTTTGTTTGATGTTTTGTGATTCCAATTAATTATGATAAATTTAAAAAATTTATATTCAATATTATCCATTGCTTTTGATTCAAAACGTTCGTCGCTCATAGCTAGTGTTTCAATCTTAGAAACTCTTCAATGAAGTCTACAAACATTTTGTTTGCTATTAAATAACTTAATTTGGTAATACTTTTGCTAAAATGTGTTTATTCGTCCAGCTTTGCACGAATGAACATTCGTGCTTGGCGTCAGTGTTTTGTCAAAGTTCTTTAAGTCTTTAATAATAATCACGACTCATAAATATCTTAAAGGGGAATGTTTTTGACAGTAAACAATATTTCAAGGTAGATTTTTTTGATAGTGAACAATTCCAATTACTGAGATATTTATTAAATTTGGAATTTCAAATCAAAGGATTGGTATTTATGTCAGGGTATTTAGGTTCGGTAATTATTATGCTACACTCTTTGTTTACGGTTTACGGTCTACGCCTCTGCGAATTAATCATTTCCATTGACAAAAGCCACATACACCTAATTAAAAAAACGTAATCGCCAAAGGCGATAGGCGAAAAGCTATAGGATATATGTAATTCCAAGATCCAAGTATAGCTGGAATGGCTTGTGTTTCTTCTTCTTCTTCTTGGTTTGCAATAAATCCCAAGAGAGCACAATGACAAAAGGGGTGTCCGCCATGTTGGAAGATATAACAAAAGAATTCATCGAAAAATCTTTTGTCAAATTCTTCCAACATGGCTGCTATGACGTCTATTGCAAACGAAGAATTCTTGTCAAGAGTATGGACCTTCGTGCTGAGACTGCTTCGATGTTCTTTGTATTCAACGAAACCATTTCCATGCGCATTTGGCGATGGCAATGTTTTTAGAATTAGGTGTATACGAGCTCTCTGATCACCCAACCACTAAACCCTCCAAATAAGGGACTAATGATAAGCTAGTGAGTAGAGGAGTAGGGTGGGGGAATCGGTTTGGAAAGAGGGGAGGGATGGGGAAGAATATGATATCACAATCACAATCATAACACAATGTTTCTTTACGTTGTTTTCTTCCTCTAGATTTTCTAGCATGGCGAACTTGGGTCTCAATGAAGGCTATGCCCGAAGCACAAAGGGCTTGCTTAAGATTTTTGTTATCGTAAGTAATATTTATATTATAATTAATACTAATATTAATATTATTATTATTATTATTATCATTATTATTATCATTGCTTTCTAGATCACTACATGTGTTGCTTTTGCTGTTTACATCGACCACTATGGCCGCGGCCATTACGGACGGGGAGATTTTTTCGCCTCTGTCCACATCGCGGGTTTTGCAATAGCAATCATCATCTTCTTAGTATTCCTGGTCAGCCTTGAGAATTCTCTCGGCTCTGCTCGATGCTGGAATATACTGGTAAGAAAGTGTATGTAGATCAAGCACTTTTTATGTAGCTCCCTAGCGGCATTCTCATTGAAAACCAGCAGTTATTACTGTTTGTAACCAACATGAAACAAAGATTATTATTGGTATTGTTAATCATTATTATCATTACCATCATCGTCATCATCATAACCATCATCGTCATCATTATCATCGTCGTCGTCATCATCATCATCATGATCATGATCATCGTCATCATAGTTGTCATCACCATAAGCATCGTCATCATCATCATCATTATCATCGTCGTCGTCATCATCATCGTCATTGTCATCATCATCATCGTCATCATCATCATCATTATCATCGTCGTCGTCATCATCATCATGATCATCGTCATCACCATCGTCATCGTCATGATCATCGTCATCACCATCGTCATCGTCATCATCATCGTCATCATAGTTGTCATCACCATAAGCATCGTCATCATCATCATCATTACCGTCGTTGTCGTCATCATCATCGTCATCATCGTCATCATCATCATCGTCATCATCATGATCATTATCATCGTCGTCGTCATCATCATCATGATCATCGTCATCACCATCGTCATCGTCATCGTCATCGTCATCGTCATGATCATCGTCATCACCATCGTCATCGTCATCGTCATCGTCATCGTCATCGTCATCGTCATCGTCATCCCTATCATCATATCATAAGAACACTGAAATATATTTTAAAGCAAAATAGATAAAACCGATTTTTAAAAATACGTTTTAAAAAAGATCAGTGCTATTATGTATTTGTTAGCGCCTTCAAAATGCACGCAAAAGCTAACAAGTTGTATAAAAATCTTGTCTCTTTAATCGTCTACACGTGTCTATATATCTTCTACTCTCGTATTACAATTTTATGATTTTTACCCACGTGACATATTTATCAACAGAACATGGTGGCGTCTTTGATTCTTGGTATATTGTGTATCGTGTCATCTGGCCTGGTCATAGGAGATGCTGGAAGACGCGCACCAGACCCATTAGTTGCCGCAATTGTAAGTCGTATTCACATATTTTAACAGTACTGTAACATTTCTATACTGCCATATTCCTAAGATTAGGAGCCCATTACTATGAGCATCCATCTCCCATACTGGGTCTGTGAGCCAACATATTCCTAGATCAGGAGCCCATTACTAGGAGCATCCATCTCCCATTCTGGGTCTTTGATCCAACATATTCCCAGATCCCTACTGGGTCTGTGAGCCAACATATTCCCAGATCAGGAGCCCATTACTACGAGCATCCATCTCCCATTTTGGGTCTTTGATCCAACATATTCCCAGATAAGGAGCCCATTACTAGGAGCATCCAACATATTCCGAAATCATTATTTGTATTTATTCTTTTTCTCTTTTTAGGTCTTTGGTTTCATTTCTGGCGTGTTGTTTTTAGTCGACGCGCTCATCCATTTCAAGGAAATCCGCTGATCAGACCTGCAAGTACTGATGTTTGAAACATTTGAAAAAATTATTAGTTAAGGTTTTTCTTCTTTCTTTTTAAAGAGAACGAATTAACATTTAGGGATTATTATTTTGATTTTCGCTAAAAAAAACTTTTTAAGTATGTTAATAGCTTAACGTATAAAAGGAGCTAATATGTTAATGCTTTTCTTAGATATAAAAATAATAAGATGAATTATTCGTGAATTCAAACTGTTTATGTTTAATAGAGCTTTTGCTCTTCTCTCATGTTTCTATTTTTGAAAGTAAAGTTTTTTAAATTCAAAATTGTTGTTTCTCCTTGACATGAGTCACGTGATCATTAGCCGCCATATTATGCGCCATGCGCATTAATTCCCTGGGATTCCTGCTGCTTGCGTTACAAATAGATCACGTGCAAGTTACGTCATTGCCGCCATCTTGGTTGACGATAACAAAGCATTTCTCATCAGCTTCTCTTATTAGATCAACCAACATGGCGGCTATTTAATTGTTATTCAGATTTTCAGGGATTTTGAGTCACATGGTTGCACACACTGTAAAATGAACATTCAATAAAAATGGCGGAAGTTTCGTCATTAATCGATCATCAATAGTCCCTTTTACAGTTCTCTGCGCCATCTTGAATGGTAACTGCCTGTGCATTAAAGTGAGAACGGCGGTGACCTTTCAGTTATAGACATGTTAAAAAAAATTGTTCAAGTTGTTAAAAATGGTCTCTAAAACCATTGCATACCAGCTGAGCGGTAAAATTTGTTTCAGCCAATCACAGCGCGTTTAGCTATTTTACCGCCGGCCCTCATTTCCAGGCTTTTGCGGTTTTGTCTCTGTTTTCTTTTGACTAAAATATAATATACATGTCTACAAAAAGTGAAAATATGGAAAAGCAAGAATAAAATCAATTTATTTAGGACTTAGGACCGGTTAGTCCGGCTACTTTGCGCGCCGACTTCACCAATCACCTGGTAGGTCTCACTTGTACAGGCACGGTTACCTTTTAAGATGGCGCGGGGAACTGTGAAGGGGCCCTGACTTTTATGAAGTCAAAGTCTGATCAGAAAATAGCCACGTTGTCATATATTTGATCACGTGACTATTGAGTGATTATCATAGCGCGGTTCTCGTATGAGGGGGAAACATACGGTACTGACTTACAGCACGTACACGGTTCCACATGCCGTAACATTGAAATGGCTTCCCATAAAAATGGCTCTCATATGAGTGGGAAACATGCGGTACTGACTTTAAAAAACACGTACACGGTACAACATGCCGTAACATTTAAAAGGCTTGTCCTAAGAATACATACATACATACACTACATAGTTTGGTTATAGAGTGGGGAACATGCGGTACTCACTTACAGCAAGTACACGGTACGACATGCCGTAACACTGAAATGTCTTCCCATAAAAATGGGTATTGTATGAGTGGGAAACAAACGATACTGACTTACAGCACGTACAAGGTACAACATGCTGTAACAATGAAATGGCTTTTCATTGTCTTCCAGTAATCCATCGAATTACAACGCGTAGGTAAGATACAATACGCCTACATTATAACTACGAATTAACTGTATCTTTTCCCATTCATACGAAAGCCTCTCTAGATATAAAAGTATTGTAAACCCTAACCTGCTAACTATAACTGTATGACTCATTGCCAGCCGTGTCGTGTTGATTTATTGCTAAAGTTCATATCTCACTCTCAGGCCATTAAAAATCAATTTTATAAAGTACTGCGATCAAAGCTTTAATAGCGATGAAAAGTTACCCTTTTTCAGGTGATTCCATCACACTCTCGTGCCAGTCTCTTCCCGAGTGGGCGATGGGCGTGTTTGTTTATAAAGAGCCGTGCTATTCTACGTAATTTGATTAAGAGAGCAGTGTAGGGTTCGCTCATTTGCTTATACTCTGTGCTGTCGCAGAAGTCTACACCTGGCTTTGCTAAACATGGCTACGAATCGTACCTATGCTTGTGGAAGAGGATTACTGAAGCTTCTTCTAGTGGTGAGTCAATCGACCACAATAAACAACACAAATTACACAAATTCTAAAGTGTTCCGAATGCATTCGCCATCGTTATACATTCCCTTCGTCAATCTATACACTCCCTACATAATTCTCTGCATAAATATTTTCATGAAAGCATCCTTAGAATTTGAAAAATAAGGAAAACTCTCTATTTTGTTTCTCGAAACAGCAACAGAATATAATCCTCCGATTCAAGGCAGCACATGAAAGGCTTTATGTCACGCTACAATCAAACACTCAGCTTGATTTTATTGTTCAGACTTCCAGTTTAGCAGGAGAAATATCAAATAAAGTTCAGTCCAACAGCTGATTCTGTAATATTTTTTATTAAATAGCTTTCTAGTTTTATTTTCGGGATTGAAAAAGTAGAAAATGTTCCATCGAAATTTCGCTGAAAATAGGCGTAACATGAGCAATATTTGCAATTATAATCTCAATTCACTTGTATGTCATATCACATGTGGTGACTGACGGACTCAAAATCGTTACATCATAAATCAAAAACTCAAGCTTCTGTTTCCAGTTTCACAAATGGAAATCTTTTATTGTCGGAAAAAAATAATGCAGTTACCACTTAATGACTTTCGAGAGAAAATATGAAAGCTCTAAGTATTAAATAAGTCGATAATTCATGGCTTAGAATTCAGGTCAGCGATCTTTGAAACATCTTTGTTTAGGAAAGAGTTTCGTTGTATTTTCGATGTAAACATCTCGTTCGCTTGCGTGACCGTATCTTCTAGAACATAGGTGTGTTTGTGTCAATATTTAGCATCCACAGACTTTGGTTAAGATAAGATTGATCGCATCTGAAATCAAATTTGTCTATCAAAAAAGATATGTCACACTTTTCCTAGCACAGACAATTACGGCTAGAAATGTCGATTTGTTCATCTGTGCGAAAGAATTTTACTTAACAAAGTGAACATATTTTCCCCCGAGAATAATTTATGAGACTGGCTTTCGGTTAGTTCAGAATTCTGTGGTTTTTGACATGCTTGAATTACATTCTTAAAACTTATGTTTCGTTATATGTTTTACTCACTTTTTTTCTGAGTCTTTTAATTTGCAGCTGTATAAGTTGGTAATACTCACTCTTCTTATTTCCATTTTTTCACGATTGCTGTGCTTTTTCGTAGCAGATTTTTTAGCCTAATTATGGGCTGTCATATCCTCTCTTTATCTGTCTGTAAAAGCAAATTTAATAAGTAATTGGTATTTGTGGATAGCAGACGGCTAGAAGTTTAGGCTGACAGTTTCAGTTTAGTTTCAGATCATCCTAAATATTGTTTCACAGATTTTGAATCAGCAAATTGCGCAACTCCCACCACGTGCTTCTAATCACGTGACATTGACATTTCGCGCGTCAAACCACGTGTCATTCCCTTGAGTATTATTTCTTTTGTTTATTCTAATCTTGAAAAGACACACCAGGGTGAAGCTCAAGAAAAGAATTTTAAATGGAAATGAACGTGGCACGTGTTTTCATTACCTCTTTTCTTATGCTTGGGTTCCCTGTGGTTTGACGGTCATTGCCTTGGGTCTTAAGCTTGGGATACCCGTGTTATATTTCAGATCACCTCTTGCGTCGCTTTCGTCTGCATGATCGTCGCTGACGACAAGACTACATTCAAATCCGACGAATACAAACGACGATACTCGTTCTTCCTGTTCGCACACATCGCCGGTGCTGCCTCATCTCTGCTCATTTATCTTCTCTTCCTCTGTAACGTGGACGGTTCGATCGGGTCCAGAAAATGCTGGAGTTTCCTGGTAAGTTTTCCATTCTTGTGACGTCATTGCCGCCATGGTGGTTGACTTGGGCAAAAGATTTTGTCTTTAGTTCTTTTGTTTTTAATTCAACTAATAAATAATCCATCTCATGAACCCCGTTACCTTGGAAACCATTGCCATGGATACCTAACAATGCTCGTGTTTCGCAGGTTTTCCTGATTTCATTGGTAGCGGCCGTGGTGTATATTGTAGCTTCTGCATTGCTCACCGAGAAAGCTAAGGACGAGTTTGAGAGTTTTTTGTACAAGTTGAATGAATCTTGGAAGACTATGGCTGACTTGCGTATAACCGCCGTGGTGAGTAGCATATTTCCTTCTCCGGGCTTCCTGTGGATAACAATAAAAGAGGAAAACAAGAAAAAGCATAGGTGTTTTTTTTTTGTTATATGAGCTTGAGGACAAAATATACTGGATTATACGTCTCTTTCTTGAGCATTATTTTTATCATTAGCTTACTGCTATTAAACTGATTTTCCCCAATAATAAGACCATCAAAAATTCTCGATTGTGATTGGTTTGGTTCTTATTGATTTTATTGGAATCACTGTGCAAAGATAAAAACGAAATTACTGTGCAAAAAAAAAAAAAAAAAAAAAAAAAAATCAAAGCGTCTTTGGTCAAAAAGTTTTGGTCATATTTTCAAAAGAATATCAAACAGTTTCTCGTGCAAAACTGCACTCGTGGTCTTTATTTCCGAACTGCATTCGAACCCATTCGATTTCCTACACGAATATTAATTAATTTGAATGGATTAAATAAACTTGACATTTGTTTGGATTAAAGAAACAAGTTCTCATATTTCTAAAAATAATTTATTTGAATGGAACATTAATAGAACAAAAAACATTGATTAGTATTTTGATTTATTTATTAATACTTTGATGATTTATTAATAATCTTACTATTATTCTAGGCCGCTGGATTCATCTCTGCCTTCCTCTTCATCATCGACTCGCTCATGTACTGCCAGGATCTCCGCTGAGCGAAGTGATTTCGGTCACGTTCAAGTGGAGTTCCACAAAGTGATATTGAGAAGAATATCGGGATCAAGTCATAGAGTTGACGTTCTAAACGTTTGAATATAATATAAGATGTGTTAATGCCATTGATAAGAGCGATTTTTTAATAACTGATTTGAGAGTGTAATCGAAGCAAGCACTGGTTGGTTAAATAATGCTAATCAGTTTTCCTAACTGAATATGCTCATTCCTACCTACCTGGTCCTACATATATGCCTGCCTACCGAAGTGCCTAACGCCCACCCACTCACCTACCCATCTACCTCCGCCCTACCTACCTACCTACCTACCTCCACCCGCCTACCTCCAACCCACCTACCTACCCCAACCTACCCACCAACCCGCCTACCTACCTACCCTCGCCCCACCTACCTACCCCAACCTACCCACCAACCCGCCTACCTACCTACCCCCGCCCACCCACCAACCCGCCTACCTCCTACCTACCTACTTACGTTACTCTTATTCGTTTATGACCTCGCGAAACTAATACTGCAACTAAATAGTTCATTTAAACTTCCTATCCTTAATGACTACTGGACAACCTGTGGTAGACAAGTCTTAAAATGCACCGCGTCTCCATCGTCAGTGTTGAACAATGGAAAAGTTGCGCAACGACTACACCAGCTGTCTTTGCGAGCTGTTTCGACAGCAGTTTTTTCGATCGGTTTTTCGAAAGTGTTTGTGATTAAGTGAGTAATTATAATTAATCCACGTAGACACAAAAGAGCTTACAATAAAAACTCGTTAGAACGTGAAAATCATATATAAATAAATATAATATAACTTTTAAAATTTATATAAGACTTTAACCACCCCACCCCGACCTACCCATAATCTAGAATCCAAATTCCCCTAAATATGCATCCAAAAATAACCACCCCACCCCACCCTACCCATAATCTAGAATCCAAAATCCCCTAAATATGCATCCAAAAATAACCACCCCACCCCACCCTACCCATAATCTAGAATCCAAATTCCCCTAAATATGCATCCAAAAATAACCACCCCACCCCACCCTACCCATAATCTAGAATCCAAAATCCCCTAAATATGCATCCAAAAATAACCACCCCACCCCACCCTACCCATAATCTAGAATCCAAAATCCCCTAAATATGCATCCAAAAATAACCACCCCACCCCACCCTACCCATAATCTAGAATCCAAAATCCCCTAAATATGCATCCAAAAATAACCACCCCACCCCACCCTACCCATAATCTAGAATCCAAAATCCCCTAAATATGCATCCAAAAATAACCACCCCACCCCACCCTACCCATAATCTAGAATCCAAAATCCCCTAAATATGCATCCAAAAATATTACGTTATGGAAATTCGACCGCTGTTCGAATTTTCTCATAATGTAATTTTATTTCGGTTTTGTAATTATTTACACAAAAGAAAGAAAGTCGCAGGACCTAGAAGAAATTCGCGGGCGCAGATGACGTCAGCACTGTGCTCCGTTCACTAATAAAGCACACCAATCAGCGCGCGCCTACTATCCTAACTATATAATAAATATAGATACAGCAGCTGTCTGCAGACGAAGACTCTTTGAATTGTGGTTGGCGGTGAACATTAACTGGTCACACTTATTACAACTGGAAAGAATGTTTATTCCATTAACAAAAGAAGCGAGGTGATGCTTGCTTACGGGAAGTCAGAAGAAAAAGCGATGAAAATGACGATTAACAAACTGAAACCCAGCTTAAATATTCAAGTAAATATTTAAGTGACTCTATTCGGGCTAAAGTATTATATCAGTGTTTTATTTTTCTTTCATTGTTCGTCATTTTATTGTACAATATTTAAATTACATAGTTTATCGTTTTCACATCTTTTTATAATCATTATTATTCGTGTATATAAGTCAACGTTTTCTCGGTTTTTATCACTTGATAATGACGTTCAGTTAACGTCCAAACGTCGTGTTATGCTTTTTAGTAAAATTTTATCGCTTAACTTTATCATAAAAAGCTCGAAAAACCACTTCTTATCAAGAAAATGACAGAAGTAGAAAAAAAGGAATTTGTCGATGCTTGAATAGTTAATGACTGATAGGGGGATTTGTAAAAGGAGGCGGCGATGGGGCCGCGCTCCTGTTGCTAACGAACGAACTAACGAAACAGCAGTTGCAAGGCAAACAACGTATGAAACTGAAAACTATATTGCACAAAATCATAGGAAAAAATCTATGAGAAAACATTTTAAAGTGTGCTGTGTCCTCTAATGTTCTATCAGTTTATCATATTATCAATATTTATGATAAATTTATCATATTTACATTTTGTAAGAAATGGAATTTATCCAACGATTGTTTTTTCAAACCCAAGACATTTTGTAATTACCTCCTGGTTTAACACACGCTTGAAAAACTTTTATTTAAGTCGCGATTACTCGGAGCAATTTTCACTACAACTTGTTTCGCAACATTTTGGCGACACAAGTTGCATGGAGCATTGCAGCGTGTAACCTCCTAACAGCGCAGTTTGAAAAAATGTTACGAGACAAGTTGAAGCGATTGTTCGCGTCTCCGTTGCACCGTATAAACACTCATGCAACTTGTGTCGCTGTTTCCTCGCAATTGCTCGGTGTAATCGCGCCCTGTAATCCTGTAGGTAGCGGTTACTTTCAACTAAACTTTGGTAGCCGTTATAGAATGAAAAATATTATTCATCGTGGAAAGGTATTAAATGATACTCATTCATTTGTCTCTCTTTGGTCGGTTTGTTTCTTTTCACAACATGATAAACTACAAATTGGGAATCGATACAATTCCGGGTCACTTCCAGTGATTTTGCTCATTTGCATACTACATGTATATCACTTAACGCCTGTCAAATTCCATGCTTATTAACCTCGATGAATTACAAAGAATAAGGAAGAATTTATTTCCACAAAAATATAGAACCGGAAAATAAGAGTAATACAACGATAATTTATCTCTTGGTCGATCCAGCGATTTTCTTTGACTGAATACTGTGTCAAAATGGCGTCCTTTTGTATCGAAAGTATGACAATGTCCTTAGAAACGCAATAGTGTGTCTTCGTAAATGCCCTTCTGAAATATGTAGTACCTGATATTTGATGTACATTCACTGCCTTAAATGAATCCTGCATTTGTTTCTTTCGGCTTTAAATGTGATATGCGATTTTTGAAGTACTTGTTCATTCACTGTGGAGGCTGGTTTTGCGATGATAAGTCCAGAATCGCTCGAGAACTTACCATCGTATTCATCATTCTTCGTGCGCCAAATTGATAAGCCAGGTTCTTCGTTGGCATGGAAATAACGCTCGTGGTTAGTTTCCACTCACTCGTAGCGAGTGCATCAGACAAGTGTTTTATTCCATCATCACCTATTTGGTTCCAACTGATATTCAGCGTGGTTAGTTTGCACTCATTTGTAGCGAGTGCAACAGACAAGTGTTTTAATCCATCATCACCTATTTTGTTGCCACGGATGTTCAACGTGGTTAGTTTGTACTCATTTGTAGCGAGTGCATCAGACAAGTGTTTTAATCCATCATCACCTATTTTGTTGCCACGGATGTCCAACGTGGTTAGTTTGTACTCATTTGTAGCGAGTGCATCAGACAAGTGTTTTAATTCATCATCACCTATTCGGTTCCAACTGATATCCAATGTGGTTAGTTTGCACTCATTCGTAGCGAGTGCAATAGACAAGTGTTTTAATCCATTATCACCTATTAGGTTGTGACTGATGTTCAACGTGGTTAGTTTGCACTCAATTGTAGCGAGTGCATCAGACAAGTGTTTTAATCCATCATCACCTATTTCGTTGTTACGGATGTTCAACGTGGTTAGTTTGCACTCATTCGTAGCCAGTGCAATAGACAAGTCTTTTAATCCATCATCACCTATTTCGTTGCTACTGATGTCCAACGTGGTTAATTTGCACTCATTCGTAGCGAGTGCATCAGCCAAGTGTTTTAATCCATTATCATCTATTTGGCTCCAACTTATGTCCAACGTGGTTAGTTTGCACTCATTCGTGGCGAGTGCAACAGACAATTGTTTTAATCCATTATAACTTTTTTGGATGTCACTGATATCCAACGTGATTGTTTCGCACTCATTCGAAGTGAGTACAACAGACAAGTGATATAATCCATTATCATGTCTTAGCATCCAACTGATGTTCAACGTGGTTAGTTTGCACTCATTCGTAGCGAGTGCATCAGCCAAGTGTTTTAATACATCATCACCTATTTGGTTGTTACTGATGTCAAACGTGGTTAGTTTGCACTCATTCGTAGCGAGTGCATCAACCAAGTGTTTTAATACATCATCACCTATTTGGTTGTTACTGATGTCAAACGTGGTTAGTTTGCACTCATTTGTAGCGAGTGCATCAGACAAGTGTTTTAATCCATTATCATCTATTTGGTTGTAACTGATGTTCAACGTGGTTAGTTTGCACTCATTTGTAGCGAGTGCATCAGACAAGTGTTTTAATCCATTATCACCTATTTTGTTGCCACTGATGTCCAACGTGGTTAGTTTGCACTCATTTGTAGCGAATACATTAGACAAGTGTTTTAATCCATCATCACCTATTCGGTTCCAACTGATGTCCAACGTGGTTAGTTTGCACTCATTTGTAGCGAGTGCATCAGACAAGTGTTTTAATCCATCATCACCTATTTGGTTGTAACTGATAACCAGCGTGGTTAGTTTGCACTCATTTGCATAAGAAGATCCTGACATCTTCAGTAGCTTATACATCTCCTGACACCCAATAGATGTAATGTGGTTGCGACTTACATTTACACTTACAATACTCTTTATCTCTTGTAAAACGAACACTATCGCTGTCATATCTCCATCAGTTAATGACACGTTACTCAGGTCTACGTTGACTACATCACTCAAGTTGTCTGCAACCGACCTTTTCCATTGGTTATTTGAGTTTCGTGAAATCTCAAATATGCACTTGAAAAGTCTGATCACTAGCCCCTTTCGTGCATTTGGTGGCCAGCAATCTTCACCAGACGTTTGCCGAGGTAAACTTTCAATAAAAATCTCTACTATAGAGTCAATATGTTCTTTATGATGAACCAACCCAGCAACAAACTGCATCACTACTTCCCACTTGCCTTTATGCAGATGTTTAGAAATCCAGCTTTTCAGTTGGTTCAAACTTTTTCCCTTTACGATGTGTCTTGCAGCCAGAAGCTCTTGAATTGTCAAGTGAAGGAAGCAGTACTGTTTTTTCTTTTGGGTACCACCAACTTGTTGGTTGGGTAGCCGATGAAGCAGACCACTTTCCTCGTATTTTTTGACTTCACTTGATTCAAAAATCAGCTTACCCTTTTCAATTCCTTTATAAGCTATTTCCCCTAGACTTTTCAAAGACTTTTCTACTTCAGGATTGAAGTCACGTGAGGACAACAGCTCTTCTTGTTCAGGAGGATTGTAGCGATATTGTGGGTTGTGTCTGCAGACAATATGCACTAATGCATCTTCGTAAATTTCAGTGAGTGTAGTTGGCAAATAATCAACACTGTTTTCATCTCGTATTATTAGTCGTTCTTGTAACGAAAAGCACACAATGTGACAATTTACCGGAATGTAGCACAAAGACAAAAGATTTGCATTGCTTCTGATGTGATTCCGTATCTTCTGCTTGGTAAAGTCTTGACAGAACCTGTCCACGTATTTTGCTATTTGCTTTAAATTGAATCCCAGAATTTCCAAAGTTCGGTCAAACGTTTTAGTTAACACTGATACATAAGAAAGAGCAGTTGGTCTTGAGGTAGTTACAACAGTAGCTCCTTTAAAGAGTTTTCCTTGTGTTAACTTGGCATACAATGCAGAGAATGGAATTGTCGCTGCAAGACTGCTCCCATATTGTCCTTCTTCAAAAAATTTTTTTTTCTTTTCAAATTCATCAAGACCATCGAAAATAAGCAACACTTTTTCTGGGTAGCTAAGTATCCTCTGGTAGACCTCATTAGAAACCGCTCCCGCAAACTCACATCTCCCAAGCAGTTGCTGAAGAGTTATTTTCTCATCACTGTTGAAATCTCTAAATTTGAAAAGATAAACAAATTCAAAACATTTCCTTTCTTCAGTTTCCTCGTTGAAGGTTTTACCACAGGCCCAGTCACGAAGGATCCGCAGACATAACAAGGTCTTGCCAATACCCGGTCGACCAATGATCATGATAGAGAGAGGTCTTTCTTCTGGGTTTTCTGGATCTGGTGCAAAAATGTCTTCAATCTTGTTTATGGACTGATGACGTTCTTGTGACCTTATGTATCCTTCAAATATCTCGTGTCTTTTTCCACTGAATTCGTGTTTTACTCTTCCAGGGTAAATGATCAGATTGGTGTAAATTTTGTCAAGTTCTAGCAATTTTCTCTCTTCACCAGGGATATTTGGAAGAAGTGAATCATAAGACTTCGTTTTCCTCTATAATATTTTTCTTCATTTCCTCTAAGTAATTTAGTTCAGTGACCTTGTCTTTGTTTAGCAGATGAACATTAAAAAACTCTAAATCTTTCGTGAAATTATCATTAATTTTAGCTTTCCTCACGACATATATCAGCTCCAGAAGGATGAGAACATTCAATAGAACATTGACTGCAAAAACTATACTTGTCCAGAACGTTTTCTTTCCTGCTTGAGTATTATGACAATCATACCAAGACCGTGTGGCATTTGCTGCATCGCTGTTTGCGATATTCGAATGTTTTGCTTCACGATTACTCGACAATTCACAAGCGTACTTGGAAGGAAAGTTGAGAGGATATAAGACTCCCCATTGTAGAATAAGAAATATCATGCCTAGAGTAAGTCTAACAGCGAGTTGAATGCAATACCTACAATATAGACGAGTAGATTTTTTTCTTTGCATTTCAAGGTCTTCGCGTTCGAGGTATTTCACTTTAGATCGAACAGACTGAGAGTAGAAGATGCACACCATTATAACCAACAAGAAGTTTAAAAGCACAAAACCATAAAGTGGAAAACCTCTGGTGGTTTTGGCTTGGTAGTCAGCGAAACACGTTCTTTTAAGGAAATCTTTGTCTTCTCGACCTTTTGTTTTGCAGCTAAAATACCTTTGTTCGCTGGCTTCAATATCAGCGACGACTCCAAGTAGAATGATTCCAATCACTACCGAGCTAATCACCACAACGAAGCTCAAATGGTTGAAACTCTTAGGAGAAAGAAACTCTTTAATTGTATCCATGGTATGTGGACGTTTGAAGCAAAAAAGACAAACAACAGCCGCACTCAAAACTGAGCAAATCGAAAGTGAAACTGCCACACAGCAACTCGTTGATACGCTCTTACGTCATGCTGACAAGAGCGTTGCTTTATGCCTATTCAAATACTTGTAACATCTAGACAGTTCTAATCATGCATGTCTCAACCGATTCTTTTAACATGCATGATGCAATTATTTCAATAAAGTTAGTCACCCGAAAAGATACAAAGCTGAGACCAACAAGGATTGTGGGTAGATGCATTTTACATGTTTCAACTGCTTCATAACTTTTGATGGGCTTGCACATCTTTTACCAGTTACAGTCACACCTCTTCTGAGCATCCTCCACTGCTGCAGTTTGTGTCAAAAGCTTTACCTGTTGAATATAAAATGTTTCCCATGGTTCTCAGCGATCACAGCTTTCTAGGTTTTTGGTGACTAACTTTATAGAGAGTTTTCACGTGAAGTCACAGCGGCCATTATGGGGTACCAAACAATATGAAGAAAGAAGAAATAGGTAAAGGAAGAATAAAAACAATTTCACTCTACCGCCACGTTTGCTTCGTTCTTTTAAGATAGATAGATACTTTATTGACGTGTCAAGAAAATAACTAGCTGAAGGAAAACCCTCTGCTAATAGGGGACACCTAAGGTATAATGATGAAATAAAATCATAAGATATACAGTGATATTAATAATATTATTATTAGCTAATATATTGTCGTGGGAATTCCTTATGAATACAATGATTTACAACCGTTTTTTTCTTTGACAGTTCTATTTTGAAGTCTTCTATTGTAAGCCGATTATTTTGAAGCCAAAATTTTGCCCACCCTCCCCTCCCTTGTTAGTCAAACAATTGAAATGATCATAATAATGAATCTATAAAAAAGATATATTCATGTTAATGGCACGAATCAACGGTTGACTAACTCGGCATCGGTTTTGGACCAAACTTATTGATATCGAGTCCATTTGCTAACTGGGACGCCTTCTTCGAAGACTTCTGAGATTTGTTACAAAAGACTGAGATATTGTACAACGAGGTAAGTTAAATAAAGTCCAATCGATGCTAAAAGACTCTGATGAAAGTCTTTAAGAAAACAAGATTAAAACGCTAGCATACTTTACAACGAACTAACTTAAAGATATTATAAATTCCGTGTTGACGTTTTTATTATGTTACGCTCGAATAACTAACGTTAAAGCAAGTAAATAGGTTCAAAATTCATCAAAATGTGCTGTATTTACCAAAGAAGACTTGTATCAGTCCGTTATAATCTAGAAATCGCAGCATTTGGACATTGTTAGACGAGCGTGCTCGACACAATACCTGCTCTTATCACATGTTGAAAGTACTGAAGCTGCTCTCTTTTAAAACGAATGAACACGAAAGGACTTTCTTGACTTTAGTACTATTTCATTAAGTCATAATCAATTATTTCGTTGTTTTTAATATACTTTTTCGATACAAATTATCTAAAAGAGTCGGTGTTGTAGAAGTGAAGAGTTCAAGGTTGAGTAGAGCTGTTAGCATAATATAATCATCGAGAGAACTGAACGTGAAACTCAAAAATAACGACCTTCTATACAGAATAAACACGAATTCCTGTTCTTTAGATTATCGAAGTACTTTATTTCGCGATTATAGCAGACTTGCACAGCTTAACTTGCATTTTCCAAATGCGAAAAGTTCGCATCAACTGCTCGAGTTAAACCATTGTGGTATTCATGGATTGTGAATAATTTTGTTTGAATAGAATATTAATTTGTGAGGAGACTGCGTTGTAATAATCTTAAAAACAAGAAATTTTGTTTATAAATATTGCAGTTTTACTAAGAATTACATTGTTTAACAAAGATCAATCAGTGACGACATCGCGTTTATGCCAATATGCGAAAATGCGATTGTTATTCAAGCATTTCGGGATTTTTGGTCTGCACAAAGTCAAGGCTTTTACAAAATCTTATTCAAAACTCGCACACATTTATTATTTGCAATGAATTTATTTTCCTTGACTAAGTTTTGCGCCTTCATTCGATGTCCGAAGATGTATTTATATTTCTTTAATTGATTCACAAACCAAATTGAATTTTTAAGCAATCAAAGCTAAAGAATCTATTTGTTATAATGCATTTTTTAAGAAAGTATTATGAGAAATATTTTTCGAACATTTACTCACGGCTGTTGCTGTTGTTGCTGACTGCTTTTGCTGATAGCATCTGTACCCATCCTGTAAGACTGTCCATACTGTTGTTTCTGCTATTGCTGCTGTCTTTGCTAGTGCTGCTCGTGCTTCTGATGTTGTTAGTTGTATCTATCCGTATCTATCTTCCACCACTGAACATCTTTCACATTTCCATTTTTACGTCGTCCGCTGTTCAAGCATGCTTAAGGGACTTGTTGAAAATGAGTAACTGTTTCCTTGGCGAAGCTGTGATGGTAGTTAAGGAGTAGCTGTCGCCTTAAATAAGACGAAAGATAATTATTAAACCACATCACTAAATGCAAACGATGGAGAGAACTAAAAGAATAGTCTATTCAAAACATGATCGTGTTCTTATCAACCTCAATGGCCAGTAATGTGGTGCAATCCATTGGTCTTTTACGTAGTGATAAGACACGTTTACATGGAGCAATTTTCTCTGCAGCTTGTCTCTCAATGGCGTTGCGACACAAGTTGCATGGAGCATTGCAGCGTGTAACCTGCAGCACAAGACAATTTGAAAAAATCTTGCGGAACAAGTTGCAGCAATTGTTTGCGTCTCCATTGCACCGTGTAAACACTCATGCAACTTGTGTCGAGACAAGTTAGAGAAAATTTATTATTATTGTTTAGATAACATCCCCTTTGCTTCCATTAATAAACTAAGACATCCCCCCCCTCCCCCACTCTCTCTCTCTGTCTGTGTCCATCTACCACTGACCATTATAATCTCATTCACTTGTATGTCATATCACATGTGGTGACTGACAGACTCAAAATCGTTACATCATAAATCAAAAACTCAAGTTTCTGTTTCCAGTTTCACAAATGGAAATCTTTTATTGTCGGGAAAAAATAATGCAGTTACCACTTAATGACTTTCGAAAGAAAATATGAAAGCTCTAAGTATTAAATAAGTCGAAAATTCATGGCTTAGAATTCAGGTCAGCGTTCTTTGAAACATCTTTGTTTAGGAAAGAGTTTCGTTGTATTTTCGATGTAAACATCTCGTTCGCTTGCGTGACCGTATCTTCTAGAACATAGGTGTGTTTGTGTCAATATTTAGCATCCACAGACTTTGGTTAAGATAAGATTGATCGCATCTGAAATCAAATTTGTCTATCAAAAAAGATATGTCACACTTTTCCTAGCACAGACAATTACGGCTAGAAATGTCGATTTGTTCATCTGTGCGAAAGAATTTTACTTAACAAAGTGAACATATTTTTCCCTGAGAATAATTTATGAGACTGGCTTTCGGTTTCAGAATTCTGTGGTTTTTGACATGCTTGAATTTTAACTTTTGTTTTGTTATTTGTTTTACTCACTCCTTTTTGAGTCTTTCAATTTGCAGCTGTATAAGTTAGTAATACTCACTCTTTTTATTTCCATTTTTTCCCGATTCCTGTGCTTTTTTGTAGCAGATTTTGTAGCCTATTTATGGGCTGTCATATCCTCTCTATATCTGTCTGTAAAGGCAAATTTAATAAGTAATTGGTATTTGTGGATAGCAGACGGCTAGAAGTTTACGCTGACAGTTTCAGTTTAGTTTCAGATCATGCTAAATATTGTTTCACAGATTTTGAATCAGCAAATTGCGCAACTCCCACAACGTGCTTCTAATCACGTGACACTGACATTTCGCGCGTCAAACCACGTGTCATTCCCTTGAGTATTATTTCTTTTGTTTATTCTAATCTTGAAAAGATACACCAGGGTGAAGCTCAAGAAAAGAATTTTAAATGGTAATTAACGTGGAAAACGTGGCACGTGTTTTCATTACCTCTTTTCTTATTCTTGGGTTCCCTGTGGTGTGACGGTCATTGCCTTGGGTCTTAAGCTTGGGATATCCGTGTTATATTTCAGATTACCTCTTGCGTCGCTTTCGTCTGCATGATCGTCGCTGACGACAAGACTACATTCAAATCCGACGAATACAAACGACGATACTCTTTCTTCCTGTTCGCACACATCACCGGTGCTCTCTCATCTCTGCTCATTTATCTTCTCTTCCTCTGTAACGTGGACGGTTCGATCGGGTCCAGAAAATGCTGGAGTTTCCTGGTAAGTTTTCCACCCTTGTGACGTCATTGCCGCCATGTTGGTTGACTTGGGCAAACGATTTTGTATTCTTTTGTTTTTCGTTCAACTAATAAATAATCCATCCCATGAACCCCGTCACCTTGGAAACCATTGCCATGGATACCTAACAATGCTCGTGTTTCGCAGGTTTTCCTGATTTCATTGGTAGCGGCCGTGGTGTATATTGTAGCTTCTGCATTGCTCACCGAGAAAGCTAAGGACGAGTTTGAGAGTTTTTTGTACAAGGTGAATGAATCTTGGAAGACTATGGCTGACTTGCGTATAACCGCCGTGGTGAGTAGCATTTTTTCTTCTCCGGGCTTCCTGTGGATAACAATAAAAGAGGGAATCAAGTAAAAGCATAGGTTTTTTTGTTATATGAGCTTGAGGACAAAATATACTGGATTATACGTCTCTTTCTTGAGCATTATTTTTATCATTAGCTTACTGCTATTAAACTGTTTTCCCCCAATAATAAGACCATCAAAAATTCTCGATTGTGATTGGTTTGGTTCTTGTTGATTTCATTGGAATCACTGTGCAAAGATAAAAACGAAATTACTGTGCAAAAAAAGAAAAAAAAAAATCAAAGCGTCTTTGGTCAAAAGTTTTGGTCATATTTTCAAAAGAATATCAAACAGTTTCTCGTGCAAAACTACACTCGTGATCTTTATTTCCGAACTGCATTCGAACCCATTCGATTTCCTACACGAATATTAATTAATTTGAATGGATTAAATAAACTTGACATTTGCTTGGATTAAAGAAACAAGTTCTCATATTTCTAAAAATAATTTATTTGAATGGAATATTAATAGAACAAAAAACATTGATTAGTATTTTGATTTATTAATTAATACTTTGATGATTTATTAATAATCTTACTATTATTCTAGGCCGCTGGATTCATCTCTGCCTTCTTCTTCATCATCGACTCGCTCATGTACTGCCAGGATCTCCGCTGAGCGAAGTGACTGCGGTCACGTTCAAGTGGAGTTCCACAAAGTGATATTGAGAAGAACATCGGGATCAAGTCATAGAGTTGACGTTCTAAACGTTTGAATATAATATAAGATGTGTTAATGCCATTGATTAGAGCGATTTTTTAATAACTGATTTGAGAGTGTAATCGAAGCAAGCACTGGTTGGTTAAATAATGCTAATCAGTTTTCCTAATTGAATATGTTCATTCCTACCTACCTGGTCCTACATATATGCCTGTCTACCGAAGTGCCTAACCCCCACCCACTCACCTACCCATCTACCTCCGCCCTACCTACCTACCTACCTCCCCCCACCCACCAACCCACCTACCTCCAACCCAACTACCTACCCCAACCTACCCACCAACCCGCCTACCTACCTACCCTCACCCACCCGCCTACCCGCCTACCTCCTACCTACCTACTTACGTTACTCTTATTCGTTTATGACCTCGCGAAACTAATACTGCAACTAAATAGTTCATTTAAACTTCCTATCCTTAATGACTACTGGACAACCTGTGGTAGACAAGTCTTAAAATGCACCGCGTCTCCATCGTCAGTGTTGAACAATGGAAAAGTTGCGCAACAACTACACCAGCTGTCTTTGCGAGCTGTTTCGACAGCAGTTTTTTCGATAGGATTTTCAAAAGTGTTTGTGATTGAGTAATTTTAATTAATCCACGTAGACACAAAAGAGCTTACAATAAAAACTCGTAAGAACGTGAAAATCATATATGAATAAATATAATATAACTTTTAAAATCTATATAAGACATTAACCACCCCACCCCACCCTACCCATAATCTAGAATCCAAATTCCCCTAAATATGCATCCAAAAATAACCATCCCACCCAACCCTACCCATAATCTAGAATCCAAAATCCCCTAAATATGCATCCAAAAATAACCACTCCACCCTACCTACCCATAATCTAGAATCCAAATTCCCCTAAATATGCATCCAAAAATAACCATCCCACCCCACCCTACCCATAATCTAGAATCCAAAATCCCCTAAATATGCATCCAAAAATAACCACCCCACCCCACCCTACCCATAATCTAGAATCCAAATTCCCCTAAATATGCATCCAAAAATAACCACTCCACCCTACCTACCCATAATCTAGAATCCAAATTCCCCTAAATATGCATCCAAAAATAACCATCCCACCCCACCCTACCCATAATCTAGAATCCAAAATCCCCTAAATATGCATCCAAAAATAACCACCCCACCCCACCCTACCCATAATCTAGAATCCAAATTCCCTAAATATGCATCCAAAAATATTACGTAATGGAAATTCGACTGCTGTTCGAAAGATTTTAATTTTCTCATAATGTAATTTTATTCGGTTTTGTAATTATTTACGCAAAAGAAAGAAAGTTGCAGTATCTAGAAGAAATTCGCGCGCGCAGATGACGTCAGCACTGTGCTCCGTTCACTAATAAAGCACACCAATCAGCGCGCGCCTACTATCCTAACTATATAATAAATATATATACAGCAGCTGTCTGCACACGAAGACTCTTTGAATTGTGGTTGGCGGTGAACATTAACTGGTCACACTTATTACAACTGGAAAGAATGTTTATTCCATTAACAAAAGAAGCGAGGTGATGCTTGCTTACGGCATGTCAGAAGAAAAAGCGATGAAAATGACGATTAACAAACTGAAACCCAGCTTAAATATTCAAGTAAATATTTAAGTGACTCTATTCGGGCTAAAGTATTATATCAGTGTTTTATTTTTCTTTCATTGTTCGTCATTTTATTGTACAATATTTAAATTACATAGTTTTTCGTTTCACATCTTTTATAATCATTATTATTCGTGTATATAAGTCAACGTTTTCTCGGTTTTTATCACTTGATAATGACGTTCAGTTAACGTCCAAACGTCGTGTTATGCTTTTTAGTAAAATCTTATCGCTGAACTTCATCATAAAAAGCTCCAAAAAACCACTTCTTATCAAGAAAATGACAGAAGTAGAAAAAAAGGAATTTGTCGATGCTTGAATAGTTAATGACTGATAGGGGTATTTTTAAAAGGAGGCGGCGATGGGGCCGCGCTCCTGTTGCTAACGAACGAACTAACGAAACAGCAGTTGCAAAGCAAACAACGTATGAAACTGAAAACTATATTGCACAAAATCATAGAAAAAAATAAATGAGAAAACATTTTAAAGTGTGCTGTGTCCTCTAATGTTCTATCAGTTTATCATATTATCAATATTTATGATATATTTACAATATTTACATTCTGTAAGAAATGGAATTTATCCAACGATTGTTTTTTCAAACCCAAGACATTTTGTAATTACCTCCTGGTTTAACACACGCTTGAAAAACTTTTATTGAAGTCGCGATTACTCGGAGCAATTTTCGCTACAACTTGTTTCGCAACATTTTGGCGACACAAGTTGCATGGAGCATTGCAGCGTGTAACCTCCTGACACAGCAGTTTGAAAAAAAATGTTACGAGACAAGTTGAAGCGATTGTTCGCGTCTCCGTTGCACCGTATAAACACTCATGCAACTTGTGTCGCTGTTTCCTCGCAATTGCTCTGTGTAATCGCGCCCTGTAATCCTGTAGGTTGAGGTTACTTTCAACTAAACTTTGGTAGCCGTTATAGAATGAAAAATATTATTCATCGTGGAAAGGTATTAAATGATACTTATTCATTTGTCTCTCTTTGGTCGGTTTGTTTCTTTTCACAACATGATAAACTACAAAGTGGGAAATCGTTACAATTTCAGGTCACTTCCGGTGATTTTGCTCATTTGCGTACTACATGTATATCACTTAACGCCTGTCAAATTCCATGCTTATTAACCTCGATGAATTACAAAGAATAAGGAAGAATTTATTTCCACTCTCGATCGCAATAACGGGGAAGCGTCAAGAAAAAAAATGTAGAATCGGAAAATAAGAGTAATACAACGATAATTTAGCTCTTGGTCGATCCAGCGATTTTCTTTGACTGAATACTGTGTCAAAATGGCGTCCTTCTGTATGGAAAGTACGACAATTCCATTAAGAAACGCCATAGTGTGTCTTCGTAAATTTGATGTACATTCACTGCCTTAAATGAAATCTGCATTTGTTTCTTTCGGCTTTAAATGTGATATGCGATTTTTGAAGTACTTGTTCAGTCACTGTGGACAAGCCCTATTGTGAAAGGCTAAAGGAACTTAAGCTATTATCCTTAGCTTCTAGGAGAAAATACTTCGACCTTATTTTCTATACAAATGTAGACTAGGCTTATGTGACATTAACTTATCTGTTTATTTGGAGCCAGCTGGTAATGCTTCATATAATCTTAGAAACACCGAATCTCTTACAAAATTAAGTATGCCAGAACGAACACTTTGAAATTCTCGTATTTTCATCGTGTAGTTAAAGAATGGAACGATTTGCCTTTGTCCTTAAGGAAAAGTGACAGTATTAATTCTTTCAAGCGAGAACTTAAAGTACATTTAACTAAATTAGATCAATTCTTATAGTTTTATTATTATTATATTTAGCTAGATTTTAAGTCTTATATTCTAGAGTGCATGCCGGAAGAGTGTGAAGCAACTGCTGGATTTTGGTGCGTAATGGTGTTTAGTTGTCGACTGGTATTTGGCGGCTGCCTGGGGGTTGATCCGGGCGTGGAACATAGACACGGGGAGGTGCAGAGACACAAAGGGAGGCATTCTGGCGTTCTTTGTAACGCGTTGTGTGTTTCTTTGTCTCTCTTCATTTCTTTGTTTTTGCGCCTGGGTTGATCTTGGTTGGTCGGTGGCTGTTGGTTGATGACTGGGCACTGTTGCGCCCTAGACAGTATTTTGTTTCACACTTTTCTGGCATGCACTCTACGCATTGTATATATATATTTTTTAATGTATTAGTTTCTTAGAGCTTTTCTTAAGGTAGCCTCGTTGTTAAGGGAATTTCTTTCCTGTTTAGAGGTTTTCCTCAGTTTTGCAACCTTGTTTCATATATATATATTTTAACTGAAAACTATTAAAGTAAAAGTAAAGTAAAGTAAGAGAGCAAAGCGCGCGAGGCCTGGGACCAAAATTGTTCGCAGGAAAAATGATGAAAACGTTTATACAAGCTCACGAACTAAGCCGATTCTGGACTTGTTAAACTATAACGCAACTATAAGACGGTCATGACCTAGTTTTGAGTGCAATCGTACGCGATGAACAAGCTTGAAAACAAGTTTTTATCTAGATTGTCGCATGAAGGTATCATTAAGTTTTCGATTATTTGTATCGAGTGCATCAGACAAGTGCTTAAGTGCATCTCTACTTATTTGGTTGCGGCTGATGTCCAACGTGGTTAGTTTGCACTCATTTATAGCGAGTGCATCAGACAAATACTTTAATCCATCATCAGTTATTTGGTTGCTAATGATGAACAACGTGGTTAGTTTGCACTCATTCGTAGTGAGTGTATCAGACAAGTGCTTTAATCCATCATCACCTATTTGGTTGCAGTTGATGTCCAACGTGGTTAGTTTGCACTCATTCGTAGTGAGTGTATCAGACAAGTGCTTAAATCCATCATCACCTATTTGGTTGTAACTGATGTTCAATGTGGTTAGTTTGCACTCATTTGTAGCGAGTGCATCAGACAAGTGTTTTAATCCATCATCACCTATTTCGTTGCGGCAGATGTTCAACGTGGTTAACTTGCACTCATTTTTAGCGAGTGCATCAGACAAGGGTTTTAATCCATCATCACCTATTTGGTTGTCACCGATGTTCAACTTGGTTAACTTGCACTCATTCGTAGCGAGTGCATCATACAAGGGTTTTAATCTATTACAACATAATAGGCTGCGCTTAATGGCCAACGTGGTTAGTTTGCACTCATTTGTAGCGAGTGCATCAGACAAGTGTTTTAATCCATCATCAACTATTCGGTTGTGATTGATGTTCAACTTGGTTAGTTTGCACTCATTCGTAGCGAGTGCATCAGACAAGTGTTTTAATCCATCATCACCTATTAGGTTGTTACTGATGTCCAACGTGGTTAGTTTGCACTCATTCGTAGCGAGTGCATCAGACAAGTGTTTTAATCCATTATAACCTATTAGGTTGTTACTGATGTCCAACGTGGTGAGTTTGCACTCATTCGTAGCGAGTGCAACAGACAAGTGTTTTAATCCATTATCACCTATTTCGTTGTGGCTGATGTCCAACTTGGTTAGTTTGCACTCATTTGTAGCGAGTGCATCAGACAAGTGTTTTAATCCATCATCATCTATTTGGTTGTAACTGATAACCAGCGTGGTTAGTTTGCACTCATTTGCATCAGAAGATCCTGACATCTTCAGTAGCTTATACATCTCCTGACACCCAATAGATGTAATGTGGTTGTGACTTACATTTACACTTACAATACCCTTTAGCTCTTGTAAAACGAACACTATCGCTGTCATATCTCCATCAGTTAATGACATGTTACCCAGCTCTACGTTTACTACATCACTCAAGTTGTATGCAACCAAGCTTTTCCATTGGTTATTTGAGTTTCGTGAAATCTCAAATATGCACTTGAAAAGTCTGATCACTAGCTCCTCTTGTGCATGTGATGGCAATCTTTCTTCACCAGACGTTTGCCGAGGTAAACGTCTAATAAAAATCTCTGCTATAGAGTTCATATGTTCTTCATGATAAACCAATCCAGCAATAAACTGCATCACTACTTCCCACTTGCCTTCATGCAGATGTTCAGAAATCCATCTTCGCAGGTGGTCCAAACTTTTCCCTTTACGATGTGTCTTGCAGCCAGAAGCTCTTGAATTGTTAAGTTAAGGAAGCAGTACTGTTTTTCTTTTGGGTACCACCAACTTGTTGGTCGGGCAGCCGATGAAGCAGACCACTTTCCTCGTATTTTTTGACTTCATTTGATTCAAAAATCAGCTTACCCTTTTCAATTCCTTTATAAGCTATTTCCCCTAGACTTTTCAAAGACTTTTCTACTTCAGGATTGAAGTCACGTGAGGACAACAGCTCTTCTTGTTCAGGAGGATTGTAGCGATATTGTGGGTTGTGTCTGCAGACAATATGCACTAATGCATCTTCGTAAATTTCAGTGAGTGTGGTTGGCAAATAATCAACACTGTCTTCATCTCGTATTATTAGTCTTTCTCGTAACAAAAAGCACACAATGTGACAATTTACCGGAATGTAACACAAAGACAAAAATATTTGCATTGCTGCTGATGTGATTCCATATCTTCTGCTTGGTAAAGTCTTGAAAGAACCTGTCCACGTATTTTTCTATTGCTCTGAATTGAATCCCAGAATTTCCAAAGTTCGGTCAAACGTTTTAGTTAAAACTGATACATAAGAAAGAGCAGTTGGTCTTGAGGTAGTTACAACAGTAGCTCCTTTAAAGAGTTTTCCTTGTGTTAACTTGGAATACAATGCAGAGAATGGAATTGTCTCTGCAAGATTGCTCCCATATTGTCCTTCTTCAAAAATGTTTTCTTTCTTTTCAAATTCATCAAGACCATCGAAAATAAGCAACACTTTTTCTGGGTGATTTAGTATCTCTGGTAGACCTCATTAGGAACCGCTCCCGCAAACTCACATCTTCCAAGCAGTTGCTGAAGAGTTATTTTCTCATCACTGTTGAAATGTCTAAATTTGAAAAGATAAACAAATTCAAAACATTTCCTTGCTTCAGTTTCCTCGTTGAAGGTTTTACCACAGGCCCAGTCACGAAGGATCCGCAGACATAACAAGGTCTTGCCAATACCCGGTCGACCAATGATCATGATAGAGAGAGGTCTTTCTTCTGGGTTTTCTGGATCTGGTGCAAAAATGTCTTCAATCTTGTTTATGGACTGATGACGTTCTTGTGACCTTAAGTATCCTTCAAATATCTCGTGTCTTTCTCCACTGAATTCGTATTTTACTCTTCCAGGGTAAATGATCAGATTGGTGTAAATTTTGTCAAGTTCTAGCAATTTTCTCTCTTCACCAGGGATATTTGGAAGAAGTGAATCATAAGACTTCGTTTCCTCTATAATATTTTTCTTCATTTCCTCTAAGTAATTTAGTTCAGTGACCTTGTCTTTGTTTAGCAGATGAATATTCAAAAACTCTAAATCTTTCGTGAAATTATCATTGATTTTAGCTCTCCTCAAGAGATATATCAGCTCCAGAAGGATAAGAACATTCAATAGAACATTGACTGCAAAAACTATACTTGTCCAGAACGTTTTCTTTCCTGCTTGTGAATTATTACAATCATACCAAGACTGTGTGGCATTTGCTGCATCGCTGCTTGTGATATTCGAATGTTTTGCTTCACGATTACTCGACAATTCACAAGCGTACTTGGAAGAAAAGTTGACAGGATATAAGACTCCCCATTGTAGAATAAGAAATATCATGCCTAGAGTAAATCTAACAGCGAGTTGAATGCAATACCTAAAATATAGACGAGTAGATTGGTTTCTTTGCATTTCAAGGTCTTCGCGTCCGAGGTATTTCACTTTAGATCGAACAGACTGAGAGTAGAAGATGCACACCATTATAACCAACAAGAAGTTTAAAAGAACAAAACCAAACAGTGGAAAACCTCTCGTGGTTTTGGCTTGGTAGTCAGCGAAACATGTTCCTTTAAGGAAATCTTTGTCTTCTCGACCTTTTGTTTCGCAGCTAAAATACCTTTGTTCGCTGGCTTCAATATCAGCGACGACTCCAATCAGAATGACTCCAACACTACCGAGCCAATCACCACAACGAAGCTCAAATGGTTGAAACCTTTCGCAGAAGGAAACTCCTTAATTGTATCCATGGTATGTGGACGTTTGAAGCAAAAAAGACGAACAACAGCCAAACTCAAAACTGACCAAATCGAAAGTGAAACTGCCACACAGCAACTCGTTGATACGCTCTTACGTCATGCTGACAAGAGCGTTGCTTTATGCCTATTCAAATACTCGTAACATCTAGACAGTTCTAATCATGCATGTCTCAACCGATTCTTTTGCATGCATGATCTACATATTTAAATAAAGTTAGTCACTCGAAAAGATACAAAGCTGAGACCGACAAGGATTGTGGGTAGATGCATTTTACATGTTTCAACTGCTTCATAACTTTTGATGGGCTTGCACATCTTTTACCAGTTACAGTCACACCTCTTCTGAGCATCCTCAACTGCTGCAGTTTGTGTCAAAAGCTTTACCTGTTGAATATAAAATGTTTCCCATGGTTCTCAGCGATCACAGCTTTCTAGGTTTTTGGTGACTAACTTTATAGAGAGTTTTCACGTGACGTCACAGCGGCCATTATGGGGTACCAAAACAATACGAAGAAAGAAGAAATAGGTAAAGGAAGAATAAAAACAATTTCACTCTACCGCCACGTTTGCTTCGTTCTTTTAAGATAGATAGATACTTTATTGACGTGTCAAGAAAATAACTAGCTGAAGGAAACCCTCTACTAATAGGGGACACCTAAGGTCTAATAATGAAATCAAATCATAAGATATACAGTAATATTAATAATATTATTATTAGCTAATATATTGTCGTGGGAATTCCTTATGAATACAATGATTTACAACCGTTTTTTTCTTTGACAGTTCTATTTTGAAGTCTTCTATTGTAAGCCGATTATTTTGAAGCCAAAATTTTACCCACCCTCCCCTCCCTTGTTAGTTACACAATTGAAATGATCATAATAATGAATCTATAAAAAAGATATATTCATGTTAATGGCACGAATCAACGGTTGACTAACTCGGCATCGGTTTTGGACCAAACTTATTGATATCGAGTCCATTTGCTAACTGGGACGCCTTCTTCGAAGACTTCTGAGATTTGTTACAAAAGACTGAGATATTGTACAACGAGGTAAGTTAAATAAAGTCCAATCGATGCTAAAAGACTCTGATGAAAGTCTTTAAGAAAACAAGATTAAAACGCTAGCATACTTTACAACGAACTAACTTAAAGATATTATAAATTCCGTGTTGACGTTTTTATTATGTTACGCTCGAATAACTAAAGTTAAAGCAAGTCAATAGGTTCAAAATTCATCAAAATGTGCTGTATTTACCAAAGAAGACTTGTATCAGTCCGTTATAATCTAGAAATTGCATTTGGACATTGTTAGGCGAGCGTGCTCGACACAATACCTGCTCTTCAGTTATCACATGTTGAAAGTACTGAAGCTGCTCTCTTTTAAAACGAATGAACACGAAAGGACTTTCTTGACTTTAGTACTATTTCATTAAGTCATAATCAATTATTTCGTCGCTTTTAATATACTTTTTCGATACAAATTATCTAAAAGAGTCGGTGTTGTAGAAGTGAAGAGTTCAAGGTTGAGTAGAGCTGTTAGCATAATATAATCATCGAGAGAACTGAACGTGAAACTCAAAATAACGACCTTCTATACAGAATAAACACGAATTCCCGTTCTTTAGATTATCGAAGTACTTTATTTCGCGATTATAGCAGGCTTGCACAGCAGAACTTGCATTTTCCAAATGCGAAAAGTTCGCATCAACTGCTCGAGTTAAACCATTGTGGTATTCATGGATTGTGAATAATTTTGTTTGAATAGAATATTAATTTGTGAGGAGACTGCGTTGTAATAATCTTAAAAACAAGAAATTTTGTTTATAAATATTGCAGTTTTACTAAGAATTACATTGTTTAACAAAGATCAATCAGTGACGACATCGCGTTTTTGCCAATATGCGAAAATGCGATTGTTATTCAAATATTTCAGGATTTTTGGTTTGCACAAAGTCAAGGCTTTTACAAAATCTTATTCAAAAGGACCAACCACGGACCAACCACGCTGGTAACGCAGCCAGAATATGAAATGTAGGGTTTTCGTGAGGATCCAGAGCGATATTTTTTTCTCTATAGGTAAGTTGAACACCGTAAATGTACGCAGATAATAGACATAGTAAAGTAGTAATAAAGTATGCGTTCGGTGTGTATATAATGAAGTAGAGAGAATAAGAGAAAAATATCATATGCACTTGGCAGGATTTGAACCCACGTCTTCGGTATTCTAGTCCGATGTGTTAACCACTACACTACAAGGACCAACCACGCTGGTAACGCAGCCAGAATAGTGTAGTGTGTAGTGGTTAACACATCGGACTAGAATACCGAAGACGTGGTTCAAATCCTGCCAAGTGCATATGATATTTTTCTCTTATTCTCTCTACTTCATTATATACACACCGAACGCATACTTATTACTACTTTACTATGTCTATTATCTGCGTACATTTACGGTGTTCAACTTACCTATAGAGAAAAAATATCGCTCTGGGATCCTCACGAAAACCCTACATTTCATATTCTGGCTGCGTTACCAGCGTGGTTGGTCCTTGTAGTGTAGTGGTTAACACATCGGACTAGAATACCGAAGACGTGGGTTCAAATCCTGCCAAGTGCATATGATATTTTTCTCTTATTCTCTCTACTTCATTATATACACACCGAACGCATACTTTATTACTACTTTACTATGTCTATTATCTGCGTACATTTACGGTGTTCAACTTACCTAATAATAATAATTTATTTGAATGGAACATTAATAGAACAAAAAACATTTATTAGTATTTTGATTTATTCATTAATACTTTGATGATTTATTACAATCTTACTATTACTCTAGGCCGCTGGATTCATCTCTGCCTTCCTCTTCATCATCGACTCGCTCATGTACTGCCAGGATCTCCGCTGAGCGAAGTGACTGCGGTCACGTTCAAGTGGAGTCCCACAAAGTGATATTGAGAAGAACATCGGGATCAAGTCATAGAGTTGACGTTCTAAACGTTTGAATATAATATAAGATGTGTTAATGCCATTGAATAGAGCGTTGTTAACTATTTTTAATAATTGATTCAGTTGAGAGTGTAATCGAAGCAGGCACTGGTTGGTTAAGTAATGCTAATCAGTTTTCCTAACTGAATATGTTCATTCCTACCTACCTGGTCCTACATATATGCCTGTCTACCGAAGTGCCTAACCCCCACCCACTCACCTACCCATCTACCTCCGCCCTACCTACCTACCTACCTACCCCCACCCGCCTACCTCCAACCCCCTACCTACCCAACCTACCCACCAACCCGCCTACCTACCTACCCTCACCCCACCTACCTACCCCAACCTACCCACCAACCCGCCTACCTACCTACCTACCCCACCCACCCACCAACCCGCCTACCTCCTACCTACCTACTTACGTTACTCTTATTCGTTTATGACCTCGCGAAACTAATACTGCAACTAAATAGTTCATTTAAACTTCCTATCCTTAATGACTACTGGACACCTGTGGTAGACAAGTCTTAAAATGCACCGCGTCTCCATCGTCAGTGTTGAACAATAGAAAAGTTGCGCAACGACTACACCAGCTGTCTTTGCGAGGCTGTTTCGACAGCAGTTTTTTCGATCGGTTTTTTCGAAAGTGTTTGTGATTAAGTGAGTAATTATAATTAATCCACGTAGACACAAAAGAGCTTACAATAAAACCTTGTTAGAACGTGAAAATCATATATAAATAAATATAATATAACTTTTAAAATCTATATAAGACTTTAACCACCCCATGCACCCCACCCTACCCATATCTAGAATCCAAATTCCTCTAAATATGCATCCAAAAATAACCACCCCACCCTACCCATAATCTAGATTCCAAATTCCCCTTAATAGCATCCAAAATAACCCACCCCACCCCACCCTACCCATAATCTAGAATCCAAATTCCCCTTAATATGCATCCAAAATAACCACCCACCCCACCCTACCCATAATCTAGAATCCAAATTCCCCTTAATATGCATCCAAAAATAACCACCCCACCCCACCCTACCCATAATCTAGAATCCAAATTCCCCTTAATATGCATCCAAAAATAACCACCCCACCCCACCCTACCCATAATCTAGAATCCAAATTCCCCTAAATATGCATCCAAAAATAACCATCCCACCCCACCCTACCCATAATCTAGATTCCAAATTTCCCTAAAATTGCATCCAAAAATAACCACCCCACCCCACCCTACCCATAATCTAGAACCCAAATTCCCCTTAATATGCATCCAAAAATAACCACCCCACCCACCCTACCCATAATCTAGAATCCAAATTCCCCTAAATATGCATCCAAAAATAACCATCCCACCCCACCCTACCCATAATCTAGATTCCAAATTCCCCTAAAAATGCATCCAAAAATACCACCCCACCCCACCCTACCCATAATCTAGAATCCAAAATCCCCTAAATATGCATCCGAAAATATTACGTATGGCACATTCGAATTCGACCGCTGTTCGAAAGATGTATTTTCTCATGTTAATGTAATTTTTATTTCGGTTTTGTATTAATATTACACAAAATAGAGAGAAGTTTGCCAGGATCGAAAAAATTCGCGAGCGCAGATACGGCAGCACTGTGCTCCGTTCACAAATAAAGCCAACCAATCGCGCGCGCCTACTATCCTAACTTATAAGAAAATATAGAACAGAAAGGTGTCTGCCACACGAAGACTATTTGAATTGTGGTAGCGGTGAACATAACTGGCACACTATTACAAATGGAAAGGAATGTTTATTCCTAACAAACAGAGCGGAGGGTGATGCTGCTTACGTGAAGTAGACAGAAAAAGCGATGAAAAATAACGATAACAAACGAAACCCAGCTTAAATATTCAAGTAATATTTAAGGATTTTCTATTCGGACTAAAGTATTTTATAGTGTTTATTTTTATTCATGGCGTCATTATTGTACAATATTTTAAAATTACTAGTTTTTCGTGTTCACACTTTTTTATAATCATTATTATAGTGTATATAGTCCGTTTTCTCCCCCCCCCCCCCCGGTTTTTATCACTTGATATGACGTGCAGTTAACGTCCAAACGTCGGGTTCTGTTTTTTAGTAAATTTATCGCTAAACCTTATCATAAAAAGGCTCCAACAAACCAAGTCTTATCAAGAAAATGACAGACGTAGAAAAAAAGAATTTGTCGAGCTTGAATAGTTAAAATACCAAAGTGAGGACCTCGTTCCGATCCGGTCACTTCCGGTGATTTTGCTCATTTGCGACTACTATGTATATCACTTAAACGCTGGCAAATTCCATCTCATTACATCGAGGAATTACAAAGAATATAGAGCATGTATTCCACTCTCGATCGCAAAACGGGAAGCGTCAAGAAAAAAATGTAGCAACCGGAAAATAAGAGAATACAACGATAATTTAGCTCTGGTCGATCCAGCGATTTTCTTTGGAGTGAATACTGTGTTAAAATGGAGGCCGTTTGTATGAAAGACGACAATGCCTTTAAGAAACGAAATAGTGGGTCTTCGTAAATGCCCTTCGGAAATATGTAGCACCTAATATTATGTACATCACTGCCTGACCTTAATGAAATCCTGCCATTTGTTCTTTCGGCTTTAAATGTGATTGCGATTTTGAAGTAGTGTTCAGTCACTGTGGAGGCTTGTTGCGATGGAGAAGTCAGAATCGCTCGAGATTGCGTCAAATTTACGATCGTTTTTATCATCTTCGTGCGCCATATTGATTAGCCAGGTCCCGTGGCTTGGAAAAACAACGCTATTACTCATCAATTTCTACGAAGACGCAACTTTTTAACCGAACGAACCCCGTGAGGTTTGGAGTCAGGAGAGCAAAGCGCGCGGAGGCTGGGGACCCAAATTGTTCGCAGGAAAAATGATGGAAAGTTTATACAAGCTCCACGAACTAAGCCGATTCGGGACTTGTAAAACTATAACGCAACAAAAGGGGTCAGACTGTTTTGAGTGCAATGTACGCGATGAACAAGCTTGAAAACAAGTTTTAATCTAGATTTCGCATTAGTTTCGATATTTGTCGCGAGTACATAAGACAAGTGTTGTAATCCATCGTCACTATTCGGTTGTTAATGAGTACAACGTGCTAATTGACT